>OY744528.1:71101333-71338833 GCA_963556195.1 Sepiola atlantica | reverse complement strand
AGTTCCATATGCAAACCCAATATCTTGTTTCCCTGTCAGGTTATTTTAAAAACATATGGCCATTCTCATTCTTCCTCTAATGACAAACCACATCTCACTTCTCAATGAAAGTATAAGGCATAATCACGTTGACACACCGGTTCTCGTTAGATCATCGAAGTTAAGCAATGTTCAGCTTGGTCAACCAAATGGGTGACCATTTTAGAATACCAGGCGCTGCATGTAGGGGAACGTCGACGCCTGCTCGCAAGAACAGCAAAAATCTTTCGTCGTCATCTCCCCTGACCGGAATATACATGCGACTGGGGACCATTTGTGAATTTGATATTCACTAGAAACTTTCTCGTTCAGAGGAAGCCGGTTCAACCAGCCTAAAGTGAATGCCGCTTCGTTTGTTCGTTTCGTTCGTTCGTTTCTCAATCAGTTGTCAATCAATCAGGTTGTGAATTCTTCTCGGATTCTTCTGACTCATTCCTTCCAGAAACTGTCATTTAAATCTTTCGATAGCTGATGACATCTATATGTGCTATTACTTAAATGTATTATGATTCTCTGCGAACTGGAGTAATCCCACCTTCCAGTTTTCATGGAGAATGATCTTCCCCCGATGCTGCCACGTCCTGTCTGCCAAAGCATGTATTTATCGATGATCGCCACAGCAACTACAACTTCTCATAAAGAATAGAGGGATTTTTTTTTATCGAGGTTTGCCTCCTTTAGATCCACTCTGTTCTGATACACTTTAACAGGGTTACTTTGTGAAGGGTGTGACTCTTCGACACAAATCTACCGTCATTCAGTATAGAGAGGCTAACTACCGATTGTAGCTGCACAAAAGTGCTTTGAAATGTGTCACATGGTGCTGGATAAATAGGAGCGCAGTCGAGGACTCCATAGAAGACCAATTCGGAAATGTACTACTCCTCTGCATGGACCCCTTAACCATATGTAATTACCTAAAAAAATAAAGACTTCACGGATCAATGAAAATATATTTTCGACAGATTGTTATCTTAAATAATTTTACTTTCAACTTCGTGTCTTTTACGCCCCGAAGTTATTTTTAAAATATGATTTTCCCACCTCCATTTTGAACAATATACAAACCACATTTCCCACCTCTACTTTGAAAAATATACAAGCCACATTTCACACCTCCATTTTGAACAATACACAAACACCACTTCACACCTCCACTTTTAACAATATACAAACCACATTTTCCACCTCTACTTTGTGTAATATACAAACCACATTTCACACCTCCATTTTGAACAATACACAAACACCACTTCACACCTCCACTTTTAACAATATACAAACCACATTTCCCACCTCTACTTTTAACAATATACAAACCACATTTCCCAACCCCACTTTGAACAATATACAAACCACATTTTCGACCTCCACTTTGGAAAATGTCCAAAACCACATTTCCCACCTCTACTTTTAATAATATACAAACCACTTTTCCCACCCTACTTTTAACAATATACTAACCACATTTCCCACCTCTACTTTGAACAATATACAAACCAAATTTTCCACCTGCACTGTAAACAATATACAAATTATATTTTCCATCCCCACTTTGAACAATATACAACAACTTCTCACACCATTTCAATCATATGCAATTACCATAAAATCAACAATTTAATGGATTAACTACAATATAATTTTCAAAAAGAGTTTAGGAAAGACTTATTTTAAATAAGCGCTCCCCCACACACATACCTAAAAAAACTATTTAGAAAATTAGATTATTTTATTATTTAAAAACCAGAAAACGTTTACATTATATGGAATCGCTTTCAAAATCAATAATTAAACGGAACCATTCAAGTATTTTTTTTAAAAAATGGTGTTAACTAAAATTAATCCTTATTCTATGTTTCTCCACTTCAAAGATTATTTAAAAGATATTAATTTTCCCCGCCTTCTTCTACCATTCGCATCCCTTACTTTCTCAATTATATAGAATTACCCTAAAACTCCAAAATCGCAAGTACCATCATAATATCCGGTTTAACATCTGCTTTATATACTATCATGTGTTGTCCGGTTTTTATAAATTGATTTCCAAACAAACCTATCTCCGGCCAAGTCTTTATTTATTTCTCTTCCTCTCAAATCCAACCTTATCACGTCCTCCCATGTGTGTCTTGACTTTCCCTTGCCAACGGACCCTGTTACCTCAACTGTTTTAAATCTAAGCATTCTTTCAATATCACCAAACCAATGAAGTCTCCATTTCAGCATATATCTCTCTACACTGTCCAGATTTAATCTTCCTCTGAGGTAATCAGATCTATGTCTGTCTTCAAAACTCACATTATATATCCATCGTATCGTTCTCATATGTCAGTAAATTGCAATATCATATTCGCATAAGTAGCAATTCAAATATATATTTTTTTAAATATTTTACTTTAAATAGATTATTATTCAAATTCAGCACCTCGTCAATCCGAAGTAACTAAAAAATATATGACCTGTCTCTCCTTCTTTCTACCATCTATAAATCATATCTACATTCTTAAATATATCGCATTGCCAGCAATTTTTTTTTTAAAAATCAATCAATTCCAAAATAGTGTTATCTAAAATAGTTTTATTTAAAGACAAGTGTCATATCAGCATCATATTTGGTTTAACGTCTGTTTTACATGCTGGCATATGTTGGACAGCTTTTAGAAATTGACTTCCAAACTAACCTATCTCAGACCAGGTCTTTATTTATCCCTCTTTCTCTCAAGTCCATTTTTATCACTTACTCCAATGTTTTCCTTGGCCTTCCCCTGTGAACCTAACCTGCTACCTCAACTGTTTTACATCTACTAAGCCAAGAACTCTCATCAATTCTTTAAATATGGCCATACAATCAAAGTCTACTCTTCTGCGCACATCTCATTCAACTGTCCAGATTTAATCTTCCTCTCAGGTCATCAGAACTAAGCCTGTCTGTAAGACTCACATTACACCTCCATTGTATCAATCTCATATCATTTCTCTCCATGCAACACATTCCCTCAACCCTCACTGGCCAGATTTCACTTCTAGAAACCATCCCACTGCATACACATGCCTGATAGACTGTTCACTTTGTCAGCAGTGGTAATGCTCTGCTGTTTTATAATGCCAGAAATTCCCTGAACTCACTCTAACCATTCCTAATTATTGCAATCACACTAGAACCTGCTCCACCCTGTGCTCCAATGGTATCACCAAGGTAACAAAACTTCTCAACAACCTCAATAGCTTCACCATCCAAATATATATTCTCCACATCTGAGTTCTCATCTATCTCCATTGTCTTATACTTCTTGCACACAAATTGTGTATTCTTTCTCAACCTACTGGTAATTTTACAGCACTTCTTGTGTACCAAACGTTTACAGGTACCACAAAAAATTGAATTGCACCCCACTTCATTTCCACAAACTGAACAGGTGGAGTTTTTAAAGTTATGAGACAATTCCAACCATTTATAAACCATTTCTCCTACCGCCTCAAATATAAGAAATTGTTCCACAACTCAAAAAATTCACATATAAATCAAAATATATTTTCGAAAACGGTGTTACATCAATAAGCGTTACTTAAAAATAACATGTCATATAACAGTGGTGAACGATCTCTTCACTTCCCTACATCCTCTTTCTCACAGAAGAGATGTTGTTAGTCTTTCTCTACTCGATCGTTAATTTCATGGTAGGTGCTCGACTGAGCTTCAATCTGTGTTCCGTCCCCTGTAAAACATTCACAGCAAAAACCGTCTAGCTACAACCACTGCCAAAGACCTTTCCTTTCTTCCTCTGAATACGTAAAACCAAACTTCCATGAAAAAAGTTTCTTTCCAAGAATTTTCAATCCGTGAAACACGTACCAAGGGGCTTATTCTCAACTTACAACAACATAGTCGTTTTCAAGTCGAATGTTAACAAATACTTGTCGAGCTTTACTCTTACATAATAAAATTCTGCCCATTCCATCCATCGTTTCCAATCCTCTCATAGTATTGTTCATCATCCAACTGACAATCTCATTGACCCTTATCCTCGAGTGGCCTTTGGGCCTTGATAGGGGTGACCTATTAGTATAAATAAGTGATAAAAAAATCACTCAAAGTTATGTTTAAAACATGATTATCCTCCTCCTTTAACCAGTTACTACATCTCCTACATTCTAAACGATATATAATTATTCGGAAAATCAAAAAAATGAATGGATCAATTAAAATACATTTTCCAATACATACTACCTGAAATAGCTCTACTTTCAAATCTACTGTTGAAGGAATAAAAAAGAAAATATAGAGGGGAAGATTTGATGGAAACAATGTGCTCGCCACTGGAACTTTATTATGAGGTATACCTTTCCTCAGTGGCACTGTGTTCAATGCAACAACGTGTTTGCCACTAGATCTTAATCATTTAGTAGACTTTTATCCAACAGCACAATTTTCAATACTGATCTCTACGGCTCAATGATGTTAGCCCTTCGAGTGCTAAAACGCCGCCTTTTATCCACTTCCATTAAGCCCATCTTTTATGTATGACAAAGCACGCTGGTCACACAGGGTCGATATGTATAAATACTCTCATTCCAGCATGCACTTCTTCTTTCTCACATCAAGCTTCTATGCACTAGGCAAAGACGGGCTCTTTTATTGCGGCAATAATGTAAGTCAAGACAATTCCCATCACTAGATCCAGGTTCTTGCTCATCATGTCTTCCATAACTGTCTTATATGCCACAAGTTTTAAAACTATGACTCCTTCTCCTCCTTCCAACATTTCCAAATTACATTTACTACTATCTTAGTTAAATGTGATTACCGCAATATCAACAAATCCACGGATCAATTCAGATATATTTTCCAAAATTTGCTTGCCTAAATAGATTTATTTTCAAATCCATTGTCCTATAAGTCCCAAGTAATTTTGACAATATTTTTTTTTACCATTTACAAACCATATCAACATTCTCAATTAAAGATGTGCCCATTTTATTATCGTTATCATTTCTATGAAAATTAACCATGTAAATGGACGTGGATACTGTGATTTGTCAGGCGAGTAGAGCAACACCACCTTGTTTCAATGCTTCACGCGAATACTTTTATCGTTACTTCCATGAAGACAGGCTCATCTCTCATTGTCTGGATCACCCTTGGCCTGCACATTCACCAGACCTATCCCCTTTTGATTATTTTCTGTATGTATACTTAAAAGAGAAGGTCTATGCTAACAATCTCTAAACTATTGCTGCACTCAAGAATAACATTTGCATAAATATTAAGAGAATTTCCCATGACATGTTGCACAGGGTCATTATAACTTCAATGTGCAAGTAGCCACAGTGATTCAGTGCCAAGAAGTTTGAATTGATCATGTTATAAAACTATTGAGCTGTGCTCGCAAAATGGTGGTAATCGGGGAAAAGCTTATTCCACACAAAACTTACATGTCTTTAAGACAGCTATGTGAAAAAAAAAATTTCCTTTCAATAATAAATACTACTTTATCACAAACGGTTACATCTTTTGGGACTACCTTATATTCAGCATTAACTGAAAAATAAAAAAATTGAATGAAAATTCAAATATATTTTCAAAGGAGGTATTGTTGTATTAGATGCTGTAAGGTGTAGTCCTTTTAGATAATCCCTTAAGCCAGAATTTTAGCCCGATTATCTGCCCCTGACACTTTGGACTTCATATGCCCAATAACCCATCAAGTTATTTTTAAAATATAACCACCCATCTCCTTTCATCAATTAAAATCTACATCCTTTACCTTTGCAATAACATGTACATTTAAAAACAGATGAAATTAAACATATTTTCCGAAAGTGTATTACTTCAAATAGTTTTACTTTCAAATTGAAAATATGACCCGTCCTTCCTCCTCTTTCCATCGCATTTTCTACCTTTGTTTTTAATGGAAGTCGCTCCAGACAACGCATGAAGCCACTTGATGTAAAGAGCTAAAAGGAATGAGAGATTATTATCACAAAGACAGGAGAATCCTATTGATCTTATTCTTGAAAAGACCAAGGCTACAGGTAGGAGGAAAACAGTCAGCAAGAAGATAGTTCCACAAGCCTGTAGTTCTTGGAAAGATGCGACTAGAATAGGAAGTTGTATAACGAGGTATTTGAAAAGAGAATTGACGAAGACCACTAGACCAACGAGCCGAACGAACTGGTACAAAAGAAGCAGGGTTTAAATGAGACAATTTCATTAATATAGAATTGCTCTCAGTTTAAAGAATATTCACAGATCAATTCAAATATACTTTTAAAAAAGGTATTACCTATAAGAATTTTACTTTTTAAACCTTCTTTTCCACATCAAATGTGGGTTTCCAGTTGGTCATGGCGAGACAAAGTTTTTTTACTCCATGAAATTCGATCATTTACATTGGTCTTGATGTGCTTATGGTCATGTTAAACTGTAAGTTTTTTTTTTCGGTCTGTCTTTTCCTCGCTTACCCTCAATTGGGATGCATGTACACCTGTTTATCCAGCCAGAGTTTAGTTCAACACATCCATACCACTGGAGGCGGTTGCAACGCACATGCTGGCTTCAGTCCGGGCATCTTCAGCCTCAATAGCAGGGAGTCAGAACTAACTCTGTCATCAAGATGCACACTACAAATCTAACTAACCATAGCCATGTCAGTACCCTGCATACTCACAAAGACAGAATTGTATAATAACATCCCACATAAGTTATTTTGATTAGTAGACAAACCCTAACCCTTCCACCATTTACGAACCACAAAGTTATATACCAAACAGATTAATCTTCCACTCTATAATAAAGACCTGTGTACATTATATATATATATATATATATATATATATATATATATATATATATATATATATATATATATATATAATAGAGAATGGTAGTTTGCTTGAAGCATTGCTGGGAATAGTAGTAGTATGTTTTTAAAAGGCTGTGGGCAATGCAAAGTCTCGGGTAGGATGAAAGCTGGAATTAACAAAAATAATAAATCGAATTCGAAATGGGACTTACTATTTATTTTTTCTAAAAATCTTACATAACAGCAAATGTGGTGTTAGCTGTTTGTGTGTTGTCCGGATGATTATTAAAAATCATTTATTTAATATTTCGGGAAAAGAAACTTCCCTTTGTCAAAAATAATAAACACCAGAGGAAAACTCCGTCTGTGCAGAGAATCTACCAAAATGGATATATGTATTTCCATCCTGTCACACAAAAGTTAGCGATTAAAAGACATGCCTTTCTCTAGCCCTCGAATTAAATCATTTCAAGTGGTGAGGAGAAGCGAGAAAGTATATAGCAAGTCAGACAACCACCTCAGACTTACTTCGCTGCCTGAAATGAATACAGAAATAAATCCTCTACTCTTCAATAAAAAGTCAACTGTCGGTGTCTATTTTTCTTTATGTCATCAGAAATGATAATAATAATTTATACATGAAAAATTACTGACGTAATTCTATGATTTTACATGAATATTTTAGTAATATATCTAGATAAGTAGCGAGTGGGAATACTGGCGAGGCATAATTTTTTGGTGACGAAGGATGTACACTAGTACCGCATGTTTTACTTTCCCAATTATATGAAAAAAAGGGATCAATTGAATTAATTTTTCAAAAATATGTTACCTAAAATACCGGATGTCGCAGCAAAATCCGACACTTGACAAAAAACGAAATGCCAGGAATGTGGTGAAGCCCTGGATGGACGAGATCGCCGCCGTAAGCCCTAATTCTTCCAGCAGGACTCTGCTTCTACACACAAGGCCAAGACGATCCAGGCGTGGCTGTTCCTCACTACTGGTTGCCGGACTTGTGTCCGCCCTCTCCATCTGAATGCAACCCCCTTGACTATTTCTTTTAAGGCATAATTGAGGCCAAGACCAACAAGCACGTTCACAACACGATCAATTGTCTGAAGACTGCTATAGACAAGGACATAGTCGTCAAAGAGTGTGACATATTTCGCCCTCGTCTTGAGATTATCGTCTCTGCCGGTGGTGGTTACATTGAAAAATAATGTAGCATGTAACTCTAAGTGTTGCTAAATTAAATGTCGGGTCTCTGCATATACAACTTTTGTTTTTATTGCCTATTTCGTTTTCTTTTTGTCAAGTGTCGGATTTTGCTGCAACACCCTGTACATTTTACTTTCAAACCGTGTGTCCTATAACCCCCCCCCCCATAACCCTTTCTCCAACTTATTTTTTAAATATAAACTGCCCATACTTTTTCCAACCATTAAGAGTAACAATACTTATCTTTTCCTTGATTTGGAACTTCGAAAAAATCACAAACTTAACGGATCAATTCAAATATATTTTCCTTCTAATTTCTGTTTCTTATAACTTTCTTTTTGAAAATATAATATCCCCATTCTCCTTCCACTATTTACAAACAAAATCTATATTTTAAATGATGTGAAATAGCATGGAACAAAATAAAAGGTAGTTGTGTAAAATATAGAATGATGATCATCATTTATCCCTCTTTCTCTCATGTCCATTCTTATAACCTACCTCCCATGTTTTCCTTGGCCTCCCCCTGTGAACTAAACCTGCTACCTCAACTATTCTACATCGACTAACACAAAAACTCTCATCCATTCTTTCAACGTGACCATATAATTGAGGTCTCAGAATTAATGTGGTCACTTTAAATTCTCGGCTATCTTTTCAAATTGCGATAATAAAAAATAACGAATGCATTCAAATATATTTTCCAAGAGGATATTATCTATAATAGTTTTAATTTCAAATCCAATGTCCGATAAATCTGCAAGTTATTTTGAAAATATAACCTCTGACTTTTTTCTTAAATAAACAAACTACATTTCCCACTTTCTCAATTATTTTGATTAGACCACAAAATGAAAAATAAAAATAACCAGTCAATTTAAATATACTTTCGAAAAGTGTGCTAACTAAAATAATTTCAATTTCACATCCGTAAAGTTATTTTGAAAAGATTATATGCCCTTTGCACATTAAAAATCATTTACAAACTATATCTACTTCTTGATGATATGTAATTACCTCTGTTGGCTCAGAATATTCACAAGTTATCTCCCTTGGAACAGATTCAAGTTATCTCCCCTGAATCACTACTTGCCAAATGAGAATGAACTTTTCAATTTTGAAGTACACAACCAAAACTCGCCCATGCGTAGTACGAGATTCGAAATCGAGACTTGACCTTTTTCTTGACTATGCTTTGAAGCCGGCGAATACTCTGCCTAGCTCTCCGTTTTTACATGGCTTTCACACCACACTGCTGATGCTGTTTCATGAAATCTATTTTCTCCTTAGTTAAGACGGGACTTAGACAACTAGCTATCTTATCATGATACTTTTTCTACTGGTTGCAGCATTCATATCGAGAATAGTTCCTAAATAATGCAAAGTAAATCGTATTTACTTTATATATCCTATACATTCTCTATAATATATTTACCCTGGCAATATGTGCTTCTTTCTATTATATGTAGGAACTTTTAACATGGACTATCACATTAGTAAATACGGCTATAAAATCACTCCTCGTATGTATTATGTTTAATTATGTTCCTCTTTGACAGACATTCTCTGTGAGAAATAAGTGTATGTATATATATTTAAATATATATTACCATTTCTTCATTATTGTTAGTTTTCTGCTTGCTGTGCTTAAAAGAATGACAACAAACAGTGATGTATAAAAATGTAATAAATATTTATTGTTGATGGCGGTGAACGAGTGGGATGAGTGAGGAAGAAGGATGCAAAGAAATGAACGGAGTTGTTTTCTCGAACCTGATCGCCAGTCGACTCTTGATCTCAATTTCGGGTTAGTTTATATAATAATTTGTGACACTCACGCATCCACCTGTAAACGCCCATTCTGAGATTTAGCCTTCGCTATCAATGTAGCTACACCCCTAAGGCGTCTATTTACCGAGGATATATTCCCGTCTGCAGCTAACCTTTGTGAATAAGGATAATCTTTTCAAGTGTTTTTGAATCAATCAACAATTATTTTATTTCCGACAATCAACCATGTTTTGTTTCTTCCGGCTAGGTGACATTTTCGGCACACCCGGACCGATATTCAACACGTTTATTTCCGACCCTTGTATGCTCGCAAGAAAACACATATTCAACACGGTGGTCCCGTATTGGAGAAGAGACTCCAACATGTGCGTCGCTATAAAAATGTATAACATGTAATATTAAATATTCTTATTTAATACCCATAAGTAAAAAAAGTTTAACTGATCAAAGAAATCACGGATCAGTTCAAATACATTTTCCAAATGGACATTAACTAAAATAGATTTACTTTAAAATCTTGTATCATATATCCCTCCCCCCTCACCGAGTAATTTTTGAAATGTAACTCCCCTCGTCTCTTTCCATCAATTTACACTCCACATATTAAACCTCAATTATATAGATTTACTTCAAAAATAAAATATTCACTGAGCAATACAAATATATTTTCTCATTTTACTTAGTGTGTATTTCAAATCTCCTGTCATATAACTTCCCAGGTAATTCAAAAAATATGAACACCCCCTCCCTTCTTGTACCAGTTGCAATCCACATATTCTAGCGAGCGTTACATTGAAGAATTTTACTTTCAAATATTGCGTCCTCAAGTTATTTTGAAAATATGACACTAGACATCCTCCTATCTCCATTTACAAACCACACGTCCTGCTGCTTTATTATTTCGTGTCCGTGCCGATTTAATATTTTGTTTCGGAATTGTTGAGATGCGGATTGATAATTTGGATGTCACTGAGAACTGATTGTTACTTAACACTTTTTTCCGTTGCACCAGGTGTCCTAAGTAGCAGTCTTCTGGAGGTTGAAGGTTCAATACTCACTACAGGCGATACTAACAGAGAATAATAATTATGAGTTACTTAAGACTTCTACCCGGTCATAGCTGACGGAACGAGAACAATCTACCCCCGTGAATTAAATAAAGGGTTCGGTTTGAAGTTCGACATTAAGATTCCCAAGTTAGACAAGACGCACCTGAAGAAGGTCCAAATATTGTGAGAATAACATCCAGAAATCGTAGTCCGAATAACACAAATAATAATACACATGTCTTACCTTTTCAATGATATGGATTAACTCTAAACGAAAAGATAAATCACGGATTAATTCAAATATATTTTCCAAAGGGTGGTTACCTAAAAGAGTTTTACTATCAAATCATGTGTCCTATGCACCCCTGTCCAAGTTATTTAAAAGCTTCCTCTCTTTTTTAATAATTACAAACTAACCCTAACCCTAACACTAAGCTACATCTCCTACGTTTTCGATTACATGGAGTTGTCTCCAAAATCAAAAATTAAACGGATGAATTCAAATATATTCTTTTAAAAGATATCACCTAAACGAGATTTATTTTCAAATCCCGAGTCCTATAAACATTACTTATTTAGTCCTCAACATTATTTAGAAAATATGCTCTCCCCTTTGCCACTTCTACCATTTCTAAACAACATCTCCCACTTTCTAAATTATATGGAGTTACAACAAGAACAAAACAAGATTTACGGATCAATTCAAATATATTTTCCAAAAGGGTGTTATCTTGAAAGATATATTTGGTTAATTAATTCCTATTTCAGTCACGTAAATTATTTAGAGTTGAAAGAACACACACTCGTGCCGGATTATTTTCTTCTTTTTCACCAACAACAGAGTAGACGTTCGCTCTTAGTATCAGCAGCAGTACTTTTTCTTTTTTCTCTTCGCCAACAAAAGATAAACAGTTATAAAACACATGCGAACGACATGGCGTCCAAAAAATATCTCATCGAGCAAAATATCACAATCCTTTTATTCAGCTACTTGCGTCGAAATCAAACGGTTCCAGGTTCGCCCCCTCCCCCGCGTGCAGCCACTGTTTCCTTGCAGTAGGCACATGCTAGGCCGCTTACCTCTTCGTCTCTCTGCACCGTCACCACATATCTAAAAGAGTTTTACTTTAATGCCCCGTGGAAAGTTGAAAGCACTTGATGGGAGTATACGAATAACATTAAACGATTCATGGGAACCATGTCTGTTGCTGGCAATATTAATAACTAGCAAAACCCCGTGGAAATTCCACGGTGATTTCTACATCAATATGTGTAACTTACTGTTAATAATAATATCCCTTTTGAAATAATAAATGTCTGTCGGTGTCAATACTATTAAGAGAAGAATGACCCTTCTTCCGTAGAAATAATTGTTACTGTCAGCTAAATATTATTTAAATAAATAAAACGAATATGTTTCTTTTTATTTATTTATTGAAAAATTGTAGAAATGTAATTCTTTTTAAAACAATTAATATTCTTTGTCTCCCTACCGTAAAAATAATTCTCAGTTAAATATTCTTCAAATTACTAAAACGAATGTCATTTTTTTTTTAAATGTATTTATTTAAAATTGTATTGTTATAGTCGATGGGACGACATAATTTGATTCGTCAGAATTGTTTACCTTAGCGACATCAGATCAATCAACAATCCCCATGTTTGCTGATCGGACGATCTCATTTTTAAAATCTTTGTGAAAGGAGATAACATTCGTATGAACATGAAATGTCTTAGTGTATCATTATATAGATAATCAGGGTTGCGGGTCAGAGTCGGATTCAGCTCGTAAGATCCGGGTACCCAAATACATGTATTCGGGGATTTTAATTTGGGGATTTTTATGTTCACCACAGTAATCGGTTTGATTTCCGGCCTATACAGACGCAGCTGGTAAAAGTATGCATGGTTTCTCTATTGCACATTCCCTTTCACAGACTGTCACTTTTCCGACCCGCCTCTCAGATCGTGAGGATCAGCAAGCCTCACTTCTCGATCTGTTCTTGACTACACTGCTTGAGGCTTGTGTGATGGATACCTATGATCAGCTTGTTATAAGGCTTGATATCACCCTAAACTTTCGACTACAAGCTGAGGAGCCGTTGCTCAAAACGACGGGATACTACAAACAGGCTGATCGGGAATCAATCAGAGACCACAGCAGAGATGCCCTGCTGAACAGTGTGCAAATGGGATAACTTAATGGGTTAAAGCATATAAGCACATGTCCTCGCGCCTCAGGCGATTAGCAATAAACTAACCCTATCTCAAAGTGAGAAGGTTGACCTCCTAGAACTGGACAGCACCATACCTCAGCCCAACAAAGCAATGCCACTGTCGGGCTGATTGTCGAGGACGTATCGTCTACTGGTATTAACAGCACAAGTTGTTCTCTAGTAATGAATAAGTAATGCTTATTAAAATTACACTTTTAGTTTATTTCAAGTAATTCAAACAATCATTTATTTTCTGAAAAGACGATACTTGTTATTTAAGGTCTGCAACTTTTTAATTTTGATTTTTCCCCAAAAAATTTAAAATTCATTTTTTGTAAAAAATAAATTTTCTGCAAAAAAAAAATTCAAATGTTGTTGCTGTTTAGAATGTCTACCACATGGTAAAAATGTCAAAGAAACTAACCCAATTTATTTGATTAGTGTCGTAAATGAAACATTTATTACGACACTTCTTTACTACATCCCTATTCATTTCGAGACCTTTCCAGTGTTTCCAATTCAGCTGTTTTCTTGCTAGATCTGCTAGTAAATTTGAATCTAGCGGTTAGCGTTTTTTTCCCTGTAAAATCTGGAGATTTTGTTTGGAATATAGCTAGTGAAATTTGGAGATTTCGTTTGCCACCCACACAAGAAATTTCAGACAACGTATAGTGAAAATGGAGACGCTTCTGGGATACAACAATGCCAACCTACAAGTATCTACCAATAACACATCCCAAACACAAGAAGACTGGTTTGAGACTGAAAACCATCGTGAAGATTTCTCGGAATGCTTGAATTTTCAAGGGTAAAGATTAATTTATAATTGTTGTAAGTGTATGATGAGCACAAATCGAAACTCTATCTTCATACTAAGTATGACATACTCCCTCGACCTTTTGCTAATCATTTGTAAAAAAAAAAAAAATTAAACCATTCATGAATTACATCCCTTGTTTGTTTGTTTTTTGGTTTTTTTTAGCTTTCAAATTAAATACAAGGTAGATTTAAGTAACAAATAAAAATTTCAATAACATTAAAATAAAAAAAAAACATTGCATAAAAAACACGGAATAATATGTATACTGGTAATATTTTTATATAGCATACGAAACGTTCTAGCGGTTATCTGGAGATTTATTTGTTCCGATCTAGCAGGTTTTCAAAATGTCTGTTGGCAACACTGGACCCTTCTTAGAGTTACAACAGTCAGCCATATTAGGAGATGTCATCATCATCATCACCATCATCTCGGTTCGTTGTCCGTTTTACATGCTGGTATGCGTTGGACGGAAATAGCATGCGCTATTCTAACCCTGCTTGTATTTTGTTGAATAAACCTTGGATGAACTTATCTTCCGATTTTTAGTCTTTATTCTTGACAATTTATTCAGCAAAATATCTAATAACCACCATGTCGAATCCTGTATTCAGTTGAATCCTGTATTCAGTTGAACTCTGTATTGGGTTTTGACTATAAATCAATAGTATTGAATATTGACCCGAATTCAACACATATTGCCAGAGAATGGCGAAATTGGTGTACCATTTCCACCATCTATTTGGACGACTACAAAGACAGAATTCCCATGCATTGATTAGCTTTGTAAGCCCCACAGCTTTCGAATTTGTTGGATCCTCTGAAGATATCGAATTGACACTAAACCGAATGGACTCAATATGTATATAAAAAAAACAAATGAAGTCTTCATCCGCCACCTACTAACCACACGGAAACAAAGACAAGATGAGTTGATTGACGATATTTTTCGAGGTGAGACTATTGTAGCATTCATAAATATTCACATTTCTTTCCTCTTGCGGAGAGCAGCTCTAGTGAGGTTGTTTGGTCACACGATGAGCAATCAGACTCACTAGTGGAGCAATTTCAACCAGACCTTTGAAGGATGAAGTCCTTCAAAGGTCTGGTTAGGGAATTGCAGGTAAGGTAGAGAGGTTCAAGGGACTCACTTTCTCCTGTCGGCTAGACACCGTGTTCACTTGAAGATATACTGCTTCAAGAAAAAAACTTTCGGCAGCCGACCTTTATTATTACAATTCCTTTCATCGCTGTCTTAACTTTCGGCAATCTAAACCCAACGGTGTATATATCATTTGTTATTTCAAGAAGGACCTTGTTTTCCTTTTTTTGGTGATCCTTTTGTTAGCGATTATTATAGGAGATGATCTTACAGTTTATGTCAAGATTAGCTCCTATACTGCAACTTCAAAGATAGAACAGCTAATAATGAATAAATAAAACCCAAGCAAGAAGACCGGACGTAATAATAATCTACAAGAAATTTAAAAAATCAATCCTCCAAATAGTATACTTCACCGTCCCAGCAGATAACAGGGTGAAGCAGAAAAACTAAATAAATACATGGAGCTTGCCAAAAAAATTATCGTAATACCAATAATTGCAAGAGCATTAGGAATAGTTCTGAAAAACTTTGAAAAGAAAAAACTAAGAGAAATTGAAATCAAAGGGAGGATTGACATCATAAAAAACACGGCACTAATCAAAACAGCAGAAGTATTTATAAAAATCTTCGAGTGTGGAAACCAATGCATACAGCCAGGTGACACTGAACAACCACAGAGAAGTTGTAATAAAATAACACTAGTAATTACGATTTTAAATATAGATGGAACAGACGAACTGAAGTGTATTGATGCAGCCTCAGTAATTTTGTTTTTTCAATTTTCAATTTTGTTTTTTCAATTCATCATTAGAGACACTGACTTCAACTAGGATTGCTACTTTCTGCCTATGAAACCTCATATGATCTGTCACTCCACCCTCACCCCACACACAAAAAAAAAACTAGATTGGTACCACAGATAATGGTCGTGTAAGGTATGAGAGATTGGAAAAACTGAGGAGGAATAGTATGAGTAAGACGTCGACTTATGCGATTCAAATGTGCACCTCTGCATTGCAATCACAATTGGATGCGATTGATTTGGGCTGTGAGGGTCTTCTTTAGTCCAGGAATAGTTTGGAGATTGTTTTGAGAGACATTATCTGTGAGATAACCCCACAGATAAAAATCTGGGAGTTAAAGTTCGGTTGGTGTGAAACCAATTCACGATCGCACTTCTGATGAGACGATCACCAACGTGTCCCCACATATCATTGAACGGTGGTAAAGCAATGACTATTGGTCGTTCATAACTCAAACTTTGTGCACAAGTCAGGCATAGTTTATTTGTACCAAATATGGTCGGATTGTAGAAAGGATCGTGAATTTCATAAACGATTTCATGGGTGACATTTGGGTGGGGGTGGGGGGGGGGTTACTAACATATGCATGCGATTTATTAAGCTATGTTTATTTTCCAATGAATATGTATATTTAAATCAACGGCAAAAAAAAAGATTGTTAACCTATCTGCTGTCAGTAGTAAATTGTTTTCATATGAATAAAATAATTTCGCTGTTTAAAATTTGAACGGAATATTTTTAATATTTGTACTTGAAATATAATTTTACACGGGATGAGTATAAGTCATATTTCTCATAAAAATGAAATGCCTCTCATCGCGATAACTAGTGGAAGCAATGTCTTGTTAAGTTATGAAGAGCTCAGCTTTTTTGTTATGTATCAGTAATACAGTCACAATGTTTTTTTGTCAAATGAACCAAGCCTATATAACTTGAGGTTGACTCCAGCAATTATGATAATCTTGGTATCAAAATAAAGCTTAGAATCCACAAATCGGAGAAGTGGCGACTTTCGAGGCTTATAACGCCAGATGGTTTTGAATTATTCAAAGCTAATTATCTGGAAAGGTAATGTGATGACCCGTAAGTTTTAGTTGATATTCTGATTCTACGTGAATTCGAAGACCATTTTGAAAAGATAAACTATTAAAATTGATCAAAAAATTAGCCGAGAACCACTTCATGAATGTTTCACCTAATGCGTAGGTAGATAATTTGTCACACTAATAAATGAAAAAGAAAATCGAAAACAAAATAATAATAATAATAATAATAATAATAATAATAATAATAATAATAATAATAATAATAATTTTAGTCAATTCCCTATATAGCTTGAATATCTAAGGTCAAGGGAATTGACTTGATGTTCAAAAAAAGAAAACTCCAACTAAAAACATCCAAAAGTTGAGACTACTATGAAATAATAATAATAATAATAATAATAATAATAATAATAATAATAATAATAATAATAATAATAATAATGTCGCAATGCACATATCGTATCAAATTTGTTTTAAATAACATCTTTTATTAATATTTGGGGGGAAAATCCATAACTCTGCCGACATGAAAACAAATTAAGAAAAAGCTTTATGATATACGTACCCATGACGGAAAGCATATATCGTACGCTAAAAATCATGTAAATTGTTCAAATAGTTTTTTTTTTACAAAAGAAAATCAAATTTTATGGGTAAACGACGATCGTCGATCTATCGACGCCATGGTGGAAATTATAGTTTGGGAGTTATCTCTCTTGTTCGGCAACCACAATTTCCAACATGGCCTATGTAGTGGAGCTGTGACTTCCGAGTACTTAAGTAAGAATTTGCATAGGTAGTTGGTCATGCCGAGGACACCCTGCAAGCCCTCCTTGTTCTTGGGATGAGGCATATTTGTGATAGCGTTCACCTTGGGAAGGGGGGGAGTCTGGCTGGAGTTCATTTGAGGTGATTTTGTGCCCCAGGTAGATCAGCTCCTTGGCAAGGAAAACACATTTGCTTTCATTAAGTTTTAGCCCGTGCTGTCGTATGCAATTGAAAACAAATTTAAGTGCTCTTCCACACTATTATGTCATCCTGCATGTTTCTGGCTCCTTCAATGCCTTCTATAATGCAGAAAACTTCTATCGGCAATATTTCGCTGACACTATATATGCCATATGAGAGGCGAGTAAATTTGTAACGTCCGAAGGGAGGGGAAAATATCTGGAGTTTTGAGCTGTCGTCATCGACAGGAATCTGCCAGAATCCATTGCTGGCATCAATTTTAGAGAAAAACTTTACACCATGCATATCTGCAAAAATCCGCAGTGGGGATTTGGAAATGCTCTCTCTGTATAGCCTTGTTGAGGTTGCATGGATCAAGACGGATGCGCAGGGATCTGTTGGGTTTCTCCACGATCACAAGTGAGTTTACCCATTCTGTAGGTTCGCAGACATTGTCATTCTGTCGAGTTCAGCTTTTAGTTTGTTTCACAGTGCAAAGGGAATTTTTCTTGGAACGTTGATCACAGGAGAGACAGAAGGGTCAATTGTTATGTGGTGAGTTTTTTGGAGAGTCCCGAGTGCACCAAAGCAGTCTTGATATTTTTTCAAAGAGGTCTAAGATTTGCATCAATCTGAAAAATATGCTTAATTTAATTGAATTTCTCACAGGTGGCACCTAAAACTGGTTTGGAGATGGTATCAGCAACGATGAACTTGATTGAGGTAGTGACTGTTTTGTAATTTATGGAGGCTCCAGTATTGAGTTTGAAATTAACGCTGTTGCCGTTGACGTCCAGGTTCACTGTCCACGGATTGACTTGTCCGTCATGGTTGAGAGGGTTGATGAAGAGTGCAGTTGCTGCCTGGTTGTGGAAGGGTTGTACCTCGTGCTCAGGGTTCTTAGTAGTGATCATGCCTAGGACTGCGGACTGTCCTTCGGGCATAGCAGCAGCTGACAAAATGTCCTTTGCGATTGCAGTTTGTGCATCGCTTGTGATATGCTGGGCATTAGCCACATGGATGTGAATCAGCACAAAATTTGCAGGAGTTGATCTGTCGTTGCCTGTCACCTCCTGGGTCCCATTTAGGTGAGTTGCGGTCAGGGGAAATTTCTCTCCTTTTGCATCTGTGTGTGATAGCTGACACGTCTGCATCATATCTCTATGTACTTGTAAGTACCTTGGTCTGGCTTCTCGTTTCTTCTGCTGCTTGACCAGCTTGGATTGCTTGGTCCAACATGACGACATGCTTTCTC
Source organism: Sepiola atlantica (assembly GCA_963556195.1). Taxonomy (NCBI): domain Eukaryota; kingdom Metazoa; phylum Mollusca; class Cephalopoda; order Sepiida; family Sepiolidae; genus Sepiola; species Sepiola atlantica. The sequence continues at coordinate 71,319,737 of OY744528.1, read as the reverse complement.
AACAGGCGTTCCCTGAGACAGAAATCGTTTTTCCAAATAATGAGAACGTCTTTAATTAAAGAGTCCGTCTGTGGCACGTTGACGAGGTACTGTGACAAAGTCATTGAACTTTTGTCCATTCGCTTGCTTACTGGTGCGAAATTTGTGTCTAAGGATCGTCAGATTTTTTTCGAGGCTGGCAATATGCGTCAAACTGCTGTATGACGTTGTCAATGTCTTCTACTGATATGAACTAGAAGGTGGAGTAGATATCTTGCCCTTTCGACCCTATGCATGTCATCAAAATTGATGTTTAGACCTTTCCGGGCTTCGTGTAATATTTTGTCGCCATCAAATAGAGATTCAGTTTCTCCTTCTAACGTGTCCAGGCCTCAGCTAGGTTTTCTTGACTGAAATAGAGATGTTTTGGAGCCGGGAGAGTGTCCATGATGCTTGTAGATAGGTGCAGATCTGACGAAGTTATAATCACAAGAATGCTTTTAAGATTCGAACCTAAAATTCTTGAGGAAGAGAAGAAAGAAATCGTAAGAAAACAGAACCTTTTCAAGAAAGGAGACTTCATTACCGTTGATGACCGTGATGCAGCTATTATCCCACTTCTGACACCATGTTATAATTCCATGCGAACGCACGTGAAGAGTTCTATCTAATATTATCTAGAGTGAAATAAAAAGAGACATTGATATATTGGCTGCTTACCGGATGCTAGATAAATGCCTTAATCCATTAATAGTTGTTTCAGGAAATACATAATCAAAAGGAGTCAAGATGCATATGGATTGGCAAAACACGATTGTGTGTCTGCTGTGTTTTTATTTCGTAGCTTCTTACAGGCAAATTAGCACCGGTCGGAAATACCCGGTGTCAGGCTGAAAGTTCCTATATTATTATAACACCTAGGACCTCTTTACAACTTTCTGAAGCGGGGGTCTTAAACCTATTTGATTGATGGACCCTTTTGAAAATCTGGTAAAAGTTTTGGAGCCCTTCCATAGAAAAACGCATATCTATTTAGAATGGAGATTTGATATCTGTCTGTCTGAAGCCGAAACTATACTATTAATATCTTTTAATACTCAATTCAGTTTACTATTTCAGACTAATGTAGTATATTTCAATGCTCAATTCAAGGTAGGGGTAGTGTAATATCTATTCTGTTATCTTGATACCATCCTCCTAGATATTACCTTCTCCTTTTGGGAAGAGGTGGTGCAATATCTTTTCTCTTGTTATGAGACCATCCTCCCAAGCATTACCTCCTCCATTAGGGGAATGGGGGGGGGCAGTGTAGTATATGCTTGTTTGTCATGATACACTCCTCCAAGGGAGGGATTACCTCCTCCTTTTAGGGGAGGGGTAGTGTTGTATTCGTTCTGTAGTCATGCGGCCACTCTCCCATGCATTACCTCCTCTTTGAGGAGTGGGGGTCAAAGTAGGTTATGTTCGTTCGTCATATATACTCGCAAAAATATGTGACCAGAAGGAGAATATATTTTGTTAGTAAATATACTATTGATTGTATTTTATCTTGCTGAAAATTCATTGCCTCATAGCATGTACACAAAGCATGAACGAATTCTCACTGTTTTCCATGCTAAAAATAATGGCCACGCCACACGACACTAGAATACAATCATCTTGTAAAAATTAAACAAAACAAAATCTTTAATTCTCCTCAAAAGTCCATTCCAATGTTGGTGTTTAGTTTGTATGAGATAAAATGGAGAAGGGGAGATCTAAAACTCAAGAATACATCTCAACGTTCCGGCCAACTTTTATGAGAGCTTAATCAAGAGCGACAAGTCGAAAAAGTGACAAAAAACTAAAAGACCTGTAATTTGGGGTATGTCGGGCTAATATATATAGCAATCTGAGAACAATTTTGAATATGTCAGGGGAAGAAGGTAAAAAAATATGTATGCACACACACGCATGTATGCACACACGCAATAATATATATATATATATATATATATATATGATAACAACGTCACTTTTCTTAAAAAGCATAGCTGTGGGAAGGGGCTGAAGTCTTAATAAGCATGTAACCTATTTCTCAAACCCGACTAGCCGAATTAACGTCACCCCTTCCCTATGTAATATTCTAAAAAAATTGCACATTAAAAATACAGGCACAAGCCACATACATACATAAACAGAATACATACAAGCCATGACACATCCATAAACAAGCACAATCATATATCACCACTTAGAATTCTCACATACATATGCACGTCAAACCATGACATGGTTAATATGGTGAATCGAAACATGAATTGATTTGTGTAGACCATTTTAAATGTTTATATAAAGTTTATTTATATAGCTCTACTTTGTATTGAGCACGTTTTAAAAAATATTGGATTTAAGTTTATTTTATCAATATATTTGAACTTATTTAATTTATTTATTTATATATATATATATATATATATATATATATATATATATATATATATAACAGGATGATAAAGATATGATGTATATCTTTAAAATAAAACCTATCATGAAGAATTGATGCTCGATATACTAAATAGAACAATTATATGAACAAATAACGAATGAGAATAAAAATTGTATAAAATACAATATCTATTTAGTCATCAGTTGCTTAAGGAAGGAATAATAACATTTCTTGTATTTGAAACCCCTTGTTTTGAACAACTAATGACTAAATAGATATTGTATTTCATACGATTTTTATTCTCATCCTTAATTTGTTTATATATATATATATATATATATATATATATATATATATATATATGATAATTTTTTTTATTTACACAGACATGTACAAAATCTGCGACACTGGCATGTCGATGTTATCGATCAACAGTTACTATAAACTGAGATCTCATCATATTTGGAGAGAACCAAATATGATCTGTGTAAATAAAAAAAATTATCATATATAAAGCTCTATTTTGATATTGAGCACTTTTTATAAACCCGGTGAAAATTCTCTGGATTACCACCCTGTGGATATTTTTTACCTGGAATATTACCATTATATATATATATATATATATATATATATATATATATATAGCAAAGAAACTATTTACCGTTTCTAAAATGACGATGGCCTTTGTAGTTTAAAAAAAGAGTTTGCAAAATAGGAATTCATCTTGGATGGTATCAGCATGTTTTTTCCCCGGATGTTTAGTAATTTTTCATTGTACACATTCGACTTCTAATATTATATTCCAATCTCTATGTCTAGATTCTATACTGAGTACAATTCTACAAAGCCACTATTCGCCCATACCTGGAGTATTGTTGTTACATCTAGACTAGTGCACCAACCACTAGTATCTCTTTCTTAGACAGAGTCTAAAAAAGAACCTCTAACTTAATAGGCCCCACACTGTCTACCAAGTTATAGCCCCCATCTTATCGCCACAATGTTGCATCCCTGTGCTTGTTTTACATGTACTTAAATGGAATGTGCCCCGACGAACTTGCTGCACTGATGCTCCCTCACTGTAAATACACTCGACCAACCTGACAATCAGCTAAATCCCACCCCTTCATTGTAGAGGTCCCCAGATGCCGGAAGGCTTTCTACTGTAATAGCTTCTTTCTTTGAACTGCTAAGATTTGGAATTCTCTCCCTGCTTCCTGTTTCACTGACTGTACCCGGATTCAGGAATTTAAATGTAATGTGAACAAACATCTCGCTGCACAACTCCACACTTAGGATACCTTTGTTGCTACGGTCCCTAATTTACAGTAGCCCCCTACGCCTAACCCTAGCCCTAACCCTAACCCTACGTCTTAGTGGCAATGTGCCTTGTTTGGGGTGAATAAAAGTAAGAAACAAAATCTCCTCAACGAAATTTTATTAAAGTATTAAAGTCAAAAACATTTACTTCACGTGAAATAAAATGTCAAATCATTCTGTTTGCTTTTGAGAAAATATACAAAATACCAGTGTACACCCTCCGTCAAAAATAACGGAAAAAATTTATGCTTTGCCAGTGTTATTAATTTAGATATATTACTAAAATATTCATATAAGATCATAGAATTACATCAGTAATTTAATTTTTCATATATAAACTATTCTTATCATTTCTGATGATCTAAAAAAAACACTACTTGCTGAGTTTTTATTATAGATTGAAATATTTCTTTTCAAATTTATTTCAGGCGGTGGGATAAGTCTGTGATGGCTGTCTGACTTGCTATTTGCTGTCTCGTTTCTCTTTACCATTTGAAATTATTTTGTCTGAGGGGGGGGCTAGAAAAAAGCACATGTTTTACTCGCTAACATTTGCATGACGAGATGAAAGTACATATGTTTATTTATATACAAATAAATACACATCGGTTTTTATTATAGAGTGGAGAGTCATTATGAAGTTAGAATTTATTATTAAAATGTTCTCCAAAGTCACATTCCTGTTTAATTCATATTTTATATCCGTTGTTTCAATATGTAAAATTTTACACTTTTCTGTATTACATTTCAATTTCCTCATGCCTTTGCATTTTTTGCCTGGAAATAGCGGAAAGGGAAAAAGTGACAAAATACCAAAGCCTAATGTATAATATGAAATGAAACTGGGAGCTAAAAATATCAACATCATCTCAGTTAAGGCCTAATGAAGAAGCATTTTTAAAAGCATTTGAAAAGTATTCCCAGAAACTCAAGTGTGAAACAAATCCAAATAATTGCACTTAAGGGAACGGCCCAAATTATTAAATTGGTCGGAGCCTCTAAATAGCAGACGATTATTTGGCATTTGGAAGAATGGCCGTCCCTATGCTAAAGAAATAAGGAGAAATAAGAAAGAGAACAAAATATCTAGATTAGTTTCTACTATGTCTTGTGATAATAGTCCAGCAAACACTTTATATCATCAGCATTAATTCCACTCTTCACTGTGCACTATTAGATAAATCATTTATACAGGGTGTTTGTTATGTCTGTTATGTACCCTCTGCTGTTGCGTAGCAATTCTCATCTTAACCAATATCCCAGAAAACTGCAAACACCTTGCAGTATTTCAACCAGAGGAGGAGAAATCTTTCTTGACTTGGTCAATTTTTACTTTTGTTCCATCCAGATACCCATTTTGGTGATCTGGATATATCCCACATAAAAAACCGTCCCTGTGTCTGACATTGACCTCGTGGGGAGGCAAGTAAATAGGGACAATCCATCCATCTCATTAACTTTCATCCTCGAGTGGAGTTTAACCTTGATAAGTGGTTTTATTTCTCTGGTTTCTGGTTATCTAGATCCAGAGAAACTGTTAAAACTGTGATTTTCACTTTTGATTTGTGCGGGAAACTCAAATCAATTTAATTTAGATACCCTACAGCCACTAACTTAGCTGAGGTTAATTTGATTCACTCCTTCCAAGATACCCGTATAGATTTTGCTGATCAGTTGTGCATACAAACAGACAGCGGCGATAGAAAATATATCTGGCGTTATTCACTCGTCTGAGGATTCGAGTTTGCCATTTAGAGCTCATTCATGATATGACCACTCATTCGTTCGTGCTTGCCATGATAAAATTCATTAATATTTATGGTATTCCCTCGGACACATATTCGAACAATGCTAAGTCTTTCGTAGCAGGTTGCAGCCTCTTTAATAAGATGTATACCTCATTAATTGGCTCGTAGATTAGGAGAATACAATGTTAAACACTTGACTGTTTCTATGCTCGTAAGTGTCTGCGAGAGATTGATAAATAGAGTTAAAGTGTGCTTATAGAAATCTAGATCGATGAAAGATCAATTAGTTTTATTTATTTACAGAAAAGCCATAGATTCAGAATACGGTAAATTCCAGGTCATTTATGTATAGATGTTCAGGTGATTCGGGCCTAAGGGTCATGATTCTCCCACGTTAAAATATTGAAGTTTTTTTTTTTAAAACTGATGAGGGAAACTTTTTGAATGAACTTCATATAATGAATCCTATGTCTATCAGTATTGCACTGTAAGCATAAGGTGTACCTGCCTGTATGTCTGGTGCAGTGTTCACCCTGGGCCAACTTCCTCTGAAGGAGAAAGTCTCTAAAAAAAAAAAAAAAAAAAAACGAAGCGGCATTCATCCTAGGCGGATTAAATCGGCTTTCTCTGAAAGAGGAAGTTTCATGGGAATATCAAAGTCACAGGCGGTCCCCAATCCCGGTCAGTAGAGATAACGACGTTAGATTTTGCAGTTCTTGCAGAGATGTGTCGAGGTCCTCCTACATACAGTGCCTGGTATTCCCAAATAGTCAACCATCTGGTACTGACCAGGCTCAACGTTGCTTAACTTCGGTGATCTAACGAAAACCGCTGTATCAACGTGATTATGCCATATAAGGAAGTCTCTAGGGAATATTAAATTCACAAGCGATCTCCAGTCGCATCTATATCCAGATCAAAGGAGATGATTTTGATGACGATAGTTTTTGCAGTTTTTGCAGGGCCTGGTATTCCCAAATGGTCACCCATCTGGTACTGATCAGGCTCAACGTCGCTTAACTTCAGTGATCTAACGAGAACCGGCGTGTCCATATAATTATGCCGTGTATCTATCACCGACATTTTATGTTGTGGATCTACCTTCCATAAAAGACATAAAATGAGTGACAAGACACTCCATTATTCGAGAAATTAAATCTTACTAATGATTTGCTGGAAATGTAATCTGATAAATTGGATAAAATTGGTTATTTTGCTGGTATCATATTGTCCTGTAACCCTAAGCCTAGCTTATTATTTTCCCATAAAATATTCCATCCACATGAAAGATGAGATTAAAGCTGATCTAGGCAACATGGTGTGAGAAGGGGTGATCTGCAAAATTGTCTAAATCAAGCGATAAGGTTAATAGCATTGTGTATGCATACAAAAGCAAACTGCGAATATGTCTAGACACTAAAAATCTTAGCAATGTCAGAGATCATGCAAAATTTAAAGGTGCCAAGTATTCCTCAAATCTAAAGGCAAAAATCATGTCTACTCATATCGACTGAGTATCACAAATGATAACAACATTTAACTCTCTGTTTAGAAAATACTATCTCCAAAGGACAACTTTTAGTATTTTGTTGCACCCAAGATGCGTTTCAACAAACAAGGGACATGATCTTAGCAAGATGTATGTGGGGCACTAGGATAGTATTACGCTTACAACTGTATAACATGGCGATGATGTTTGCAGATGTATTCTCCAAGTGTAGTGTTATCAACTGTTTGATACAAATATAGAGTGTAAGTGAGACATCACTTGACTGTTCGCCTTCTGGTGGGGCAAGAGTTGCTCCCCTTGGCATAAAGAGCAAGACAGTTTTTTTATCATAAAAAAGAATGCGTTTATTTCTTAATTAAATTCATTTACAAATGAACAAATGGGTCTCGGAGGTTTTGTCACATCGATTCTTTCTTCTTCTCCACGAGTCTTCCTATTGGTCAGACTCTCTTCTTTTCCGGGCATTCAAAAGGCACTTTGTTAAATAAACTCTGCGTCCTTTGTGTGAAATATTTGAATGTCAAGACGAAACTGTGTCCAAGACTAAAGCATATCGTCACAATGATCCTATTAGGATGACGCAGTATGCGATCAGATAGGCCTTATCATGATGAATTGTTCATTGAAAATGGAATAAAGTTATGATTCCACAATCTTTACAAAAGGGCGTGACACAAAATAACCATTATAATCATCATAAAACAAACAAACGCAAGCTCAGGGTAAAAAGTCGTGCTTTCTAGAATAACATCAACAGCGATATTAATAGAATCGTGCAGCAATGTACCATCTGACCCCCAAGAGATTTTAAGTGCTGGAACTCTTATGCCATATGAAATACGATATTCATATCTCGTGTTGCCTAAGTGGTATCCATGACAAACTGTGGATATCGAATTGTTTCGTTTTTGGTACTACTATTCCAAATATCCCTTTATGCACATGAAGGAGTGAAATATTCAACCAAGAAGTGAAACTAATTAAACACAGTTTTGGAGTACAGTTTTCCAGAAAGATAATGGACGCCATTTATAGTTTAATCGATTAGTCTTGCATTGTGTAGAGTCAATGAAATCTACCATGAGGAAACTTACACTGAAAAACCGAGACATTAATTTCTGTCTACCTGTCTGTCTCCCTCCATTCTCTCTCTCTCTTTCTCTCTCTCTCTCTCTCTCTCTCTCTCTCTCTCTCTATATATATATATATATATATATATATATATATATATATATATATATATATATATATATATATGCGCTTGTTTCGTCTCTCTAAGACTCATCAGTGTGACTGTAGTGAAACGGGGAATAATAAAAGACCATAATACCTTTGGTAAAAGTGTTAATCACAAAAGAAAACAACAGCAAACAATAAACAGTGAGATGGCATTTAAGTAGTCTTGGACTTAACAAAAGAAAGTCTGACGTCTGACGGACGAGTTCATCCAGTGGGAGGAGGGGTTAAGAATATAATTTACAATATTTTCCTCTCCAAGTTTTATAATAAGAACGAGTTAATAGTGTTCCTCTTTTCGTAATGAAATCCTCGTATTTATCAAGAAATTTTCGTATCCTTCAAGATCTTTGTTGTGGCTCGGCCGGAATTTCGCTCTCAACTGGTTTTCCACAAGAGTTGTGTGCTTCTATCGGTTCAGAAAGTTGCATACTTTCATTTTTACTTGTAGGACTTTCTGACTCACGAACAGGTGGCATGACAGCATCTACTCGGCTTATATTATTATCTTCATTTATTGATTTGGGAGCCAAATCTCTTACGTTCACGGCAGTTTCGATGCCAGAAGGTAGCCGTACAAGGGCATAGTGAGGATTGATTTTTAGTAAAGCAGTAGGTGTAACCGGAGGATCATACTTACTCGACCTGGTATGCCCATAGAGGAATTGAAGTACCCGAAGTGGATTTATAACTGTACTTAAATAGTCTATCGTGAGGGGTCATATTCGTAGCTGTGCAGAGCAACGGTCGAATAAAATGTAGAGCATCAGATAGAATATTTTCCCAACAGGAAAACCCCATATTGCAAGAATGCTAATTTACTTGTATGACCTTCCATAGTGTGTAATTTAATTTCTCAATTTGTCCATTGCCTTCAGGGTGGTATCTTCTCATTTTCAAAGTCACAATACCTTTCCCATGTAGGTAGTCAGTAGTTTCCTCTGACAGAAAGTCAGTTTTTCTATTTGTGTGGATCATATCGGGCATGCTAAGTATTGCAAATAGTTGATTCAGACATTGTGTGACAGTTTTGCTTGTTATATCTTTACATGAGAATGCCGAGGGAAAACCTGAGTATTCAACGATTATTCTAAGTAGGTATTTGTTACCATGTATGAACGAAGGCAGTGGTCCCTTAAAATCCATGTTTAATCGCTGGATATGGTAATATTACTTTTATGAGAGTTCCCGTGTTACCAGTAAAGGATTTTTATTTGGTCGAGTGAGAAGGGAAGATTTTTTTCTTTGGAAAAATGAAATAGTCGTGTAATGCCAGGGTGGCATAATTTACAGTGAAGGTTGCAAAGATCTTGTAAAGAATGAGTGAGTGCAGATATTTGGGAAAACATATCAACAACAGTATTCTGCTTTCAAGGACGGTAGACGATGCTAAACTTAAATTGGGACAGTTCAATGCACCAACAGCAACTTTCAATCATTTAATACATAAGGATTCGCTAACAGTTTTAAAGGTCAGAAAATACTTTTGACAGATTAAAATGCTTTAAAATTCCTTTCAAATTTCAAAGTGTCACGAAGTAATTCATTCTTTTTTTAAAACTATTAACAACAGATTAAAATGGCTGACTTGTTAACTTTATCGTGACACTTCGAAATTCGATAGTACGTTTGAACCCTTTTAACCGACGGAAAGTAATTTCTGGCTTGAATTAACATTTAAAAGTAAAAAATAAAAATATAAATGACTTCCATTCTTTAGTGGAATGGGGTGAACAATGGATGGTAACATTTAATGCTACCAAGACAAAGCTCCTTTCCTTTAACAATTATAAGAAAGCTTTTCAACCAGCGATTGCCATGGCTAATAGCACCCTACCTGAGAGTTCAAGATTCAAACTCCTCGGTCTAACATTCACAGGTAACTTGAACTAGAACAAATATATAGAAGATGCTGTCAAGTCTGCTGCAAAGAAGTTGGGCTTCCTCTACTGAGCTAGAAAACCTCTCTCACCTGACAGTATCCTATATCTCTACAAAGTCAAAATGCATGAAGTATTATTGCTACATCTGGGCTGGTGCATCAACCTCTAGTCTCTCCCTCTTAGACGGGGGTCCAAAAAACTCTTCTAACCTAATAGGTTCCACACTGTCTACCAAGCTCTAGCCCCTGTCCCATCACTGCAATTTTGCATCCCTGTGCTTATGTTACAAGTATTTCAATGGAAGCTGCTCCGACGAACTTGCTACACTTGTGCCCCCTCAACGTAAACAATCCGACAATCAGCAAAATCCCACCCTTCACTGTAGGGATCCCCAGATGCCGGAAGGCTTTCTACTATAATAGCTTTTTTTCTTCTAACTGCTCACCTTTGGAATTCCCCCACTGCTCCCTGTTTCTCTGACTGTACCGACATGCAGAAATTTAAATGTAATGTGGACAAACATTTCACTGCACAATTCCCCACTTAGGATGCCCCTATAAATGTGGCCCCTAATCCACATTAGCCCCTTACGTCTCAGTGGCAATGTGCCCCCTATTTTGGGGTGAATCTCTCTCTCTCTCTCTCTCTCTCTCTCTATATATATATATATATATATATATATATATATATATATATATATGTGTGTGTGTGTGGTTACCTGGTATATGGTTACCTTGTGCACTTAAATCAAAGAAGCACATTAATTTTTGCGCACGTAACTGTTGAATTAAATATGAACCAGTGAAAAGCAATAATAAGAATTTAATGTGAAAGCATTAAGATGCGCATAATATATCCTTCCCATAATGCATATCGCCTTTTGGAATATGATATTAAAAGTTTAACTTATTTACATTTATTTCGAGAGTTGTTTTAAATTAAATAATTATAAATCAAATTCCCTCATTACTTGTAAGAGGAAGGGAAATATTAATGTTTTGTATTGTATAAATAGAAAGATAAATAATTGCTAGGAGATATATTTTAAATAAAAAAAACTATGACTGTTGCAATGTTGGAAGTTTAAAATCCGCGTGTAAGGCAGTTTTAAAATAAGACAACGAAATGCATGCTGTTACGAAATTGTCTTTTTAAATAGCATTTTTGTGAAAGTTAGATTTAATTAGCACGATATCGCTTTTTCATTTCAATAACTTAATAAAATCGTTTAAACCAATCCATTTTTGGATAATATTCAGAATGTTCACTAATGGCCGGGTGGCCAGGGGTTCAATCCTAGGTCGAGTCTTAAAGACTCAAAACAATATTACTTTATCCCCCTTTACTACAACACTTAGCATTATAAGGTAAAAATCAAGGGTAAGTGGAGTAATAATGGGAAAGGAGTGGCGCCCTCCCCTACACCCCGGTGTAGTAGCTATGGAAAAGAGAGTCTTCGGGTTGATTTTGACTATCGTCGATCATTTCCCTTTTTTTTTTAAGTGTTACTTTAAAGACTAAAACCCCGATTTTAACGTTAATCCTTTCATTCGATTAATTCGGATTTTTACAACGTTAGCAAAAACAGTTAAAAAAATTTTTTTTTAAAATTAGTTCACCCCAAACAAGGCACTGTAAACATAAGGGGCTACTGACAATTAGGGTGAAAGTTTTAGACATCATCCTAAACTGGGAGCTGTGCAGCAAGATGTTTTTTCACATTAGTTTCAAATTTCTGCATGTTGGTACAGTTTGGGAAACATGGAGCAGGGAGGGAGTTCCAAAGGCCGGCAGCTCGAAGAAAGAAGCTATTTGAGTAGAAGGCTCTCCGGCATCTGGGGACCTTCACAGTGATAGGATGGGATTTAGCTGATTGTCGGGTTGGTCGAGTGTATTTACATCGAGGGGGCACCAGAGCAGCAAGTTCATCGGAGCATATTCCATTGAAGTATTTGTAAAGCAAGCACAAGGATGCAAAATTGCGGCGATGGGACAGGGGATGGAACCTGGTGGATAGTGAGGGACCTATTAGATTAGTGACTCTTTTTGGGACCTTGTCTAAGAGGGAGAGACTAGCAGATGGTGCACCAGCCCAGATGTGGCAACAATACTCCATGCATGGGCAAATGGTGGCTTTGTAGAGATATAGGATACTGTCAGGTGGAGAAGTTTTCTAGCACGGTAGAAGGAGCCCATTTTCTTTGCAGCAGTTTTAGCATTGTCTTCTCTGTATTTGTTCCAGTTCATGTTACCTGTGTATGTTAAACTGAGGAGTTTGAACGTTGGACTCTCAGGTAGGGTGTTATTTGCCATGGCAATCGATGGTTGAAGAGGTTTCTTGTAGTTGTTGACGGAAAAGAGCTTTGTCTTAACAGCATTAAATATTACCATCCAGTTATGACTTCATTCCACTACAGACTGGAGATCATGTTCTAAGGATTCAGCCATTGCTGAATAATACCTTAGATTAAATTTAAACATTTTTTAAATCCAGTATAGAACTCTTCTAATCGAGTGAATGATTGTTTGTTTTTTTAAAAATTAAAACATAAGGGGAGCATTACATTTTTAGATATTTACATTGACGCATAATACCAGTCAAATTCACCTATATTACTTAAAAACGCCATTTATACTGCTAAAAGAATAACTCATATCACATCTACAGAAATAGAATTAGATATTTTGGGTTAGAAAAGCAATCGGTGATAGCAAATAGTTGACTAGAAACAATACACCTGAAAATTTGATATGCTGATGGGTTCAACAGACTCTGCATAAGTTACGGTGTACTTTGATTGGTTTTATTGAATAAAATAAAAGTACATTTCTTTTCTTTGATAGGAGGTTTTTATAGAAACGATGTTCTTTGCTTGATAAAGACTTCAATATGCATACATGAAAAAACAACAAAGCAACTACTACATAAATGTTTTAGTAATATGTTTTGAAAATCACTATAGATAATAATCATAGATTGATAAACTTCTTAGATATAACATTAAATCTCGACAAATATACTTTTTACTGGACTACAAATGAAATTAGATTTTGTATATGTGCATAGTAAATCAAATCACCCTAGGTCTATTATTAAATTAATTATTCCAAACATATCTAATAGAATTTCGAGATTATCTGCAAATAAACGCATTTTGATGAAATGCTAGTAACTACAATAACGCTCTTAAAAATTCTGGATATCAGAATAAATTAAATTTATGACGGATAAAAATGCCTTCATGGAAAATGCTAATATTCTATCTCATAATTTGGTCAGGAAAAATAATTATAAATTAAATTTCTTGCATTACTTGTAGGAGGAAGGGGTATATTCATTTTTTGTATTGTAGAAATAGAAATATAAGTAATTACTAGGAGATATGTTTATAATATAAGAAACTATAACTGTTGCAATCTTGGAAGTTTAAAATCCGCGTGTTAAGCAGTTTTTAAATAATAAGACAACGAAATAGACAAATTGCATGCTGTTGCAAAATTGTCTTTTGAAATAGCATTTTTGCGAAAGTTAGATTTAATTATCACGCTATGACTTTGTCATTTCAATAACTTAATAAAATTGTTTAAACCAATTCATTTTGCATAATGATCAGAATGTTCACTAATGGGCCGGGAAGCCAGGGTTCAATCCTAGGTCGGGTCTCAAAGACTAAAAAAACTAGTATTTGATGATCCCTCACGAAAACATTCAGCATTAAAGGGTAAGTGGAATAATCCTCGAAAAAGAGTGGCGTTCTACCCTACATCTTAGTGAAAAGGGAGCCTTCGGGTTGCCCTTGGCTATGGTCGATCACTTTCCTTTTTTAAATGTTACTTAAAAGAATAATGTTTAAACGTGAACTCCTACCAACATATGATAGCTGGTTTGACAGGTTTTTTTATATAGATAAAATGACGAACTATCCATATTGCATGCTGGTACGAAATGTTTCTTTTTTTAAATAGTTATTTTGTAAAAGTTAAATTTTATTATTACGCTATCGTTTGGTCATTAAGTTAATTGCATGCAATTATTTAAAATTATAACACACATTAAAAATCTTTATTAATCAGTAACCACATATCAAGGTTAAAAGCTATTGAGGATAAAGTTTAATGAGATGGATGAATTGTCAGTTGAAAGATGAAGTGTATTATGAAGGAAATGAACAAAATTTGACTTTTTATAAGGACAGCTTATGACAAGTATTTGTTGATATTAGATTTTAAGACGACCATGTTGTAGTTTGCAGGGAAGTGGTTTCATGGTAATGTTTTCTACAGACAGGTAGTCATTGTAAAGAGACTCTGTTCATGAAAATTCCACCTGACGCTAAGCACATGGAGGAAGAAAGGAAGGGGTTTTTTCACTTGTGGTAGTAAGACGAGTTCTTGCTGTGAATGTCTTACAAGGAGGAACTAGAGATTGGAGCTCAGTCGAGCACTTTCTATGGAAAAAATGATAGAATAGAGAAAGACTATCAACGTCTCCTATGTGAGAAAGGGGCTGTAATTAAAAGAAAAGTCGATTTTTTACTTTGTCAGAACAAGAAAAAGTGCTCCGCATGGCATCTCCCCAGATGTGGCAGCATTACTCCGTTTTCTGATGTATCTGACTTTTGTGGTACAAAAGCCCCAGCTTGGTTGTATTTACGATACAGACAATAGAGACATTATTGATTAGGTTCAACGGTCTACCTACTACCAATTTCACCTACCTCCTACCCTAACCCACTCTGCTTTTCGGGTTTATCTGTTACTACCAGTTCCATCTATGACTATATCTTAACTAACTCTGTTCAATGCATTCTATTCTTGACAAAGTAGCATAACTGACACGAAATATCGAATCTAAGGAAGCATAATTCTGTGTTAAATTATTTCTTGCTCTATATAGTTTGTTCTTTGGTTATTAACATAAACATACTTATATAGCTCACTTGCCATACATATATTTTTATAATATTATATATATATATATATATATATATATATATATATATATATATATATATATATATATATATATAAATATATATATATATATATATATATAAATATATATATATATATATATATATATATATATATATATATATATGTGTGTGTGTGTACTTAGGCAGCAAGTCATTATCCAAGCAAGCGTTGTTGAACGTCACAAAACTTTCTCGTTTGTAAATCTTCTTCGTGAGGTTCTCAAACCGTCGAGCTATCCTTCTGGTTTCAGGTTGCAGTCCGTAGAATTATTTCGCCGATTGTTCTTAATTCGGCCATTTTTTTCAAGTGCTTTCGAAGGATAGCTCGACGGTTTGAGAACCTCATGAAGAAGATTTACAAACGAGAAAGTTCTGTGACGTTCAACAACGCTTGCTTGGATATATATATATATATATATATATATATATATATATATATATATATATATATATATATATATATATATATATATATATATATATATAAGGTTTCAAAATGGATCTTCAATATTTTACAGCCAGTATTGAAGTACTATAGTAAATACTGTCTGAAAGATTCATTTTATTTTGCAAAGTACATTCAAGATTCTAAGGCTGCTAATAAATTTATGTGTTCCTACGATATTAGCAACCTATTTACCTGTGTCCCTATTTTGGAAACAATCGACATCTGCGCCGATTTTTTTATATCGTAGCCATTTATTGTCTCCTTCCATTCCTGAAAGCATATTCGTGCAGTTGATGAAATTTGTCACTGCATCCGTTGAATTCAGTTTTAATGATGTAATGTATAGGCAAATAGACGGTGTATCTATGGGCTCAGTCCTAGGACCGACTATGGCGAATATTTTTTTTTTTTTTTTTAGAAGGCTTTATTATCTGGTACCACAGAACCTTTAGTCTACTTTCGATATGTAGACGATACATTTTGCCTTTTTAATAATGAAACGGAGGCACATACATTCTTCTCCTTACTCAATAAAATGCATCCCACATTAAAATATACCTATGAGGGAGAGTGTAATTCCACTTTAGCTTTGATCGATGTATTTGTAACAAAACCCCGTCGTGTTACCTTACATCAATCTACCGTAAACCTATGTTTACATGATTATATACTCGCTGGGATTCATTTTGTCCTAACAAGCGAAAGGTAACGCTATTCTATTTTCTGTACTCTCTCTTTTCACCCCTTTTTTAAATCCCTCGTTTTTTTTAAATCCCTCGATACAGCCTTTGTTTAGAGAGGGCGAAACCGGTCGGCTGGCATTTTTTTCTTGGTTAACTTTTAATCATGAACAATAGAATTCGTCTTCCCTTCATGCTTGCGATAATATATATATATATATATATATATATATATATATATATTCAAAAAACCTTTTAACTTGATTAAAAATTCATAAATATACGAAAATAATAGTATCGAACGTTAATCTTCCCATTATATTAATATGTCCATCTAGTTCGGATTTCGAAAACATTAGTAAATCATTCTAGATAGAATAATACCTAAGATTAAATTTAAATATTTTTAACTCGGGTGGTTGATTGGGTTTCTTAATTAAATCATAAGAGGAGCATTAAACTTTTAGATTTTGACATTGACGCATAATACTAGTCAATTTCACCTATATTACTTAATAAAGCTCTTTATATAGCTAAAAAGATTACTTATATCACATATAAAGAAATTAATTAATTATTTTGGCGTTGAATTTGATAGCAAATAGTAGATTAGAAATAATAAACCTGAAAATGTTGATATTCCGATGGGTTCAACAGACTCTGCATAAGGTTCATTGAAGGAAATCAAAGTACATTCCCCTTCTCTGATAGGAGGTCTTTATAGAGACGATGCTCTTTTCTATGCACATAAATGAGAAAACAAAAAAAATACTAAATAAATGTTTTAAGCAATATGTTTCGAAACAAATATCCTTAGAGAATTCCTTTAATTAATTGGAACAAAAATTAATCTCTTCATAAGTTATAAATTAAAATACTATATTCTAGTCTCTAATTTAGGCCAAAATATAATTACTTCTAATTACAATAAGATTTTTTAAATTTCAAAATAATAAAAATTTGAATACAGTAGACGCAACTAATAATTGAAACTGTAAAGCCAAAGGTAATTGCCCTTTACATAATAATGGCATGAAAAATGATGTAGTTTATTGACGTGTTGTTAAGTCTAATACTACTGCTGCAACTACTATTACTATTATTACTACTACTACTACTACTACTACTACTACTACTACTACTACTACTACTAATAATAATAATAATAATAATAATACATTTATTTATATTGGATCTCTTCGCATAATAATTCCTTTAACAATATGACGAACCTAATTGTAAATTAAAAGCCAATAATGTCAGAAGAAAGTAGCTTTTTAGTAAACTTTGGAAATTGAAGATAAGTGGTTTGTATAGGCAATAATAGCAATTAGCTACAAGTTTAACTGGAGTGACCAAATGCATTGGGCGATAAATGGTGTGAATATCTTAAATAGACAATAACAACCAATGAATGTAAGCAGAAGTAGCCGTATATAGAAAAAACATTTGCCTATAAAAGAGATGGTCGGATATCTATCTATCTATCTATTTCTATATATATAATATCAAATTATATTTTTTTAAATATTCTATCTACATACACATCGTACGTTTCGAGCTTACGGCTCTCATCAGCGCAGGGATATAACAATCTCAGACGGTCACAGGGCGCGAACCCGGTTCACAGAGACACCTTGAATTTGTAAGCGTTCACTTACCATGAGAGATTGTTTCGTGATAACGGAGGATTGAAGTGATATTTACACTGAAAGCGGCGAGTATAAATATCTAGACATACGATAGAACTCAACGACAGAGTCGGAGTATTGCACTCAAGTGAATGACTATTTTTAATCTCTCTGATAGTGCTCTACTTTCAATATTACTTGAAAGGGACTTCTTATAATATTAAATTATATTTTTTTAATATTTTACCTACGTACGACGTCGTTTCGAGTTTATATATATATATATATATATATATATATATATATATATATATATATATATATTAAAGTAAAGTGAGTCAGTCTGGCGATTTGGATCATCGATAGCTTTGGTCCTACGAAATCATTATTTCATTCTAAATAGCCGGTCCTCTTTGCGAGGTTAATGTCAACTTTAGGGGATTTCTAATGAATATATATCATTAGAGACACCTTATTATTTGAAATAAATATTAGTTTCTTTGACATTTTTTTATAACAGATGTATGCATCCGGGTAATGCAGAATAGAGATAGGTATATATATATATATATATATATATATATATATATATATATATATATATATATATATATATATATATATATTCATCAATGTACATTGGGAAATTTTACAAGGGATGGATTTGTCAAAGTATCGAACTGAATTAACAATTTAAAATTGCTGCAGTATCGCTAGTGATACCTTAAAGACTTGAAGGAAATTATAGAATGCGTCAAATGAAATGTTATAACAAAATAATAACGGATATTCTTGTAATGCATCCGTTGAAGCTTATAAGTATAAAACCTATTAGGGCAACTCTAAGAAAAAAATTATTCAAGGGCAATAGTGCATTAAACTTTATGAGTTACTGTCTTTTAGCTTTCTCTGTACTCCAAGATTGGAGAGAGTATCACAGACACTTTTCAAAATAGTGAAGAGTATAATCACACATGATTAACTATAAAAAGAAAAAATCTGAATCCATGTTATAAACAGGGTTGCGGAGTTGGAGTCAGAGCTTTTAGAAGAAGTCAGAGTCGAACTCGTAAGAATGCGAGGAGTCGGAGTCAAATTATTTAATCTACAAAGAATCAACAGACAGTCTAAATAGTGGAAGATTTTAAAATAAGAAGTTGGAGTCAGAGTCGGATATTTTCGATTTCTAAGAGTCGGAGTCAGAATCTTTGGAATACTAGGAGTAAGAGTCGGAGTCGGAATCGGACCGTATACCTTTCGACTCTGCAACGCTCGTTATAAATACGTCAGACGTTTGTAGATTTAATAATACATAATTTCTCTTAAGTTATCTAACATATAAAGTTATCTTGTCGGATTCTGACAAATCAAACTTTTCTGCTGACTACACAATTTTCATTCTTTATTGTTGTACCATATCTGAATAATTCAAATAATAAGAATTATCAATCCTCATCGTAAAAATTCGAAACATATTATAAAACTCCTATAAAAATGTTAAGTTGGGAACATACTGATTATTAACTAATACATTACCTAATAAATTAAATAATAAAGAAACGCTCACGGAGAAATAGATTACTTTCATGTAATGCAACATTTTCGGTCACTTTTTCCTGTTATATTAATTGAAAATTATTTTTTTAAGTAATTCAATTTATTATTCAAGATAACATTTTAGTTTCCCTTAAAAGATACTAACATAAATACAGTCAAAGAAAAATACCATGTACCAATATACCATGTACCAAATATCAAGTACCAATACTAACATAAATATAGTCAAAGAAAAATACGATGTACCAATATACCATGTACCAAATATCAAGTACCAATACTAACATAAATATAGTCAAAGAAAAATACCACGTACCAATATACCATGTACCAAATATCAAGTACCAATACTAACATAAATATAGTCAAAGAAAAATACCACGTACCAATATACCATGTACCAAATATCAAGTACCAATACTAACATAAATATAGTCAAAGAAAAATACCACGTACCAATATACCATGTACCAAATATCAAGTACCAATACTAACATAAATATAGTCAAAGAAAAATACGATGTACCAATATACCATGTACCAAATATCAAGTACCAATACTAACATAAATATAGTCAAAGAAAAATACCACGTACCAATATACCATGTACCAAATATCAAGTACCAATACTAACATAAATATAGTCAAAGAAAAATACCACGTACCAATATACCATGTACCAAATATCAAGTACTAATACTAACATAAATATAGTCAAAGAAAAATACCACGACCAATATACCATGTACCAAATATCAAGTACTAATACTAACATAAATATAGTCAAAGAAAAATACCACGTACCAATATACCATGTACCAAATATCAAGTACCAATACTAACATAAATATAGTCAAAGAAAAATACGATGTACCAATATACCATGTACCAAATATCAAGTACCAATACTAACATAAATATAGTCAAAGAAAAATACCACGTACCAATATACCATGTACCAAATATCAAGTACCAATACTAACATAAATATAGTCAAAGAAAAATACGATGTACCAATATACCATGTACCAAATATCAAGTAGCAATACTAACATAAATATAGTCAAAGAAAAATACGATGTACCAATATACCATGTACCAAATATCAAGTACCAATACTAACATAAATATAGTCAAAGAAAAATACGATGTACCAATATACCATGTACCAAATATCAAGTACCAATACTAACATAAATATAGTCAAAGAAAAATACCACGTACCAATATATCATGTACCAAATATCAAGTACCAATACTAACATAAATATAGTCAAAGAAAAATACCATGTACCAATATACCATGTACCAAATATCAAGTACCAATACTAACATAAATATAGTCTAAGAAAAATACCATGTACCAATATACCATGTACCAAATATCAAGTACCAATACTAACATAAATATTGTCAAAGAAAAATACGATGTACCAATATACCATGTACCAAATATCAAGTACCAATACTAACATAAATATAGTCAAAGAAAAATACGATGTACCAATATACCATGTACCAAATATCAAGTACCAATACTAACATAAATATAGTCAAAGAAAAATACGATGTACCAATATACCATGTACCAAATATCAAGTACCAATACTAACATAAATATAGTCAAAGAAAAATACGATGTACCAATATACCATGTACCAAATATCAAGTACCAATACTAACATAAATATAGTCAAAGAAAAATACGATGTACCAATATACCATGTACCAAATATCAAGTACCAATACTAACATAAATATAGTCAAAGAAAAATACGATGCACCAATATACCATGTACCAAATATCAAGTACCAATACTAACATAAATATAGTCAAAGAAAAATACGATGCACCAATATACCATGTACCAAATATCAAGTACCAATACTAACATAAATATGGTCAGCACAGAAAGCAAAATGATATTACATATCTAATTAATTTTCAATTCTTTTTGGTGATATTAACCCACAAAGTTTTAATGCTTTTATAAGTTGCACATTAATATGCAACTAGCGGGGGCCTGTGGAAATTCCACGCTGCATTCTACATCGATCTGTATAATTTACTGTGAATAATAATATGCCTTTTGAAATAATGTCTGTCAGTGTCAATTCTATTAAGAAGAAATCGATCTTTATTCTTCTGTAAAAATAATTGTTATTGTCATTCTAATTTTGCTTTCTGTGCTGACCATATTTATGTTAGTATTGGTACTTGATATTTGGTACATGGTATATTGGTACATCGTATTTTTCTTTGACTATATTTATGTTAGTATTGGTACTTGATATTTGGTACACTAAACAAACAAATACAACGATGTACATATGTATCTCCTTTCTTTCTTTATTTAAAATTGTAGAAATTTCATTCTTTTTAAAAACAATAAATTCTCTCTGTCTTCTTACGGTGAAAATAATTGTCAGCTAAATATTCTTCAAGTCAATAAAACAAATGTCACTTTTTGAATGTCACTTTTTGAAATGTATTTTTTTAAAATTGTACTGATTTAGTTGATAACAAAGCGGCATTCACCTTAGAAAGAGGAAGTTTCTAGGGAATATCAAATTCACAAACGTTCACCAGTCGCATGTACATCCCTGTTAGGAGCGATAACGACGTTAGGTTTTTGCAGATCTTGCAGGGAGGTGTCAACGTCCTCCTACATACAGCGCCTAGTATTCCCAAATAGTCACCCATTTTAGTACTGACCAGGCTCAACGTTGCTGAACTTCGGTTATCTAACGACATAATTTGATTTTGGAACACTTCATTTCAAAATGGGTAAAGTTGGATTTTTTTTACCTCAGTTAGATCAGATTAATCACCAATCAACATCTTTGCTGATCGAACGATCTCATTTTTTATGTGTGAAAGGTGATAACAGATGCACGAATATGAAATGCTTTACTATTATATAAATATTACTGTATTTTTAACATTCAAATTTACAAAGGTGACTAAATCACCTCGGTAACAAAAATCAAAAACAAACGCTTTTTCTTTAAAAAAAAACGCACTCTATTCTAAAGTTGAATTTTAGTTTTAATAGATAATTTAGATTTTATTCACTAAATAAATAAGAACATTATGTTTACGAATTTTTTAGATGAGGATTGATAATTTGTATTATTTGGTTTATTCGGACTACTGTTCTCATCCTAGATGTTATTCTCACAACGTTTCGACCGATGTAATCTCCGATCTTCTTCAGGTGTATCTTGTCGAACTCGGGAATCTTTCTGTTGAACTTGGGAATCTGTACGGAATTTCGAACGGAACCCTTTATTTAATCCACGGGAGAGCTTGCTCTTGTCCCGTCAGCCATGATTACTTAAGACTTCTACCCGGTCATTACTGACAGAACGAGAGCAAGTTACCCTTCATAGAATTAAATAAACGGTTCAGTTCGAAATTCCGTACAGATTCTAGAATTTAACGGAAAGATGCCCAAGTTTAACAAGAAGAGCAGAGGTTACATCGGCCGAAACGTTGTGAGAATAACATTCAAGATTAGAACAGTAGTCCGAATAATCCAAATAAGAACATATTAGAATTTTTAAAACAGTTTTTTTCTCAGAATAAACACATAATTTACTTAACTTTAAAATCCTAAAGTGCAGTTAAAAGAATAAAATACATGTTTATGCTGTTTAAAAAAATATATATATAAACAATAAATGCTGTTAAATTGTTCTTATATTGGATGGTTGGATTAAAACGTTAAATAGGTTAGTGTACGAGAGTTTTCTCTCGACATAATCTCGAAGTTATTACTCCAGCATTTTTCAAACAATAAGAATGTGCATCCATGATGCAGAATGCACACGCACACACACATGCACAATCCAACCAATCACTTTGTTTTACCCAAAACTCACGTTTCTATAATGTTCCAGGATATTTGTTATGAAAGTCAGAATTTAAACAGTAAAGGCAGATCGACAAAATTCCTTGGCCTGTTAGCTAGGAGCAAAGTGTAGTTTCTGTCCTGGTCCTGCACTCCGTCTTTTCTGTCCTCAGTAGTTGGAGGAAAAGTCTTTCTAGACTGAGGCAATTTTAAATTTTTGTTCCAATCCAGAGTGCCCCTTTTGGGGGGGAACTGGATTTTTTTCTCCACATTAAAAACCGACCTTGTGTCTAACTTTGCCCTCGTGGGGAGGCAAGTAAATTGGGACAGATCGACAGAATGCTTTGCACAACTCACTTCAAAATCCACCCTGGATGATCTACATGATCTACATCAGGGGCGGGCAACCTCCGGCCCGCGGGCAACCTCCGGCCCGCGGGCAACCTCCGGCCTGCAGGCCACATCCGGCCCGCGAAAGCTTAGCGTCCGGCCCACCACCCTGTTATGCTTTATTATTGCAATCTGGCCTGCGGACCTTCCAGTAAAACTCATATCATTTTGTGACATAGACGTAAAAGTAGGTTTCAATTAAGATTTATAGTGGGATAAAAATGTATAAATATCAGCGAGCATGTATATTTCATTTTTTTTAACTATTAATTTCAAATCCTTGGCCTGAGATAAAAATAGAAAAAGAGAAAGAGAGAGGCAAAGAGGAAACGAGAGACGATGAAAGGGCATGAAACATATAACTTATGTGAGGTGTGTCAAAACGAATGCTGGATCAACTTGCTACTTCCTCCGTCATTATTTTTTATGATTCCAAAAGGGCTCTTCGTCGGCGCCTTTTATAACATCACATACAGAAGTCTCTTGAGAAAAAATATCAGATTCGTAGAGTGTTCAATGCAATTTTTGTACAATTTATTCATGTAAACAAAATATAGTAATTCTGAGATTTCGTTTTTCACTTCGGCCCGTGATCTCCTTCCAAAAGTCTCATCTGGCCCTCACTCTGAACAGGTTGCCCGCCCCTGATCTACATGAGCTACATGAGCATCCCAACAACATGTAACAGTCTTACATCAAGAAAAAACTAAGCGACCATTAACTTCAACACATGCCTACACATATGAAAAGAAACAAAAATCAACTTCAACTATTCACTTTTAAAGTGAACAAAACTCGCATGCAACAATTATCAGTGGCAGACCTCTGAACTACTGCTACTAACATTTCCTATTTTACTGAAGGAGAAATGTACAAGTAAAAACTAATTCTTGTTTCACGAACTGACATGAAGGAAAAATTTGACTATAAATCTTTTGTGCATAACATGTTACTTTCTTGCTAAAGTCTTACACAAACTAACTGAGACAACATTGAACTCTTTTCTATTCTTTTCGCTTAATTAGACTGGTACTGGTTTTACAAGTACTTCTATGGAATGTGCTCCGATAAACTTACTATATACTCTCGACTCACCCTACTAGCAACAAAATCACACTCCTTCACTGTAGAGGTTCCTAATTGCCTGAAGATTTGCTACCATAACAGCTCCTTTCCTCGAACTACTTGCCTTTGGAATTCATTCTTGCCCTTTGTTTCCCTAGGCGTACTAACATGCAGAAATTTAAATGTAATGTGAATAAACATCTTGCTACCCAGTCCCCATCCAGGTTGCCCCCCTATAAATCTGGAGCACAGTAGTCCCCTACGCTTCAATGGCAATATGCTTTGTTTGGGGCGAACAAAAGTTTTTATTTTTTTATTTTTTAAGTTATATTTCACACCAGACCGAAAAACGACAATTTTCGTACAACTGTATGAATAAATCTTTGAATAATCTTTTATTTGCATGAATTATTCTTTATTGATTTTTATTCTTTGAAATATTGTCCATTTTATTCATTTTAAAATCGCGATTGTTAAGATATCATTTTGTGTGAGGTGACACACATTTAACGAGTGATACATGCCTGCAACAGTCTGAAATTTTGTGATGTTTCTGCTTTTACTCACAATTTAACAACTGGACAATTGAAAAAAAATAACCTTGGTAAGAATTTATGTAAAGGGATCACTGGTAACCAGAGTTGCAGAGTCAGAAGGTATAAGGTACGATTCCGACGATTTAAAAACTTCCGACTCCTAGAATTCCAAAATATCCGACTCCTTATTTTAAAGTCTTTCAATATTCAGGCTGTCTGTTGAGATTGAAAAATCCGACTCTGACTCCTAGCATTCTTATGAGTCCAACTTTGACTTCCTCAAAAACCTCTGACTCCAACTCTGCAACTCTAGCATTCTTACGAGTCTGACTCTGACTCCCACTTCTTTGAAAACCTCTGACTCTCTCTGACTCCGCCTCAACCTCTGCGACCCGAGCATTCATACGAGGTCAGCAATTTTTTTAGTGTGTCAGGCCAAAGTAGTGCACCGTCTACACATTTGGTTGCATTGGGGATCTAGAATAATATTTCGTTAGTCTCTTAGTGTAGGTATCACCTGAAGCAATGTATCTGTAAGAAACAAAGATGTATGTAGATCTCCTGTAGCCGCAATTGGTTTGCCATGACGGTCCAAACTTCAGAAGGGACTCCTCTTCATCCAACACCGTAACAATGTACCAAATTACCTACACCAACGATTTCTTTCAGGTGTCCAAAATCTAATTCTCCCTCTACTTTTAATCCATCTTTTTAAAGTCAGTTGTTCTCAACATATACAAATTAGTTCCAACTATATATATATATATATATATATATATATGTGTGTGTGTGTGTGTGTGTGTGTGTGTGTGTGTGTAGTAATAAGTAGTGAAAAACAAAAATAGGTTTAAGGCTCCCAAAATTCATACTAGAATTGTCCGGATAAAGTGCTAAGTAAAATTCAGTTCTATGTGACAATCTTCTGGTGGTTGAAGGTTCAATCCTCAGTGCGGGTGATACTAAGAATACAATTGTGAATTGCTTAAGACTTCTGCCTAGTCATGGCTGACGGAACGAGAGTATTCCTGAGTTCGACAAGATACACCTGAAGGAGGTCGGGAGTTACATCGACCGAAACGTTGTGAGAATAACACTCAAGATGAGAACAGTAGTCCGAATAATATAAATTATCAATCGTCATCTCAAAAATTCAGACACAGTTCTAACTATGAAAATCTGCAATTATGAACACAAATTCTTCTCTCTCTCGAAAACGGTAGACCGACACAGGAAATATCTGATACGCTTTGAAGCTGGAAAATGTTCGTATTGTTATAGTACCCCCTTTTCGATTTAACGGTTTTATTAAACTAAAATGACGCTATAAGTTTCACATGTACAATAAAACGATACAAGTGGACAACAACCATAGCGTTTTCCTAGCCAAACAAGCAATACTGGCTGTTTCAGATGTCCCTTTCCGGTGTCTAGCCAAAATGTCTACTTATCAATGTGTTCCAGTTGCCTATAGTGTATCTTCCACTCTATAATAAAGACCAATGTGTATTTATTTGTATCTATGTACATATTTATCCCGTCATGCAAATGCTAATAAAAAAAAACTACCAGGTGAAACCATTTCAAGTGTTTAGGGGAAGAGACACAGCAAATAACAAGTCAGACAATACCCGCCGTCTGAAATAAATTCGGAAATAAATCCCTCACTGTATTTCTATAATTAGACGTTTTCTTTCTGTTTTCTTTTCTTCTTTCTATACCGATTGATATGTTTTTTATTTGTTTTCTCAAACTTTTCCGTTTGAGACGTTTTTTTCTTTGTTATTTCTTTTTTAACTTTACCGATTGAGATGCTATTTTATATGAATATAAATATTAGTGCGGACACTGACGAAGCATAATTTTTAATCTGTCGTTTTATGACGGAGGGTGTACACTCGTACATACATATATAAGGATTACTTTCGCCGAGTGCCTTTACTCGTATGATGAATAAAAGTGTGTCAATTGATGCTTTCTTGGAATAATATTAATTGAAAATAAAATTTTTGTTTAATTTGTTTTTCTTGTATCCAATAATGTGTAAAGAAAGGAATAAACAGTTCACAATTTAGTGGTGAATATGACCTTTTTAGCAGTGTCTAGAGATATTGGGCCTATCGTTTCCCTTCCTAAATTGCTCGATACTAAGTTCAAATTTACAACAACCAGTTTTAAATGGATTGCCTCCTGGAACCTAAAAAAGATCACCATCATCGCAGTTATAATTGGAGCCATGGGCCACACGAAGAAGAATGAAAAAATATTTAGAAAATATTCCTAGAGAAGCAAGTGCGATAGCTAGATAAGATAACACCGTGAGGATTGGTAAAGATTGTTGAAACTGGGCAGAATTTTGTGAAAAACATTTTTATTGTCGGTTATGTTTGTGGCAGCCAGATCAAATACAATCAGAATCACTATAGAGCCACTATATAAGGTCCGACTCCGACTCCGATGCAGGGTCGGAGGTTTAGGGAAAGAGTTAAAGTCGGATATTTTAATCTCTGAAGAATCAACAGACAGTCTGAATATGTGAAAATTTTAAAATAAGGAGTCGAATTTGGATATTTTGAAAATTCTAGGAGTCAGAGTCGTAAGTCAAACCTTATACCTTCTGACTTTACAACCCTGCTTAATTTAACTGTTTTTTTTGTCTTGGTATTTTGTTCCCCTGTGTTTAAACATTGCATCAATATATCGTGAAGTCTGACATGTAAAAACAGAATTATTTGTCGTGAAAACAAGCAGCTTTTGCCATAAAAATGTACAATTGCTTATATTGTCCGATTCTTAGAGGAAGTTTTGCTATAAATTGACTTATTAACATTATTTCAAAAGACTATAGTTCTAACTGAAATTTAAACAATTAAACATAAAAAAGGATCCTAATACGTACTTATTTATTTAATGAATACAACCCCTTTCTCACACAAGAGATGTAGCTAGTCTTTCTCTACTCTATCGTTGTTTCCATGGAAGGTGCTCGACTGAGCTTCCATCTCTGGTTCCTCTTTGTAAGACATTTCCAGCAAGAATTTGTGCCAAGAACTTTCCTTTCTTCGTCCGTGTGCCTAACATCAAACAGAATTTCCATGAACAGAGTTTCTTTCAAAGAACTTCTCATCTGTCGAACACAGCATCACGGGACTGCTTCCCCGCAGGCTACAACATGGTCGTCTTCAAATCGCCTGTCAACAAATACTTGTCATCAACCGTCCTCATAAAAAAATCAAATTTTGTCCATTCCATTCATTATTTCCAATCCTCTCATAATATTCTTCATCATTCAACTGACAATTTATCCATTGCATTGATCCTTATTCTCGATAATTTGTTACTCATAATAAAAAAAGGACAAAGAGCGTGATTCTTGTTTATTAAGAATTTGAAAATATCTATTGAATTGCAGATATTTCAGACAAATAGAACATAAATAATTTGGCCCAAATCATCATCATCATCATCATCATCATCATCATCATCATCATCATCATCATCATCATCATCATCATCATCATCATCATCATCATCATCATCATCATCGGTTTTATTTATCCCTCTTTCCCTCAGGTCTATTTTTAGCACATCCTCACATGTTTTCCTTGGCCTTCCCCATTTTTTCAACGTGGCCATACCATGAGAGTCTCCTGTTCTACTCACATCCCTCTATACTGTCCAGGTTTAATCTTCTTCTTAAGACTCACACTACACACCCATAGTATCATTTCTCCGCATGCAACAAATTTCCTCAACCCTCACTGACCAGATATCACTTCCAACAAAATACAAAAAGAAAATAGATATAAAAATGTTGTATTTATTTTATGCAAAACAGTTCAAAATTCAAAGATAGGTCTTTACCGAAAGGGTCTTAAATTTGTATGTTCTATAGACCAAACGCACATAGCTGAGTGACAGCAAGATGACAAACGGTGTTCTTTGCAGAATATTGAGAAGAATTGGATTTTGTTGACGGATTTTCTTTTCACTAATGGATCCCCACTTATCTAGGCCAACGGCAACCCAAGGATAAGGAAATGGAATGATTATCAATTGAGAGATGAAGAACCTTATGAAAAGATTGGAAAAGATGGATGAGATAGACCAAGCTTGAATTACTTGTGAGAAAACAATTCATAACAGGAATTTGTTTATATTGGATTTAAAGACGATCATGTTGTAATCTGCAGGAAAGCAGTGCCGTGCTAATGTGTTCCACAGATTGAAAACCCTTACGAATAAGGTCTGTTTGTGGAAGTTTCGCCTGATGCTAGGCACACTGACGAAGCAAGAAAACTTTTTTTGCTGTGGTAGAAAACGAGTTCTTGCTGTGAGTGTCTTACAAGGATGAACCAGAGATTAGAGATCAGTCGAGCAAGAAATTCAATGTTGGCGGTCATATTTTGGTAGCTACTAGAATATAGCTTCATCGCCAGAAGAAAGATAAGCGAAGTTAAAAGCAGCAAATTTAATTATTACTAAAATTCCAAAATTTAACTCTCACAAGAAAATTCAATTCTCACAAGAAAAATTATTCATAAATTTCATTACATTATATTAGAAAAATCATGGTCGAAAGAGAGTCCAACGTTCAAACTCTTGGGCATGACATTCTCAGGTAACATGAATTAGAATAAATACTGCCAAGTCTGCTTAAAAGAAGGTAGGCTCCCTCTACCGGGCTACAAAACTTCTCACATCTGCCAGTATCCTATATCTCTATAAAGCCACCAATCGCCTGTGTAATGGAGTAATGTTGCCACATCTGGACTGGTGCACCAACCGCTAAACAGTGTACAAAAATTATTTGCAACCTAATAGGTCCCGCACTGTCTGCCAAGCTCCAGCCCCTGTTGTATCGCCTCCGTATTGCATCCCCGTGCTTGTTTTACAGATACTTCCATGGAATGTGTTCTCACGAACTTACTGCACTTGTATCCCCTCAACAAAAATATCCCCGACTAGCAACAAAATCACACCCCTTCACTGGAGGTCACTCAATGCCGGAAGATTTTCTACTCTGATACCTTTTTTCTCAGACCGCTTGTCTTTGGAATTCCCTTCCTGTTCCCTGTTTCCCCGACCGTACCAACATACAGAAATTTTAATGTAATGTAAATAAACATCTTGTCGCTCAACTCCCCACTCCGGTTGCTGTCCTATAAATCTGTATCATTTGGATCATTTCAAAACGTTGTGAGAATAACATCCAAGATGAGAACAGTAGTACGAATTTTCTGAATAATACAAATTTGACTACTGTTCTCATCTTGGATGTTTTTTATCACAACGTTTCGGCTGATGTAAACTCCGACCTTCTTCAGGCATACTTTGTCGTTACTCTCGTTCCGTCTGCCATGACTGGGAAGAAGACTTCAGTAATTCTTTGTATCGCCCGCACTGAGGATTGAACCTTCAACCTTCAGACAACTGTCGCTTAGAACTAAATTGTATAGTACTATATCTATGCGGACAGTTCTAGTATGAATTTTGGGAGCCTTAAACCTATTCTTGTTTTTTTTGTTTTTTTTATCTAACTACTTATCTATTATTTATAATTATAGGTTCCTATATTGTATTGAATTCTATACTAGGTCTGCTTAGTAAGTCATTGTCGCCTAACATATCCGCTGCTTCTTTGAGTCGTCTTACTCTCCACCGTTCTTCTCTATCTATAATTTTTACTTCCTCCCATAAGAGTAGATGGTTTCCCTTTTCCTTCCATATGTGGTCAGCCATACCGGACTTTTTGATATCTCCACGTATTACAGCTTTCCGGTGTTCTTCTAGCCTTACCTTTAGTGGGCAACATGTCTCACCTTTGTATACTTTTCCACACTTACATGGAATCGCATACACACAGTTCTTAGTCATGACTTTTTTCCGTAGGGGGTTTGACTCTCACAAGATGCTTTTGGAGAGTTGAGTCGCTCCTGAATAATGTCCTGATGGCATATGGATTACATATTCTTTGGATTTTTTCTGACATATATGGTATACAGACTGTGGTGAGTTCTCCCACCATCCATATAATGTAAAGAAAGGAATTGTCCGATGTCAACAACATCGAGCAAAGACAATATGTAGTAACAACAATACATATCAAGAGGAAATGGATAGTTTAAGAGAAACCCTCCACAGAAACAACTATCCAGAGAGCATGAGATCAGCTCCAACAAATCTAGACGCAACACCAAAGGACACCACCCGAGAACTTGCGTGCACCAGTTCGGTTAAAATTTTATTACATAATATGACTCAACATTTGATGTAGAATAATTCTGTTTCTCTATTATGTTTTTGGGGTATCTTGTTGCATTTTAAAAGTCTTTTAGCGGGAGAGGCCAGTTTAGGGGCACACCCCTTTAATGGCAAAATTTACAAATAAAATAATGTGTACACATTACTCACTGTGTTGCCTAGATTAAATATTCCACAATTCATAATGATCGGTTCATTAGTTTTGAAGTGAATCCTAGAAAAATATATATAAACATATACACATACATAACTTTATAGATAGAGAGAGACTAGACGTTGGGGCACAACTACTAGCACTATTCTACTAAAAATAATAAGTCTTTTTACTTCTATATTATTATTATCATTATTATTATAGTTATTATTATAATTATTATTATTATCATTATTATTATTATTATTATTATTTTTATTATTATCATTATTATTATAATTATTATTATAATTATTATTATAATTATTATTATTATTATCATTATTATTATTATTATTATCATCTAGAAGTAAAGAGACTTATTATTTATGTAAATCAGATGACAATGCTAAAAAAGAGAGTCACTCTTTCTTTAAATTCTCACAGAGATATTAAGAAATATTAGAGAATATAAAATTAAATACATTGTTCCCAATCACAATGTATGGAGGACAACATTTCTTTTTATTTCCTTTATTAATAGTTTGTCTATGACAAACTATAAAGACAGTAAATGAGACCTGTATACATAGATTAAACATACAATTAAACGCATTCTTTTCAATCTCGTTTCAATCGCCGAAAATTAAAATTAAAATTTTTTTTTTCAAATATTGCATTGCTTTTGGTTTTCTATAACCGTCATTTATCTAAATTTAAATTCGACAATTCCTAATAAATTTGAATAATTAGAGAGAAAAAAATCAATACATAATTTCGAATCAGTGACATCTCCCGTCTAAATTTTTCTTTAAAAGAATTAACTTTAAACGAACCCCAATGACGTGTTATGTTTTCTATATAAAAGGGGCCTCGTTTATTGGGTTACAGAAACCCAAAAGAAATTGAGATGAGAAAACGAGAGGAGAAGATTTTTAATGAATGCGATTTTATTTTTTCATTCACTGTATTTTAGGGAATATGTAAGAACATATATCAGCAGACCACTAAGATGGATACGAATTGAACTAAAATGCAGAGAGCAATATTGTTTGTAGGTTGAACGAATGGCAACGAAAATAGTGAGTGTAAAAGAAAGGTTTATGGAAATGCAGTTTGTTCTCACAGCTCTGGAAAAGTCAGTTATGCGAAATAGCATTTAATTCCTTATTTTGGAAATTTATATTTATGTGTGAAGAAATAATGCATAAATATAGGAAGTTCAGAAGTTCTATATGCCTACATAAATGTAAGTGTAATGTATGTATTTTTCTATAATACGTTAATATATATATATATATATATATATATATATATATATATATATATATATATATATATATATATAATAAAGACCAATGTGTATTTATTTGTATCTATGTACATATTTATCCCGTCATGCAAACGTTAATAAAAAAACTACCAGGTGAAACCATTTCAAGTGTTTAGGGGAAGAGACAAAGCAAATAACAAGTCAGACAATACCCGCCGTCTGAAATAAATTTGGAAAGAAATCCCTCACTCTATTTCCATAATTAGACGTTTTCTTTCTGTTTTCTTTTCTTCTTTCTATACCGATTGATACGTTTTTATTTTTATTTTTTCTCAAACTTTTCCGTTTGAGACGTTTTTTTCTTTGTTATTTCTTTTTTAACTTTACCGATTGAGATGCTATTTTATATGAATATAAATATTAGTGCGGACACTGACGAAGCATAATTTTTAATCTGTCGTTTTATGACGGAGGTTTACACTCGTATATACATATATAAGGATTACTTTTGCTGGGTGCCTCTACTCGTATGATGAATAAAAGTGTGTCAATTGCTGCTTTCTTGGAATAATATTAATTGAAGATAAAATTTTTGTTTAATTTGTTTTTCTTGTATCCAATAATGTGTAAAGAAAGGAATAAATAGTTCAGTTTCAGTGTTTTCTGAAAATGGAAAAAAACATTAAAATTTCAATCTAAAATTAATTTCAATTTTTCTTTAATTTTGCATAGTTATAAATAAAATTATCAGACAAGATCGCATGTGTCTGTGTTTCTCGCTTATATGTAACTTTTATAAATACCGGTTGAATTATTATTTTTTAATT
The DNA here is from genome assembly GCA_963556195.1 of Sepiola atlantica. Classification (NCBI taxonomy): domain Eukaryota; kingdom Metazoa; phylum Mollusca; class Cephalopoda; order Sepiida; family Sepiolidae; genus Sepiola; species Sepiola atlantica. The sequence goes on along the minus strand of OY744528.1, from coordinate 71,285,998 downwards.
TACTATTAATCGAGTATTTATTGAAAATAAAAATAAAAATAGGAAAATTAAAACAAGTATTTAAAAATTATATATATATTTTAACTATACGCCCGCGCCCCCAATTAATTGTTTCCCGGGGACGGTTTTGCTAGTATACATATAAAACCCAATGTCAATGTGTATGTTTGTATGATGTTTGTGTGTTCCCTATAGAAAGAAAGGTTAGAGAATCTACATCAAATCTAAAAGTGTATTCTTATGTAAAATTTACCGGGGAAGACAATGGAAGTGATCCTGAATCTCTAAGTGCAGCCCTAAGGGGGGCTATAGGGAATAATCCCCTTAAAACTTCACATATATCCTATTTTTATGAAATTTAAATCATTTGTATAAAATTTTTTGAGGAAGACAATGGAAGTGGTCACGAATTTTTAGTGCCCTCTTAACCTAAGAGAACTATTGGATCCCCTTTATAACTTCAAATATATCCTATTTTAATGAAATTTATATCATACGTATACAATTCTTGGGGAAGACAATGAAATCTCTACATTAGCCTCTATGTGCCAAATATCTACGTGGCCCCACTTTTAAGTGACTCATTGGGACAGAACCCCCTTAAAACTTCAAATATATATATCCGATTTTAATTAAATTTAAACCATATGTATAGGACAGTAATTTAGAGAGTTTGAATAAAGTCGCAGTTGAAACATGTATACACATATAATAGCTAATATAATATAGCTAATAATGTTTGTATAAATAAAATATTTATGCTATATATATACAACTTATGGCAATCATACAGTATAGTTAACAGTGGAGGTATCAAAAAAGAAATACAACAAATAAGTGTTACCAAACGCAAGAGAATTTAATTTTCTACCGATACGCATAGTTTGAAAGTTAATAGTCCAACATGGCCGTCACAATTCCTTCCTTTCAGCATCTATATCTTATAGTTAACAGCCGAGAAATCGAAACTTGTAGAAAATTACAACTACTAACTGTCTCTAAACGCATTCAAATTTGATTTTATACCGATCTGTATATTTTTAACTTACTGAAACTGTTTTAAAGTTTTTCTTTATTTCAAAATAAGTTGCAATATCTCGAAGCTAATAGGTCCATGTGTCAAGCCATTTTCTATTTTAAGGCACAAGAGGCTGAAAAGCAAATTCTGAAATGAAAAAAAACGCTTACAAAAGTTTCATAACTGTAAAACTATGCAGGTTGGTAGAAACTTACATTTTCTTACGTTTGCACGTTATTTGTTGTATATATATATATATATATATATATATATATATTTTCGATTTCTCGACTGCTAAGCTAAGTATACTGCAAGATTGCCCAACTTATTTATTTATTCAGATTTCTTTTTGGATCTCTGGCACCCCTGGTTTAGTGCTTTTTGTAAATCCTTTTAAATGTAAAACTTTCATTACGGTGATTCATTTTTATTACACCAGTGCAACTGATTCGTCCGTGGTCTAACATGGGACTATATAAATATTGACGCGTGCACTGTTTGGAATAGGCAAACATTGGTAATAGGTTTTAAGATATTATATTTAAATTGATTTATATCTGGTTGCAAGGGCCAATGATAGTGATCGGTCTTACAACAATTTAGAAGCACAAAACAAATACAGCAATGGCAAAGAAAAACGGCGAACACAGGAGTAAAAAATAAATCAGCGTTTTATTGCATCGTAAAGGGAGAGGTTATGAAAGGGGGTGACGTTGCAGTAGGTCTGCTCGATCGAGGTTAGTTCTCCAATTCGAACATGGACGTCACTGAGGTCGGAAGACTGTCGTGCAGGCTGAAGAGCAAGTGGTCCTGGGAAGTACTGAATACAAGTGTAGTTAATAAGTTTTCCTGAAAAGGGCAAGTTTGTTCACATAAAAATCGTGGTAAGTAGAAAGTTAGTTGCGCTGAAAAGAGCATGTTGGTTCGCATAAAATTGTAGTGAGTAGAAACTAAGCTGTCCTGAAAGGGGTAATTTTGTTTGTATAAAAGTGTAGTAAGTAGAAAAGTTGTCCTGTGAAGGGCAATTTGTCCAGAGATAAACGCATGGAAATTCTAGAATGAGGGCACGGCAGTCGATGTTGCTGGGCTCTTGAGTCGATGAATGAACAGGCAGGAAGCCAACAGTTGGACACATACCGCTAAGAACAGCTGGTTATTCGCTTGCTGTCTACTGCAACTAAATGTGGCACAATGCCGTAAGGTGTGGAAAGCCACCTACCTCAAATGGAACACTCTGGCTGGATACAAAAATAGCCATGAATGGCCCTGTTGGAATTCCCCAGTAGGGGATTTCAAGCAATAAACCAACACCCCTTAACAGAGGAGGTAATACTTGGGAGGGTGAACCTCCTAGAACCGAGCCAGACCATATTCCACTTCAAGAAAGAAGGGTCTGCTGGTTCAGGTCAGCCACATGGTTATCGGATAGCCTGCCAAGATGATCCTCAGCTGGTATGAAAAAGCCACAGTGGCAGCTGATTTTTTCTTAGCTCTGGATATATCTGAAATCAGAGTTTAGTGAAGATGGCAAAATAACAGTAATAAATTATTAAGTTATGATAACTTTAACTGAAACAGTTAATATGCTGGGATGTTATATCATACTAGGCTACCCGTAACGCATTGAGTCACAACTACTACCACTATTTGTTCCACTTTTATTTCATTCGAAAATTCATGAACTGTAATATATCTAAGGGCGAGCAATGAAAGTGAAAGTAATTTTTAACCAAAAAATGAATACTCTTGGATTGGAAAATAATCAACCCTAAATTAGAGAATTATCTGATCTTAATGAAATTTTAGGTATTTATTAATTAATAAATGAATGTTAACATAAATGAATGTTAACATAAATGAATGTTAACATAAAGTATTTACTTTATTAAAAAAAACTTATAGATTTTTCAGATCACTTAGATTACGCTGGTGATACCAGATCAGGCTGCCCTGTGGCTCCCTGAGACGAAATTCACCTATATTGACGTTTTTTTTTTTTTTTTTTTTTTTTGTAAAACTTAATTATGTTCTACAAAACCAAAACCAAAAACAAAAACAAAAACAACAGCCCCTCTCCCTTTCTCCCTCCCCTTTTTTATTTTATTTTTAGAACTTGAAGCATAAATCTTTTACTATAATGACCAGATTCGGCATTAAATAACCCAAAAAGGGTTGATATGCCGTAAAACAAAACTACCAAACCAAAAGCGATGATTAAACATTTGAAGATATAAAGAACTTGAAGCATAAAAACTTTTACTATAATGACCAGATTCGGCATTAAATAACCCAAAAAGGGTTGATATGCCGTAAAACAAAACTACCAAACCAAACCTTAGATTACGTTACCCATCCTTCATTTCAATGACGTAATAGTCTTATTATACCCATAGTAGAAACCAAGTGACCATCTTTATAAAGAGATAATATCTTGAAGATGTGAACAAAGAATATTTTAAGGGCAGTTAGTACTTAAAGCTCTCAAAACATTTAATGTTTTTACATTTAAATTTCCGATTTTTTAGTATATCAGGGATTTGAAAACAAGAATGTAAGGCAGACTCGGTAGAATATCTTTTTCTATCGAGTATGCCTTACATTCTTGTTTTCATTCGCACCTTATTGTAAAGACGGTCACTTAGCTTCGACTATGGACATAATAAGACGTATTTCGTCTTTGAAATAATAAGGGGGATATAAAGTAATTTAAGCGACCTAAAAGTCTATAAATTTTAGTTTTGCCCATCCTTAAATATGTCTATTAAGTAATTCTTCTTACATAAGTAAAAATAGTAAATAGCTTTGCTTCTATATTTTGTGTATGGATAATATAGAAGTAAAGAGTCCTATTATTTTGCTATCTAATTTACATACGTGATTACGGTGTGTACAAACACACTATTGAAATTAGCTGAAAAGAGAGACTCACTCTTTCTCTAGGTGCTCACAGAGACATTAAAAACTATTACAGATTGAATTGAATCAATATACCATGATTAAAATATATATGGAAAAAGCCTTAGGGAAACAAACGTTGATTAATCTATTTTTAGTATAATAATAAATGTTATCTAAGCTAATCTCTTTCTTCGGTGTGTGTTGTTTTGATTTCGAAGTGATGTATTAATCAGAAATCAAGAATTAGCCAGAAATAAAAGCCATATTAACTTCCGTTCAAACGAAATGAAAAGTCACTTCCGTCTGTTAAGCAACATTCGGTTTTGTTATTAAATAAGAAATGGCGACCTGTGAAAGAAGCTTAAAACCTAAGTGGTGTAACCAAAAAATATCATTGATTCTTTTTTGGGGAACATCAACTTGGAATACATCTTATTTTAAACCAAAGAATTCTTACAGACAGCTTAGTAAAAAGAAATCATACTCATATTAAAACATCTCTGACACCAGATCAAGCATCGAGCATTTACAGATGGAATCACTTCACAGTTTCAGGCCCTGTTTCTCGATTGCTATCTGAAGTGACGGGGCACCTCCAACAAGAAGTGCTCATATGATGCTAATGTCTACTGCTGATTTTTGAGTCAACCTTTTAGCCAAATCTAATGAGAAGCCTTTTTCACCAAGACTCTAATCTCACTGTTCGTACAACAACATCGTTTCCAGAACGAGTTGACAAGGTTCTTTTTAACATACCCTCGTTCACCAACAGTCACATGGTAATACTGGACATTCCAACCTTGGTCTTTACACTCCTCAATCCGGTCAACGTGTCTACTTTCTTTTCCGCTGTGCTGCTGCCAATTGCTTTACTTACAATTACAACTAAAATAAGATTTTCAAAGATGTTAAATAGATTTTTGATTTCAGTTTTAAAATGTATATATAATTATAGAGATTTTCCAATACTTAACGACTCTGTTATACTCTGATTATCATTTTTAATGTGAACAGTGTTACAGACTGTGTTGTACTCTGATTATCATTTGAATAATTCCTAACGCAAACCATGGATACTCAATATATTAGAAAGTCTGTGAAAAATATGAGTATTTTCTCGTTTATATCTAAATCATGTCTTCCATAATTTCAAATTTCCAGGTATTGTCTGTCTTTCATCTCCTTTCCTTTTCACTTTTTCCTCCTTGTGTACTAAATGGAAATGGGATGCATTGACATCAATTGCCTTCTCTGACGATTGCACAATTACAGCAGATGGTCACGAAATAAATTAAAAAAACATTATCTCACATGTAAGCGTAAACTCAAGATTTCTCAACCAGTTAGAAGAGTTCCAGCTCGTTTGAAACGGGTTCTCTTTGCAAGTCTATATGAACTAGCTGATTCCAATATAAGCAGCTACTCGATAACATAAAAAATAGCTAGAGGGAGAGAGAGTTCTTCCGATGGTGGAAATGATAACAACAATCATCAAACAAGGAGAAACAACACTCCATAGAACCATACTTGTGCCACACTCTACCAACCTCTAAAATCTATTACCCTTTGCATTTCCTTTAATTGTGTAGATAGCTCTCTTTTTTCTCCACGCAACGTGGACGCATAATCTTATATCCCTACACCATCATGAATACACATTTCAACTGGTTGCGTGGTATTTTAATTATATCGAGAACTATGTGACCCGTGCTTGCATATATAACTGGTTAATAAGATGAAATAGTAGTTGATTGTATTTGTAGAATATTTATTAGGTTTGGGAATTGGGATGATTGTTACTCCTAAGCCAAAATTTGAAAATTGCCTGAGTATCACCTATTACTATAATAAAACTGAGTTTGTATTCGTTGGTTTATTCGGAAGATGTTTTCATCTTGGATGTTATTTTCACAACGTTTCGTCCGATGTAACCTCTGACCTTCTTCAGGTGCATCTTGTTGAATTCAGGAATCTTTATGTCAAACTCGGAAATCTCTACGGAATTTTGAACAGAAACCTTTATTTAATCCGCGCAAGTGGCGCAACGGATATAAGTGCTAAGTGATGATCTTATGGCGTGCGGTCAATAATAATAATAAAATTACGAATTACTTAAGACTTCTACCCGGTCATGGCTGATGAAATGAGAGTAAGCTACCTCTGTGGATTAAATAAAGAGTTTTGTTCAAAATTTTGTACAGATTCCTCAGTTTGACATAAAGATTCCCAAGTTCGACAAGGTGCACCTGAAGAAGGTCGAAGGTTATATCGGCTAAAACGTTATGAGAACAACATCCAAGATGAGAACAGTCGTCCGAATAAACCAAATTATTAATCCTCATCTAAAAAAATTCTAAAACATAAAGTTAAGTTAATCAACGTCTGTTTCCTAAATATTTTAAACATGCCAAATACATGCTAAAATATTCCTCAGTTTTGGGATTGGGTTATGTTAAAAAAAAACCTTCCATTTTAATTGTTCTAAGTAGCCGTAATTTGCAATTAACTCATCAAGTAGTCCATATCTTACTTATTTTCTCTCTATCTTGCTTACCCTTTTCACGCTGTATGTTGTTTTACCTCCCTCCTCATCGATCTACACTTCAACCTCAAGGACCTAAAAACCTAATGCCCCTTTAATGATAGTGTCATTTTTTTTTGTGTGATTATTATCATTATTTTCTGGGTTGCCACTTATGACTTTTACACTCAACAGTCCGACATTTATGACGTCATCCTTTATGACATAATCTATTGTGCATGGGGAGAAAACAAGCAAAAAGCACCAGTGTTTAGCTTTTGTAAGTGTTATGTCCTCGAAGGTACATAATAAATAAATAAGACAAATACATACGTTTCAAGAAAAAAGTGTAGTATCTGTTCCGATTTAATGGCCAGAGTGCTCACCTTCTCGAGCGCTGGCTTTTCAAGTCTCACTTTCCCGACCCGACCTTGGGTCACATCTTACCTTGTAGGAGTAAGATAAAACTGGCCTTGTGCCTAACCTCCTGGAGAGGAGGTAAATAAACATACGTTGTAAGAGGAATACGGTTATATTACAGTTATACAATGTCACCAGTGTAGCTCTCTGTTACTCAACTCCCTTAGTGGATCACACTCAAAGTATTATATACTTATCGAAAAGAGTCCATTGTGTATCTAAATAGGAACGATACCACCACAGTAAGGTACAGCCCCGCCACGCCTTTCCCGCTATCAAGTTTCTAATTGAGCCCTGCACTTCCTAGAACCGGATGTTTTTAACCCATGCTCTGCCTGAGTTATAAGCACATCCAGCAATGATAGATTATTGTGTTTATTTGTTTCTATTGTGACCTGTATTGATTGTCTTATTGATCTCACATGGGTCATCAGCAACTCAGTGTGTTGTATATTGAATGGCCTTAAGAAGGACGAAAATAAGAATCTGATGGTTAAACAAGTTCAAAGGTTAAAATAGACACCAATGGAAATAGGTATCCGAAAGACGGAACCGGAAGTAAAGGAACTACATGACGATTAATAGGTGGGAGGTTTTTGGCTGGTACTCAAAAGTTAAATGGGAAGCATTTTTAAAAATGTAACCCTTAAACATTTGGCATAATGGTTAAAGTATTCAGTAATGGGCTGGGAGACCAGGGTTCAATCCTCGGTCGAGTCATACCAAACGTTGTTAATAGTTAGAGATAATAAAACTAACTATAAAACAGAAGATTGGAATAGCTCAGTATAAACAATATGGAATAGGATCGCAAGTATTAGTACTATTTAACCCATAGCGGGAGAGAGTGACTAATTTTATCTTTTTATTTTTTTAAATGTAACTGGTTTTCCATCGCACTGATCAAGGGTAAGATGAGAGAATGGCAACTTGAATGGTTTGAAAATATGCTGAAAGTTGACCACAACACTGTCGCAAAATTTCTTTCATATTTGAAGTTGCCAGGAAGCGACCAAGAAGAAGGACGATGATGAAATGGGCAGACGTCCTGCATAATGATCTCGATCTCTGTAACACCGGCCTTCACCCGGATCAAGTCTGTGATCGTGCTAAATGGAGACAAAAATCTATTATTGCAGACTAATTACAGATTAACACAAAAGAAAAAGAAGAACTGGCTCTGCAAACTCACTCTTTTCTTAATTCAAACAATCTATACTGAGCTCAGTGGGTGACCCAACAGGTCAATGTTTTTCTTGTGCTTTGATAAAACAGCTGTTAAATGTCAGCAAATCCATATGTACATGTATATGTAATCTAAAGATTAAAAGTCACATGCTATCCGGGTATCAGGTGTTATTGCTTTTTAAATTGAATAATAGATTTTATTGAATTAAATTTATCAATATTTTGCTGTTTTCATGACCATCGACAAAATAAAATGAAAAGTTGCGTCTAGGTTTGCACATCTAGTTTAGTTTATGGCATCTCTGTACGAATAGAAATGTGTGACCACTTTGTTGGGGATAGGACATTATCAAAAGAAAGATTGAGAAAATCTATCTATACAAATAATTCATTTTTATTGACAACTTGCCCAGCATGGAGGTTATCCTCAGGATGAATCGATTATGCCGGTATGGTCATGTGGAACGTTTATCGTCCTGGATAAACCGTTGCAGAAACATGGATGTCCTAAATCGCAGGAAGGTTGGTCGGCCAAGGAAAACTTGGAAGCAAGTGATTAGACAAGACTGCACAGAGTGATCCGCTGAACCATGAGAACTGCAGAGCGAGCTTGCGTAATATCAGAAAACGTCTGAGTCCTTAACGAGGGAAGAGTGACAGACGTTAAATGAATAGAAGAAGAAAGAAGAACTTTGTTAAGAGAAAGAAAGATGAAGAGTTTGGGAAGAATGAGAGTTCAAAGGGTCCAAGAAAGTTCTGCTGAAAGAAAGGGGTTCGTTTGTAAGGAGAAATTGAGTACACATGTTTGTTTTGGCTGCCGCATCATACGTTTATATGTATGTAAATGGAGTCGGCATGAATATGTGCTTGTGTATATTAGCGTGCCTGTTTTGTTAGTGAAAGAGTGTATGTACTAACTTGTGTGCAAGGGCGTTTGATTAACAGTGTATATATGCGTGAGAAAGAGAAATGCTGTGTTAGGGTTTTTATAGTACATGCGGATTTTCAAAGACAAATATTTCTTGTCTTGTGATTGGTTGAAAGAAACTGTGAGTTGAGCTTTTATCCAATCTAGAGTCGATACGGAAGAACAACATTCACTACTGCTGCTGCATCCAACAGCTTCACGTGTGTCTGTGTATGTGTGTGTGTGATTCTCGCCTCTACATATATTATTATTTTGTTTATTTATTATTAATCAATTATTTGTTGAAATCAAAAACGTAATAATGTAAAGTGCTAAAATTAAGAATGCAAAGATCCAGGAATGGAGACTGGAACTTGCCGCATTCTGCTACACAATCAAGTATCGTCCTGGTAAGGATAATGTGGTCCCTGACACATTTTCCTGAGCATACACTTGTTCCACTTTTAATACCTCCACACTCGCTGACCTCCACAATGGACTGTGTCATCCGGGGATAACTCGACTGCTTCATTTTGTAAGAGCAAGAAATCTCCCTTTTTCTACATAAGAGCTAAAGAAGATGTGTGCTTCTTGCAGGATTTGCGCAGAATTAAAGCCTCAATTCTATTGCTGACCAGAAGGAACTCTTATAAAAGCAACAAAATCTATGGAACGACTTAGTGTGTATTTCAAAGGTCCTCTGCCTAGTGTGTCAACTAATTGTTATTTATTAATTATAGTTGATGAATACTCTTGTTTCCCTTTTGATTTTCCACATCCCAATATGCATGCGACAACAATGATCAAATGTTTAGATTTGCTATTTAGCCTATGTGGAATGCCAAGTTATATACATTCAGATCGAGGCAGATCTTTAATGTCCAAGGAGCTGAAATCTTATCTCTCCAAGAAAGGAGTTGACACTAGTAATACCACTTCTTATCATCCAACCGGAAACGGACAGGTAGAGAAAAATAATGGCATTATATGGAAGGCGATTCGTTTAGCTCTTAGATCACGTAACCTGTCTGAAAAGCATTGGGAACTGGTACTTGCCGAGGTTCTCCACTCACAGAGATCGTTGTTGTGTACAGCAACTAACGTCATACCGCATGAACGTTTCATTCCAGCGGCGTTCATCCCACGGAAACTCGCTTCCCTCTTGGCTAATGACCCCTGGACCCGTATTGCTAAGGAAGTTTGTAAGGAACAACAAAAACGAACCCCTATGTAAACCAAGTTGAGCTCCTTAATAGTAACCCGACGTATGCAAACATTAGGTACCCAGATGGACAAAACTTTACTGTGTTTGTTCGTGACTTAGCACCTTGTCCCGAAGTCCAGACAATCTTAAGGAACAAGATAGAGGGAACCATTTCGTGCCAGTACAGGATAATATACCATGTCATAACGGGGCCTACGATGACACGTTGGTCCAGCCTGAACTAAGGCGATCCAGTCGGGTATCAAAGCCTCCCAATCAATATGGAGATTGGCTGGAGTAGCTAAGCTCAAATAAATTTTTTAAAAAACAAAACAATTTTAAATACTGGATAAAATTAGTAAGAAAATAAAGTACAAAACAAGCAAGTAAAAGTAAAATAAAATATTGAAGCTATTATTTTCTTTTTCTTTCTAGCAAGGAAGAATGTAATATTACATATTTGTAGTACTTGCGTATGGGTTTCCATACACACCACGTATTTGTAACACTTGTGTATGGGCTTCCATACACACCACCGGAACCGGAAGCTGTCCAGGTGACTGGTATCAAAGGTTGCCATGTGCGACACCATTTGTAAAACAGTTTTTAGTTGAATAAAGCTTGACTTCCAAGTAAGAAGTATTTGTGTGTTAGTACAAGCGCCATAGTTTAAAAAAAAAAAAAAAAAAGGAAAAAAAAATCGAAACAAAAATGAAATTAAAAATACTCCCGGGCAATGCCGGGTAGGAACAAATAGTTGTTAATAAAAGAAATCGGATGTTTGGAAAATGTTGGAAGAATGCAATCTTTGTGAACTTCATTGTAAACAACGAATTCCTAGTATAAGCTTAATTTCAAAATCCTAAACATTTTAATTTCTAAAGCAGATTTGGATTTGAATCAAGATCAATTTTTATGTAAAAAAAACAAAGAAATCTGAAATATTAATATTAATATTCCTTAAGATTTTGATGCCAATTTTGTAGATAATTAAATTAAATGAGAAATATATTAAGATATATTAAAATTAAGACATTAATTCAGAACTAGATGGCTTCGCCGGCTCGTTATTCTAATTTCTATTCACTATTTGAAATCATTGAAACAAAACTAATCTTTTCAGCATACTACTACTACTACTATTAATAATAATAATAATAATAATAATAATATTAATAATAATAATAATAATAATAATAATAATACTATTACTACTACAACTAATCCTAATACTAATACTACTACTAATAATGAAGCAATACTAATACTACTAATAATAATAAGAAGGGGATTTTTTTTTCTATATTGAAAGCGAAGGAAATTCTTTCTTTTTTTATTATTATCAATTATTATTAAGATCAAGCCTCTCCCTTTTTTTGCTCATAGAATTAGATTTGCATACGTAATTATTGAAGCAAACTGGACACACGTACGTTCACGTTTATTATATAGATTATAAATTTTTTACTTCTTTCTGGGCTAAAACTGTGAGATGATTCATATGTGGGTGAATTAAAATTTAAAAAATTTTTTATAAGAGAGCGTTATAGTTTGCTTGAAGCATTGTGCATAGTGTATTAAGAAATGTTTATATTTGAGAACCTTTTGCCAAAGCCGGAAAGAGATTGTGGGCACCGGAAAAACGGGGGAAAAAAAGGAAAAACAAAACAACAGTAAGACAATACATGGTATTTTGGCACCAGTGGGTAATACTTTTCTTTTATCACTTACTAATTTTGCCTCAATTTACAGAGTGTAGAGAAGTACAATCCTAATATTTCGATGCATCGCCTCTTTATCAGATATGTCTGGAAAACGTGTGTATTATTTACTCCTCTCCAGGAGTTAGGCACAAGGCCAGTTTTATCCTACTCCCACAAGTAAGATGTGACCCAAGGTCGGGTCGGAAAGTGGGGGTTGAAAAGCCAGCACCCGAGAGGTGAGCACTCTGACCATCAAAAATTGCCTGGGCAGCCCCGTCGGCATTCCCCGGTAGGGGCGCCTCAGGCAGTGAGCAATAAACTTACTCCTCCCCAAAGAGGGGAGGCGAAGCCTGGGAGGGTGGACCTCCTAGAACTGCACAGGACAGGCGTGCAGTATCCATCAGAACAGATACTACACTTTGATCTTAGCAAAGGCCAAGGCCCAGAACGTGTGTACAGTCAGATGTGTATGTTGTGTGCTAATACTGCAACAAACGTGGTTCAGCAGATGGGCCACAAGTTAAAATCATAGACAAAGTAGATGGGTCGTTAAGTTCGACTTTTATCTTTTATTCATTTTTTTAAGTATCTTTTTGTTACTAATGGGTCACCGCTTATCAAGGCCCGGGGCCACTCGAGGATAAGAGTTAAAGAAATTGTCAGTTGGACGATGAAAAACACCATAAGAGTATTGGAAACGCTGGGTGGAATCGGCAAAATTTTATTATTTATATAGATGAGTCAACAAGTATTTGTCAACATTGGATTTGAAGACAACCATATTGTAGTCAGTTAGGAAGCAGCCCCGTGTTACTTTGTTCCACAGATGGGATGTTCTTGGAAAGAAACTTTGTTCATGGAAGTTTCGTTTGGTTTTTGGTATGGTACAGATAAAGAGAAAGGAAAGTTCTTTGCTGTGGTTGTAGCTAGACGAGGTCCTGCTGTGAATGTTTTACAGGGGGTACCATAGATTGGAGCTCAGTCGAGCACCTACCATAAACAAAACGATGGAGTAGAAAGAGACTAGCAATGTCCCTTATTTAATTATTTTCGTCTTTGTTCTTTTTATTTGTTTTTTAATTTTTTATATTTGCTTAATAATAGTAATATATGGAGACAGAACGATCTATAATTAAAAAGGAACAATTCATTGTTAAGTTATATTTTATTAGAATAACAGAATGAAATTCTAACATGTCGAGGCATCGCCTCTTTAACAAAGGTGCCCGAGAAACGTGTGTACAGTCAGGTGTGTCAATTGTGCTAGTACATCAGCAAACAGTCAGGCCGGAAGTTATAATTATAGGAAAAGTAGATGGTCCCTTCAGTTCTAATTATATTTTTTATGTATTTATCAAATTGTTTTCATTTTTCTTCTTTCTATTTGTTTTTTTTAAATGTTATATTTGCTTAATAATATGTATATACGATAACAAGACAATCTGTATTTACAAAGGATAAAATTATCCTTTGTAAATACAGATTGTAAGTACAGATTGTATTAGAATAATAGAATGCAATCCTAATATTTCGAGGCATCGCCTCTTTATCAAAGTGCTTGGGAAACGTGTGTACAGTCGAGTAAGTTGTGCTAGTACTGCATTTTTTTTACTTTTTTATATTTGCTTTATTATATGAATATGAATATATGAAGACGAGACTGTCTGTATTTAAAAAGGAACAAATCATTTTATTTGAATAACAGAAGATTTCTAAGTATCTGTAAATAAAAAGAACTTTACGTATAAGCCACTGCACACTATATAATATTTAACACAATAAAACTTGAGAAAAAATTAATATTTCCATCATAATTTTGAATATTAATCAAATATTTTGTGAGGGGCTGTGGGGATTAAAAATACAATGAAATGAAAACAATTAAAATGCCATGTTAACAGATTCGTCATTACAGCCCAAAGTGATTATTACTATTATTCACAATCGATTTGTAGTCTCTAATGAATATACACTAGCGAGATATACTTTCTTAGAAATAACACTAAAACTGATTATTAACCAACGCCATTAAACTTTATGCTATGGGTTCATAGGGGAGATAATTCGTTAGATTATTTTTTTCTGTAAAAGATATATACAAACTTAAACGTTTGAGATGTTTAAAAAAAACTTTGTAAATTATAATATTTCTCTCATTCTTTTCTCTCTTTGTCTTTTCCAGCTACAACGAACATTTGTGTACAGCAACATCCAACATTGTAACAGTGAAAAATGCATCTTGTGAATCAAAGCAATTTTTCGCCATGTTACTCCAAGGTTACGTCCCTTTAGTTAGTGAGTCTGGCCTTAATGTCAACAACTTAGGATTCTTGACTGATAAAGATAAACTTTGTGTTTACCAAAAGTAAGTACTATTCTTCTTATTTTGTTGTTCCTTATGCTAAAATAAACATTCATCTGTTAAATAATTATATTTGTTACGTTCATATGTATACAATTACGTTAACATTGGTTTTATCTTTAAAACTTGTATACCTACTAGTATATTAAAAAATATAAGGTACTTATAGATATAAATACACAGGGGAAATATGGCAGTTAAAATAAATTAACAGGAAAACTCTTTGATATACTTATGTATCAGGCAAAGGTAGGTATCTACACCAAAAATTCGGGAAAATTATCGAGTAGAAGTTTAATTAAAAATATAAATCAGTGTTATCGTATTTTTCCGATTCTCCATTGATTCTCCATTGGCACGAGCACAGATTACTGACTTATCTCCCCTGTTTTCCGCAAAAGGGATAACAGAGGAGATAATTCAGTATACTCAATGGAGATCGGAAATATACGATAAAACTGCTTTATACTTTTAATTAAAATTCTACTCGATAATTTTCCCTAATTCTTGGTATAGATACCCACTTTTGCCTGCTATGTAAGTATATCAAAGAGTTTTATTGTTAATTTATTTTTAACTACCATATTTCACTTGTGTATTTTTATATAGTTGCACCAAATATAACTTTTACTTTTTTGCAGATGTACATATGTGCTGAGGTATATTTCAGTTTCAGTAATCAGGCTGGCCTGTTCAGGTCGTCGCAGCCCATACAGCAACTTCTCTGAAACGGTCGTTGTTGACCATATTTCGAGTAGTCATGTAGGTGTCTAGGCAGAAAAATTGGGTCTGATAGGTGGCCATTGTTTTCCAGACACACAGTGTCCATCTTGCGGACAGTTAGCCCTCACCGTTGTCCCTTATGTGGAATCGTCCACCAGGCGCTACTGTGATTGAAGCCAGTATTCCAGATTCCAGAGTTGCTTCCGTCTGCTCTTCCAGCCCGCTGCCACTGGGAGAGCATAATAGATGAGAGATCGTCGTCTGCTAATCTTTGAGCATCAGAGAAAGAGAAAGGCGTCCCCTTGCCAGAAGGAATCTACCAACCGATTTGCCCCATTAGATTTTGCCGGTCAACCAAAACCATTGCCTGGTTGTGCCCGTTGCTGTGCCCAAGCAGCTATGAGGCAGCACTGGAGAGACATTATGTGCTGACCAGTGGACCGGACCACCTGCAGGTGATAGATGTGGCTGTCTGGTTTAGAAAGGTACTACACCTCTGTGACACCTCATAAACCTAGGTATATTTAGAGGATAATAATCCGGCAGAACGTATAGGTAGAACATTTGGAAATGAGGAAGAGAGCAAAAAGACAGACTTGATAGGAACAAAAAAAATTTAACACAGAGTCAGGATGTGAATCGAGATTTCTCCTAGAACAGGCTTCATCAAGAATACAGGATGAGTAACACACTCCAATATTTATATACATGATGTTTCGAAAATCGATGGCATAACTTAAGGATTATATTCTATACACGCATATAGGTTCAGAAACGCATGATTTTCAAGTTATTGATCAATATTCCTTAATGTAAACGTTTTACATGCATAATGTGTGTGATAATGAACTATTATTTCTATATATGGGATTAACTAACACTATCTCTGTGATAGGATCACAGGTAAAATAAGCATGTACTTAGTGTCGCTACATACGCCAACAAAACCATCAAAAAATGACACCAAAAAAGTATAAAAGCCGTGAGGCTGAGAAGAAACATCTGGACAACATGATCGATAAGGGCTTCTTTGATAGCCAACATGGATGACCAGGTCGGCATCTTGAGGATGTTGGTCCTTCTTATTTCAAATAACAGAATACAACAGACCAAATGCAGGTCAATAAATATGACCAGCACAAACCAAAGACCATGTAGAGGAAGAAACGGACCACAAAAGAAAAGTAGACTGGTAATGGAGTGCTATTACAAAAGTAACCAACACACAAAGAGGGATCTTTACACGTATACAACATAATCCCAAAGTTATGTATTCGATTTTCCAACCAGCCTGTATACAGTGGCGCAGTGGTAGGAGTGAGGATCCAAACTGTGTGGCTATTTAAATTTATTGACTTTGGGGCAAATCTGTAATAGGAATATGGATAAGGTAGTAGACCTTTGTTGTCTGGGCCTTTAAGCTTGATGTGTTATGGTGTAAGGGAGTAGACCTTTGTAGTCTGGGCCTTTAAGCTTGATATGTTATGGTGTAAGGTAGTAGACCTTTGTCGTCTGGGCCTTTAAGCTTGATGTGTTATGGTGTAAGGGAGTAGACCTTTGTTGTCTGGGCTTTTAAGCTTGATGTGTTATAGTGTAAGGTAGTAGACCTTTGTTGTCTGGGCCTTTAAGCTTGATGTGTTATGGTGTAAGGTAGTAGACCTTTGTTGTCTGGGCCTTTAAGTTTGATGTGTTATGGTGTAAGGGAGTAGACCTTTGTTGTCTGGGCCTTTAAGCTTGATGTGTTATAGTGTAAGGTAGTAGACCTTGTTGTCTGGGCCTTTAGGTTTGATGTGTTATGGTGTAAGGTAGTAGACCTTTGTTGTCTGGGCCTTTAAGCTTGATGTGTTATGGTGTAAGGTAGTAGACCTTTGTTGTCTGGGCTTTTAAGCTTGATGTGTTATAGTGTAAGGTAGTAGACCTTGTTGTCTGGGCCTTTAGGTTTGATGTGTTATGGTGTAAGGTAGTAGACCTTTGTTGTCTGGGCCTTTAAGCTTGATGTGTTATGGTGTAAGGGAGTAGACCTTTGTTGTCTGGGCTTTTAAGCTTGATGTGTTATAGTGTAAGGTAGTAGACCTTTGTTGTCTGGGCCTTTAAGCTTGATGTGTTATGGTGTAAGGTAGTAGACCTTAGTTGTCTGGGCCTTTAAGCTTGATGTGTTATGGTGTAAGGGAGTAGACCTTTGTTGTCTGGGCCTTTAAGCTTGATGTGTTATGGTGTAAGGGAGTAGACCTTTGTTGTCTCGGCCTCTAAGCTTGATGTGTTATAGTGTAAGGTAGTAGACCTTTGTTGTCTGGGCCTTTAAGCTTGATGTGTTATGGTGTAAGGTAGTAGACCTTTGTTGTCTGGGCCTTTAAGCTTGATGTGTTATGGTGTAAGGTAGTAGACCTTTGTTGTCTGGGCTTTTAAGCTTGATGTGTTATAGTGTAAGGTAGTAGACCTTGTTGTCTGGGCCTTTAGGTTTGATGTGTTATGGTGTAAGGTAGTAGACCTTTGTTGTCTGGGCCTTTAAGCTTGATGTGTTATGGTGTAAGGGAGTAGACCTTTGTTGTCTGGGCTTTTAAGCTTGATGTGTTATAGTGTAAGGTAGTAGACCTTTGTTGTCTGGGCCTTTAAGCTTGATGTGTTATGGTGTAAGGTAGTAGACCTTAGTTGTCTGGGCCTTTAAGCTTGATGTGTTATGGTGTAAGGGAGTAGACCTTTGTTGTCTGGGCCTTTAAGCTTGATGTGTTATGGTATAAGGGAGTAGACCTTTGTTGTCTCGGCCTCTAAGCTTGATGTGTTATGGTTTAAGGTAGTAGACCTTGTTGTCTGGGCCTTTAAGTTTGATGTGTTATGGTGTAAGGTAGTAGACCTTTGTTGTCTGGGCCTTTAAGTTTGATGTGTTATGGTGTAAGGTAGTAGACCTTTGTTGTCTGGGCCTTTAAGTTTGATGTGTTATGGTGTAAGGTAGTAGACCTTTGTTGTCTGGGCCTTTAAGCTTGATGTGTTATGGTGTAAGGTAGTAGACCTTTGTTGTCTGGGAAACAGGGAGCAGGGAGGGAGTTCCAGAGGCAGGCAACTCTAGGAAAGAAGCTATTCGAGTAGAAAGCTCTCCACATCTGGGGATCTCTACAGTGAATTGATGAGATTTAGCCAATTGTCGGGTTGGTCGAGTGTATTTACGTTGAGTAGGTACCAGAGCAGCAAATGAATCAGAGAACATTCTATTGAAGTACTTGTAAAACAAGTACAAGGATGCAACATTGCTGCGATAGGACAGGGGCTGGAGCTTGGTGGATAGTGAAGGACCTATTAGATTAGAGACTCTTTTTTGGACCTTGTCTAAGAGAGAGAGACTAGTAGAGGGTGCATCAGCCCAAATGAGTACAACAATACTCCATGCATGAGCAGATAGTGGCTTTGCATAGATTTAGGATACTGTCAGGGGTGAGAAGTTTTCTATTACGGTAGAGGGAGCCCACTTTGTTTGCAGCAGCCTTTGCAATGTCTTCTATGTATTTGTTCCAATTCATGTTACCTGTGAATGTTAGGCCGAGGAGTTTGAACGTTGGACTCTCAAGTAGGGTGTTATTTTGCATGGCAATCGTTGGTTGAAGAGGTTTCTTGCAGTTGTTGAAGGAAAGTAGTTTTGTCTTTGCAGCATTAAATGTTACCATCAATTTATGATCCCATTCCACTACAGACTGGAGGTCACTTTCTAAGGATTCAGCCATTGCCTCGGATATGTGTGCCTCCCATTTACCCACATTACAAGAGTAGAGCGTGGTGTCATCAGCAAATATACCCATCTCAGACACAATGTCATCAGGGAGGTCGTTTATGTAAATCAGGAACAATAACGGTCCAAGGATGGATTCCATGGAGTACACTTGCATTTATGTCATGTTGTTTGGATGAACGACCATCAAGGACAACCTGGATCTTTCTTTTGAATAGGAAGGATCTAATTATATTATTGCTTCCCTGAGGGATGCAACATTGTCATCTTCAAATCCAATGTCAATATGCTAAATAATTTCTTCATACTGCATTTTAGATGGTCCCAGGTGAAGAGGTGCTACCAGGATTAGATGCACAGAAACTTAAGTTTCAGTAGTATTACTGAAGATCTACTCCCCACCCGCCCGCCGCACGAGGAAAGAGCTGGGTATTAATAGAAATAGCTCCACAATTCAGAACAAACCGATGGAATATAAATAACTATCCTACCTATAGAATTATATTTGACAACTTTATTCGGCAGTAAATTACCCATAGAGGGATACTGCATGCTGTCCTGTGCAGTTCTAGGAGGTCCACCCTCCCAGGCTTTGCCTTCTCCCCCTTTGAGAAGGGGTTAGTTTATTGCTAATCGCCTGAGGCGCCCCTACCGGGGAATGTCGACGGGACTGCCCAGGCAATTTTTAAATGGCCAGAGTGCTCACCTCTCGAGCGCTGGCTTATCTAATCCCACTTTCCCGACCTTGTGTCACATCTTACCTTGTGAGAGGTAGATAAATCAATACACATAGATGGTTGATATGTCGTAAAACAAACCAAACCAAACCATCAAAAAGTGATGTTTTCAGAAAGCAATGTTTCTGAGAGCAATGTATTCTGAGAGGAATGTATTCTAAGAGCAATGTATTCTAATAGTAATATTTTCAAAGAGCAATGTATTCTAGGAATATAAATAATTATCCTACCTATAGAATTATATTTGACAACTTTAAACGGCATTAAATAACCCATAGATGGTTGATATGCCACAAACCAAAGCAAACATGCACGTCAAGCATTTCAAGTTTCCGTGAAGCCTACCAAAATAAACATCAGGACTACCAAAGATGACAGTGCTTGACCAAGTGATAAAAGACTTCAAATCGCTATTGTAAATTATATACTTAACCCATCCCCCTCCGTCAGTCAGTCTCTCTGTTGTATTGTATAAAACACGAAGTGTAACTAGATGTTTATCTTCAAAACGGACCGAGTGAATTGGTCAGGGTTTTTTTTGCCTCGTTTTATGTGAAACTGAATCAAAAGGTCAAGAGTTTCATACTGAACAGTCCGATGTTTCGTGTCACTCTTACTTGATACTGAATTTGTACATGCTGATTAACAATTATCGGTTTTCGTGTCATGAGTTACAAAGGATCATTGGCATATCAACTCTTATGATATTGACTACTTATGCAGAGTCACATTGCACACCTGTGATTTGGAGCAGCTGCTTCAGACATAAATTATAAATACTTCGACCTCTGTTGTCAACGTGTAATTCAGGTTTGCAGAAAAATAGATTTTATATTTGTCTTTGGAAAAATTCTTGCACATAATTGTAATTGTTTCATTTTAAAATATTCTAAAAATATAAGTATATACACAGATACACAGACACAGACACAGACACAGACAGACACACATACGCACACACACACACACACACACACACATATATATATATATATATATATATATATATATATATATATATATATATTTATATATATAAAGTATTTTATTTAAAAACTATACATTACAGTATCTGTTTGGTGTAACGTGGTTTCATTTTTCTGAAAAAAACAAACGGTTCTGGAGTAGAAAACGTCTTGTTATTGTCCGTTCAAATCATCAGCATCTTCCAGCATTCAAAAACTCTGAAAGATGCTGATGATTCGAACGGACAATAACAAAACGGTTTCTAACCTATGGACCGTTTTTTTTTTTTAGAACGATAAAACCACGGTACACCCAACAGACACTGTAATGTATAGTTTTTAAATAAAATACTTTATATTAGCTCTTGTACAACCTACAATCGAGCATTTTATTGGTTCTTTTAACTTATTTGTGATATATATAACTAACTAACTGACTAAATAAATAAATATATATATATATATATATATATATATATATATATATATATATATATATATATATATATATATATATATATATATATATATATATATATATATATATATATATATATATATATATATATATATAGTGCGTCAGGGTATGTTGAAAAGAAATCAATAAAGTATATATATTTAAAATTTAAATGCATTCAAACAGTTGAAATACTTTTACTTTTCTCTCTCTCTCTCTCTCTCTCTCTCTCTTTCTCTCTCTGTCTATATATATATATATAATCAATTTTAGATGGATTGAGACTATTTTTATGTGTCCACACAGAGAAATTATTGAATAATTATCATCATAGGATATTAGTCATAGAATTTATGGATTTCCTATATCTGAAAATATGTCGACACAAGAGTTAAAAAATAATCATGTTTTAAATAATTTATGAAATAATAGGGTTTCTATTCAGCGAGAACGAAGTATTGCTTTAAAAAACGTCTTGTGAAATATGATGAGAACTAGAATAGGAATAACTTATGAAAACTTTAAAAAAAGGAAGAAAAATAATGGAATTTATGGAATTAGAGTTTTGTGATTCGTTTTTCTATGTTTTAATTCTATCTATTTATTTTTAGGAAAACCATTATCAATGTCGAGAAATGCTGCAAAGGTTGGACAGGCCAGAGCTGTAACAAACGTAAGTGATTTTTACTTTTCATATATATATATATATATATATATATATATATATATATATATATATATATATATATATATATATATATATATATATATATTTATATATATATATATATTTATATATATATATATATATATATATATATATATATTTATATATATATATTACATTTTCATGTGATGAATTAATAAGCACAAATTAAATCAAATCGAATCAAAAATCGAATTTATTTGGACAAAAAGTAGCAAAGTGCTACAAGCCATGTACAAAGACGTTTAGAAGATGTGTACATAAATATACAGTCTGAATAATATGGGCACTACCTCCCATTATTAAATCCAAACATATCAGATTTATATTAAGTAAAGTAAATTCGTGTGAATCAACATGGTACAACTTTGTTGACAGGCTTGATTCTGGTGTTGGCATTCTTTCAGGAAGGACCACATAATGGTTGCCAACATCACTAAGTGAAAGTGATATTATGGTACCGACTGGATTCGAACTTGGTACACACAGGTCGGCAGTCTGTATCGTTATCCACTTGAACACCATCACAATTTGCATTGAATTTTATCCATAGACATTTGACGCAAATTAAGCAAGAATTCCTGAATTTCAATTTCTTCTTAAGACCGCTTTAACTTAATTTGTTAAATTTGAGACATTTTCTAGAATCAAAATCATGTAATGAATTTTTATCAAAATTGGAATAAGGATTCTGGACATAAAGTTCAGTATCATTATATTTAAGAGTTCTAAGCATAAAGTTTAGTATTATCATATCTAGATTTTTCTAATTGACAAACATCCAAGATGACTTTAAACCTGGACATGGTAGGTATCGTGACTACCTCTTCTGGTAGGCTGTTCCACAAAACAGAAACAGGAAGAGAGAATGCTGCCTTTATTTTATTGAGACGAAAGCACTTATGGTACATCTTTTGCTTGGTCCCATGGAAACCATGGCTTGGCGCTGGGTTGAAAACCTCCTCAAAAAGTAGATTTTAATTCCCATTAATGATGTTGTACGCCATGGCTTCTAATATGTTTCATGTAATGTTTAGACTGTACTCTGTGTAGTACAGAAAATGTCTCATCACTGTAAGGTTTGGCACAGGAGTCGTTCTCCAATAAATGTTTCCACTGGTTTGGGAGTGCCTGGGTGTATGCAGTTTGAAATTACGAATACTGCTAGGAATGTGTTGAGAAATTCTAACCTATAATCGCTGAGTAGTTTGCCCCATATAGTTAGCTTCACCTTGACAATAAAAAATGTTCATTATTTCTTTTATAAACGTTTGCTAAAATATCATGAGAACTAAAATATGAATAAAATATTTTGAAAAATGCTGCAACGATTGGACATGCGAGAACTGTAATGAACGTATTTAATTTTTATTTTTTATATACAAGTAACGACAACAAGCATTACCACAAAATGGCGGCTGTATTAGACACAAGATTTTTGCTTGTTTAATGAAAAAAAAATTTTGTACGACTTTTCTCTTGTTTGGGGAAGGGGTCAACGAAACCTATTCCAGTACTATCTACGAAATATAATGGGTTAATTATTATCTATATAATAATACGTCAAAGCATTTCATGTTCGTACATATGCTATCACCTTTCACGCTCACACACATTTACGAAATGAAATCGTCCGATCAGCAAAGATAGTGATTGGTAATTAATCTGATCTCACTAAGGTAAAAAAATTCCGACTTTATCTATTTTAAAAAGAATTGTTACAAAATCAAATTATGTTGTCCCATTGACTAAAGCAGTACAATTTTAAATAAATACATTTTAAAAGTGACATTCGTTGTATTTATTTAAAGAATATTTAACTGACAATTATTTCTACTGTAAGTTGTTTTAAAAAGAATTAAATTGCTACAATTTTAAATAAATAAATAAGAGACACATATTCGATTTAATTATCTAAAGAATATTTAGCTGACAATGACAATTATATTTCGAAAGAAGAAAATAATATTGACTCTGACAGACATTTATTATTTCAAAAAGAATATTACTGTTAACAGTAAATTATACAGATTGATGTAGAAAGCACCGTGGAATTTCTACTGGATCCCACCAGTAAACAAGTAATTGTTTACAACCCCGACCCCTTGTTTAAGAGCGCTTTCTGCTAACCACAATGGAATGTAGGAAATGTATTGTGCGAATATCATGTAATGTACGTTGTGAGAATGAAACTAACTGTCAAGCGAGTAATAGTTAACTGTCTCGAGTGGTCTTTGGGCCTTGATAAGTGGTGAATCGTTTGTAAAAAAAATGAAGATTGTTAATTGTGCAAAGATAAATAAATTGTAATTCAGTGATTTATTAATAACTGTAAGAATATCAATCCCAGGATGTGTACAATTAATTCTCCAACCAGAACAGTTTTGTGCCATTTTTATGTACCCTTTACAAAGATGAAAATCAAGATAAAATGATACTAAACCTTATGTTTAGAATCTTTATTTCAATTTTGATCAAAATCCATTACATTATTTTTATTCTAGAAAATGTCTCAAATTGTAGGCTTGAGTTTAAGGGGCCTTAAGAAGAAATTGAAATTCAGAAATTTTGACTTAATTGGTGTGTAATGACTATGGATCAAATTCAATGCAAATCTGATGTATTTGAATTTTCAAATGCAGGTAGTTCCCATATTATGAACCCTTAAAAACTTTTATTATTAATTTTGAAACACAGTTTCTAGACGTAAGGGTGTGTAATGTGGGCTATATTTAGTTTAATTTAGTTTCATGCAAAGCAGGGTAAAAAGGGAGTTAAAGCCTCTCGTGAAAATTCAGATAATTTAGATTTTTGTGAAATTTTAACAATAGGTATTCAACATCAATTACTACATATTTTCATATTTCAATTTTTTTGGAGTATTTTAAAGGGTTTTAGGCGGCATAATATGGGCACAACCTCCCATTTGAAATTTCAAATATTTCAGATTTGCATTGAATTTGATCCATAGTCCTTAGACACCAATTAAGCTAGAGTTCCTGAATTTTAAAACTGTTATGTCCGTGGAATTAATTTTACCCATCCTGAGACTGATATTCTTTTAGTATATATATATATATATATATATATATATATATATATATATAGAGAGAGAGAGAGAGAGAGAGAGAGAGAGAGAGAGAGATTAGTCGTCCGAGGCTATAGCAATGCGATGTAGTTGCCGTAAGATGGAAAAGTGAAAAGAAATAAACGAAGAGAGAAAGTGAAACTCGAAACGATTTATTAATAATTTCACGAAAAACTGATTAAATACCAGAATAGTACAAACTGTCTGATAAATAAAAGTTCGGCAAAGGGTAATCTTAAATTTTCGAAAGAAAAACTTTCATTTTCAAAAGACAACAATAAAAGACCGAGAGGGTCGAAAAAACGGGAAAAACCGGTGTCAAACCACTGAAATACCGCAGCAGACAATTGGAAGTAGGAACGCAGAAAATGTCAAAATTTAATTAAACAATTATTCAACTAAAGTTAAAATATTATAAACATTTGTTTATTTATATACTAATTATTATAATTTTCTTATATTTTATTTTATATGATTTATTAATTAATTTTTTCTCTTTTTCTTTATTCAATTCTAAATCTTAATTTAAGTGTGGGCCGTATTATAATATGTGCCATCAAAGGGGGATAACTTAAGAAAAACTATATTTAGAAATGAGATTTGAAATTTGAGAAGGAATTTGAATTGTGGAATGGATCAATGCCAATGGGGTAGGAAGGAATCGTTGGAACGGGGGAAGGGGGAGATAAGAAGAAACGTTGGGGAAGGGGGGGGGGTAGGGATAAAAAAAATACATACACACATATACATACATAAAGTGTAAATATCTAAATATATATTTATTTATTTTTTATTATAAGTTAATTTAAGAGTATTCCAAGGGTATAATACTCCTAGAACTAAATTTATATAAATTTATTCTATTTATTGATTTATAGATTTATTTATTTATTTTATTTTTATTTTTATTTTTTTTATTTAATTTTCCTTTGTTATTATGATCTATTCATATATTTAATTTATTCTTTTATTATTATAATTTCTTTTTTATTTATTTTAATTTTCTTTTTAATTATTATTTTATTTTATTGAGCATACACATACACACACATGAGAATACACCCATATTCACATACATGTATATACATACACAAGGCCTAAATATATGTAAATAAAGTGCATATCATTCCATTCCATAATTATAATATGTGACATGTAAAAATGTGGGGTGGGTGGCGCTGGCAAATACAGAGGAGACAAAGGCAAGCAAAAATGTGGGGTGGGTGGCGCTGGCAAATAAAGAGGAGACAAAGGCAAGTAAGTTGGGGGTGGGAGTGTGAGGATGTAAGAATCAGAGGATGAAAGGGGAAGACAACTCGAATCTGTTATTCAGGGTTGGACGAAATTTAGAGATTAGAATAGCTTCCGAAATTCGAAGCTGACCTATATTGCGGACGGAGTTGAGGATGCGGACACTAATAGAGTGATGTGTGTTGCCACATGATATTAAGTGTTTGTGGAAGGAAGAGATGTGGGTGTTTAGATGCTCTTTAATGCGTTGGTGTAGAGGCCTAACGGTACTATCGATGTAGAACTTTTGACACTTAGCGCATTGTAGGTTGTATACTGTATAGGTGCGGCGGCAGAGACCAGAGTTGGGGATGGGGCAACTAGCTAGAGAGCAGGGGTCTGGGGTGTAGTGGCTTTTTTTGGATAAATGTTGTCGGAGAGAAGTGCCTGTGTGAGAAAGTTGTATGTTAAGGTTCTCACTACGTATGGCATTGCGGATAGCGGAAGTGATACGGTCGCTAAAGAAGGGGAGTTTAAGGAAGCAAGTGTTAGTGAGAGTGTGGTATCTACGTCTTCTGGTGTTGTTAAGGCTGGATATGGTAGTTAGGGGGAAACCGTTGGTTATTAGGGTTTGGTGGAAGGCTTCGGTGTGTGTTGTTTTATCGGAAGTAGAAGAGCATTTGTCCTGTATGCGGGTGATTTCGGTTTGTGCGTAACTAATTTTGGATTTGAGGGGTAGTGCGGATTTGTAGTGGATGAAGAGGTTCCTGCAGGCGGGTTTTCTATATTAATGCTGAGTTTAAAGTCAAGAAGTGAGAGAGCCTGAGGTGTTGGGATGTTCGATGGTAAATTTAATGTGGGGGTCAGTGTTATTAAATGTATTAAAGATAGAGGTAGCTTCTTCTCTGGATGAAGTGAGGATCAAAATGTCGTCAACGTATCTCGAGATGAAAATATGGGAATGGCAGGTGCTAAGTGCTTGTTGTTCCAGTCTGTTCATGTAGGAAATGGCGAGGAGGCCGGAGAGACTGGAACCCATGGGTAGGCCAGAGACTTGTTTATATGTGTCTTGTTGGAACTTGAAGTAGGTATTATTCACAATGATACGTAGGAGCTGATGAATGTCTGTCGGGGTAAGCCCAAAACAGTCAAGATTGTTAGAGGAGATGTGGTCAGTTATGAGGTCAATGGCAGGGTGTGCGGGAATGGAAGTATAAAGGGAGACAACGTCAACGCTGAAGATGTAGTTGTTGATGCGAAGCTGTTAGGGGTTGGAGCAAGTGGAGTCTATCTAATACCTGGTCAGAGCTGCTGACATGTGCCGGGAAGGTAGGGAGTAGTGGTTTAAGTAAGTGGGAGAGGAGCCAGGAGATCTTGTAAAAAGGTCCCTCAGTACTGGAGACTATAGGTCTGATCTGTAGGTGGTTGCTGGTTTTGTGGGTTTTAATGAGATGGTAAAAGGTGGGGAGTCTACTATTCCTAGTGGTGAGATTGAGCCTATAAGCCTTGGGGAGATTACGTTTGGAGCTTATTTGGGACTCATTTCTAAATATAGTTTTCCTTAGGTTATCCCCCTTTGATGGCACATATTATAATACGGCCCACACTTAAATTAAGATTTAGAATTGAATAAAGAAAAAGAGAAAAAAATTAATTAATAAATCATATAAAATAAAATATAAGAAAATTATAATAATTAGTATATAAATAAACAAATGTTTGTAATATTTTAACTTTAGTTGAATAATTGTTTAATTAAATTTTGATATTTTCTGCGTTCCTACTTCCAATTGTCTGCTGCGGTATTTCAATGGTTTGACACCGGTTTTTCCCGTTTTTTCGACCCTCTCGGTCTTTTATTGTTGTCTTTTGAAAATGAAAGTTTTTCTTTCGAAAATTTAAGATTACCCTTTGCCGAACTTTTATTTACCAGACAGTTTGTACTATTCTGGTATTTAATCAGTTTTTCGTGAAATTATTAATAAATCGTTTTGAGTTCACTTTCTCTCTTCGTTTATTTCTTTTCACTTTTCCATCTTACAGCAACTACATCGCATTGCTACAGCCTCGGACGACTAATCTGCATTTATATTTACCAGCCATGCTTCAAGCAAACTACAATCTCCTTTTATATATATATATATATATATATATATATATATATATATATATATATAAAGATTTTTGGTGGTACAAAATTTAATTAAGGTTTTAAAAAGAATAAACAGAGTCATAGTAAATCCGGGGACAACATTACATAGCAAGGGGGAAGAGAGAACGAACAAAAAACAAAAAACTTAGTTTTCTTATATTTAATAGTCAAAAGACTATTCGATGAAAACCTAAAAATCTACAAAGAAAAGTAATAATAGTAAAAAAAATAAACCATTCGACTAAAAGCTTTCGGTTGGCATATCTTCAAGAGTGAAACCTCAATGGCTAACGTTTAAAATAAATAAATTTGTAGTTACATACGTTAGAGGCAAACAAAAAGTAAGGGAAAGGGTTAAAGCAGCGAAGAGTAAAAAAAGCGAATGAATATCGCCCAAATTGCAAAGAAAAAATGGGGAAACCGCTTTCTGCAAAGAAGTGCAGTATAAAAAAAATATCAACGAATTGGAGGCAAAGTATTTTTAGAGCTCTTTGAATAGGTCTAACTTATGTGACAGCTCTTTTTTTGTCTGCAGAGTGAGTGTCTTCGTATGGTTACACTTATGGCATCCAAAAACTGTATACCAAACAGAAAAATCTCTCTTTTGCGACAGCTCTTACGGCCTTCAGAAAACACACACACACACATACAACCACACACACACACACACACACACACACACACATATATATATATATAAATATATATATATATATATATAGTAGTACAAACACAGCATGACGTCACTTGCTTTATATGCATCATTCCTTCTTTAATAGAAGTAGAATGCCTCGACATCAGGCCGCTTTTATATGTGTTAAATTATCATTGTTTATCGGCTATTCAAATATTGGGCGCGCGGTTAACGACGTTGGATGCAAGTTGAAAAATACTTGTAATCCAGGGTTTCGAATCGTACGACCGGTAGTGAATAGTCATATCTCTATGCTGATGAGTCCTGATAGAAAAGGGACGAAACGTATACGTACATAGATAATAAACAACAACAAATATTTTATATATATATATATATATATATATATATATATATATATATATATATATATATTACTATTTCATGTATCCAGATAAAATTTTATAAGGAGATATAATTTTTTATCTATCAATTTTCAGTATTTACTTCAACAGTGCTCGATACGTAAGTAGAGCTAGGTAGTTAGTTATGAAAATATATTTATCGCAATTAAGCTACACAGAGGCTCCACGTTTCATGCCAGGGAAAGGATCGTCAAGCTAAAATGCATGGAGTTAGTTTTGCCGGGTATTTTTATATACACGACTAGCTAGTTAATCAATCAGTTTCTTTGTTGTTTTCTTAGCCAATCGTTGGGCTTCTCACGAACAAAGGTTTGGTTAAGTTTACTTCCTATTTCCTATTCTATTGTTCTGTTTTCTTTATGATGATTCATCCCGGTTTCTTTGGTGTTGTCTTAGCCAATAGTTAGGCTTCTCATAAGTAAACGTTCGGTTGATTTTACTCTCTATTTCGCTTTAGAATACAAAAGACAGCTCACCACGTAGGCAGCTAGTCTCGTTGTGTAGATGACAAGTAGCAGCAGTTCGTTCTCTCTCTTCTTTTGTTGCTCTGTCATGTTGCATGTTGATTAATAGCAGTAGTTGTAAATAAAGACAGCACAAAATCATTTGGTGTTCACCAATGTTTTCAGGGTTTTACTCTCATTTTCTAGTATACAGTATACATATTAATATATACCCCCCCCCCGCCCAAAAAAAACATATCCTCCATAAACGAATGGGAGCAGCTCTGCAAAGCATGACTGCTTTCTCTGGTAGTCCAGAAAAATGAGAAAGATCTCATCAGCTTATTTGCTACATGTCACTACCGACTTCCTGTCCATGACGTCATATCGTGACACATTACCCTAACTCTAGTTTGATTTCTAATTGAAAATTCCATTTTCTTGCTTAACTAACCTAAACGTGGAATTTTCCATTTTTAATCTAATTTTTACAGACTATCATCTAAATGCTACAAAAGTTAACTTTAAAATAGATTCACCATATACGGGGGGCGTTCAATAAGTAATGCCCCTGACCCATTTCCCATAGTAATAGATTAATGAAACTTGGTACAGTTATTAGTCTTTCTCTACATAGGAACCACCCAGAGTTATCCATTTCTCCCATCGTTTGATGCAGCTCTGGACACCGTTTTGGTAGAACACCCCAGGTTGGTCCTCCAACCACGTCGTAACTTCAGAAATCAAGGCTGCATCATCTGGTAAACGCTTTCCTTTCAAAAACAACTTCATGGCTGGGAAGAGATAAAAGTCAGAGGGTACAAGGCCAGGAGAGTAAAGGGGAGGATTTCATAGCCACACGCCCTTGCTTCTGATCTGGCGATATGCAAGTTGTGGACCGGAGCGTTGTCCTGCAGGAGGAGGATACCTTTGCTGATCTTGCCCCGCCTCTTGATTTTGATAGCTTCTCAAAAGTGAAGTGTAATAGGCTCCTGTAATTGTGGTACCCTTTGCCAGGAAATCTGTCATCACTACTCTGTCCTGGTCCCAGAAGACTGTGAGCATGACCTTGCCAGCGGAGGGTTGCACCCTTGCCTTCTTTGGAGGTGGTGAGTCTAAGTGCTTCCACTGCACTGACTGAGCTTTGGTCTCTGGCTCATAGTGATGGACCCACATTTCATCCTGTGTAATCAGTCTTTTGAAAAACTTTGACTCATCTTCTTGGCACATCTCCAAATTCATCCTCAGGGCATTACTTATTGAACGCCCCTCGTATGATTGCAAAAGCTAGTTAGTATTTTCTTTTTCATATTACTGGTTTATAAGACTAAAATTTGTTGCTACACTTCTAGCAGGAGATCTATATCAGTTCGAATGTTTGCGATTGTGATTTGCGGAAAGGACCAGAAATGGCCAAGCCATTGCCGAACAAACAGTACCGATTTTAAATGAAACAGCATTTTCATTTTTCCAGACTTAAGATTAGGGCTAATTACCCCCTACCTATCTCTGAATTGGTTTGATAAGTTTCTTAAGATCATTAAGTGAATCGACTTTATTTTATTTTTTTTAAGAAGTTATTTCAACTTTTTTAAACCTTAACCTAACCCTAATCCTACCCTAAACAAAGTTTGCACTTCTATTTGCTCATCACATTTAAATTCATTTTGTTTTGCAGTCGTATGCTTTAGTTAGTGTCGTCTGCCTTTTTACATTTCTTTAACCGTTTTAAAATCGTAATTTGCTTCGGCCAGTTATGGTTTATTCTGCAATCGGAAATATTTAGGCCGATATGCATCCCAAACTATAGAAGCACCAATTTGTTCAAACAGCATGTTTATCCTTGATCAGGCTTATAAACTAACGCTCTTAGACAGATGTTTAGTTGTGGAAATCACACCATCGGATGTTACCTCGTGCCACCAGAATGTTAAAAGATGTTGGTTAACTTTAAAAACAAATTTCATGTTTGTTTACATCCCTTCGCTCGTTTCTCAACCGCTGTACATAAGAAGCAGCACCTATGAATGATTTATTTCTTCATTTCCAGTCTAGAAGCGATTTTGAAAAATGAGAAATTCGAATGAAAAACCAAAACCAGCACTTAGCTTAGCATCGCCTACCTGCTAATCAGCTAGCAGACATATATAGAGAATAAGTGATGCGATTAAATCACGGAAGCATAGAGGGGGAAACCTTTTCCATAGTGATTATCCTGCATAAAAGAGGGGAGAGAGAACGTGAATATTAATTAGCACGGCTCTCTCTTTGTTATTATGTAGCAATTCGGAGATTTAAAATTTGTCTTTTACTTCACCTCACTTTACGACATTTTTTTTATCGAACTAAACCACTTTCATGCACTCTATGAAGCTGTTGTTTTTTTGCAATCTCTTTTTATACCTATCTGTTTTTCTATCTGTCTGGATTTATTTCGTTTAGAGGACTGATGTTTTATAGGTGTTCTGCTTGGAGAACTCTTTCTTGCTTCGACAGAGTACAAAACCGACTTCGCAATTTAGTAGGAAGATTATCTCTTCTCTTCCCTACAGCCCCTTTCTCACAGAAGAGGTGTTGCTAGCTTCTCTTTACTGTATCGTTATGTTCATCACAAGTGCTCGACTGATCTTGAATTCTTTGCCCTCCTCACTGTAAACATTCACAGCAAGAACTTGTCTGACTACAACCACAGCATAGAACTTTCCTTTCTCTTTCTCTGTATCAAAGACGAAGCGAATCTTACATTAACAAAGTTTCTTTCCTAGAGCGTCCTATCTGTGCCACAAAATACCATGAAGCTGCTTCCAAGCCGACTACTACATAGTCATCTTCAAGTTTAATGTAAACAAATACTTGTTGAGCCGTCCTCTTGGATAAACAATTCCTCTTAAGAAATCTTCTGCCCATTCCACAGTTGTTTCCAACCCTCGTGTGGTGACACCCATCGTCTAACTGAGCATCTCTTTAACCCTTATCCTCGAGTGGCCTCCGGAATCTTGATAAGCAGTGACCCATTAGTAAAAAAAAAAAAAAAAAAAAATTAAAAATTACGAGTTACGAAACCCTGATTTCCAGGAGTGAACCAAAATATTATCACTGGACATTTCTTATCGTGTTAGCGGATAAAGGGGGTGGGGTGGGGAGTTTAATTTGCCCTTACAAATTGGATGCCTGGCTAGTCTTTCTATATTTATTTTGTCTAATTATCATTGTTACTAACTAGGAGTTCTCACACAGGTCGTCATCAGTGATTGCTCACTGACAGTAACCGGTGGTGTTCCCTGGAGTCTGAATGACACCAAGTCTCCCCATATTTCAAGTACTCTCCATCGCTTTCGATAACTATTGCAAATGATTTTGCATTATCGCAACAGTCACTTACCATTGGTTTCTCTCTGATCACGACAATTAGTCATCTGAGATTTGGGGTTGCAATTAGCCTCCCCAAGGTCCAGGTACTAACTGCACCCTCTATTGAACGTCTGGTTACTGCTCTTCATCCTCGGTGTTTCCATCCTCTGACCTTTCACAATCATTTGTGTGGT
This sequence comes from Sepiola atlantica, assembly GCA_963556195.1. Taxonomy (NCBI): domain Eukaryota; kingdom Metazoa; phylum Mollusca; class Cephalopoda; order Sepiida; family Sepiolidae; genus Sepiola; species Sepiola atlantica. The sequence continues at coordinate 71,252,954 of OY744528.1, read as the reverse complement.
ATCAGCCGAGACAAGTGCCATCACAATGTGTGTGTGGGTGTGTTGTTGTTGGTTTTTTGGGGGGAAGGGGGTAGTTTGTAAGATTTCTTGCAATTTAGTTCCATTTGGTTTGCGTGATGTTATTTCTAAATTTTTTTTTTTATCAATTAGACTTAAGGCACCTCGGAATCAGCAAATACCAAAAGGACGTATTTTTGATTAACATCAGTTTCTTTTTCTCTTACTTCTGGTTGAATTATACATGAAGAATGTGCGCACCCTTGCTTTAGTAGGTTTATTTTTTGCTAAGTTTTATTTACAAAACGTTTTGTTTTGTAAACTATGGAGATTCTTAAAAAAGTATTTTTTTAATTAAAAAAACGTTACAAACTTTTTTATTAAACAAAACAAAACAAACGAAGAAAATTTAAACAAAAACCATTTAAATAAGTCGATGTTCTGCAGAGATGGTTTACAAAATGTTTGTTTTATGAACTTTGACGATTTATTTAAAAAATGGAGGGGGTATATTAAATATTTATTTCCAAGCTTAATCAAATAAAATTGTAAAAATACAGATAAAACTATGTATTTTTACAATTTTATTTGATTAAGCTTGGAAATAAATATTTAATATAGGAAACTTGTTATAATAAACACGAAACAAAAAATATTTAAAAAACACAGATGGTGACCCTATTTACTTGCTTCCCCACGAGAATAGAGTTAGACACAAGGTGGTTTTTAGTGTAGGGAAAATCCAACTCAATCAGATTCATATACAGCATGGATTACTCATTCACTTGGAAATCATGTTTAAATTGTTCCTCCTATTTGTGACTTTATTCCCTACCAAGAACACGGCTACCCTCCTAAGGATTATTCATTTACTTGGAAATCATTGTTAACTTGTTCAGTTTTTCAAACGTATTTCCTTTTTAAGCGAAAGACAATTTTTTTAAATCCATCATGACGTTCAAAGATAAGGCATTGCATTATACTACGACGGCCGGTATTAAAGTTCGAATTTCAAATAAATAAAAAATTAGAATTTTATTTCGAGATAAAAAAATACAATTTTAGACTAATTAATAAGTTTCACCCAAAATCCTCCCAAAAAACATGACTGTCTTAATGTATTACAAATTGTTACTATATTGTAGAAAAACTTCGTTTTGCAAAAAAAGAAAACATTATAGTTTATTTCAATAAATGTTCTATTAATTATTTTGAATTATTGATTTTGTGTTACTTGAATAAATTCGTACTCTTTCATGTTTGATTTATTTTTAAGTTAAATTTTTTTTTAAAAACATCATTTGTTATAATATTGTAATAAAATATAGTTTTATTATTATTATGTTCGTTTTATAACATTTTCAATTATAAAAAATTCACTGCCAATTTCAGAAACTATATTTTATTACAATCTTTTGGCCAAAATGTTACTTTATTGAAAATAAACTTTATTGTTTTTCTTTCAGAAACTATATTTTATTAAATAAATAAATTTATTAAAATGTTTTAATCTATTGGTCGTTATTAATACGGAATTGAGGGGCTTTTTTTGTAATATATGTGAACTATATTTTAAAAGATTTTTTTATTGTTAACATCTACGATGCTTTATTTTCATTAAAATACATTTATGCGCTTTTTAGTACCCTGTGATATAACTTTAGTAAAGGTGTTTTTGCTAAAAAAATCCAGAAACATTATTTATTTTGGGGGGAAATGAGAGCAACTCATATTATTCAGCTAAAACTAATTATAATGAAATGTTCATATAAAGAATAAAACTCCCTAAAAAAGGGGATTTGTCTTCTTGTGTTTATAAACCAATAGATATTTACATGCAGTATAACTGATACTGTAGCAGTCACCAATAGGGACTACTTCTCCTTACAATACTACTATTTCCATTCGATGTAGACCAGGTTGTCATAACAATCAACTCTAAAATTAAAAATAATGGTGAAAGAATGAACTTATTTAAATCAGACAAATTATTTTTCAAAGAAAAGTGTTCATGTTTTAAAAATTCTAAAAATTATGACGACACCATTTTATTATTAAGTATTAATTTAATGTTTGCTGTCTAGCCTACGCAAATTACACGAAATAATACATTTGCATTAAGATTTCTAATAAAGTAATGAGTTAATTATATTAACTAATCGTTAATTAATAAGCACTGAAAATTTCATTAAAATTGGTTGATTTTCTGAATTTTGGTGAATTTTTAAGTGAAGGGAGGGATTAAAATGCCCATAGTCTGACTGTTCGACAGATCTCGTTTGTAACTATATAGCATGACGTCATTTTGCAGTGAACAGGCCTTAGTTTACTATTACGATGGCCACGGTCAGGATCGATAGCAGTACCAAATAGTGTTGTAAAACATATTGACAAGCACGTTTTATTATAAACGCATTTTTAATCAAAAAGTTTTATTTATAAAACGAAAAACAAAACAATATGCACACTTGCTTTCACAGAATAGTTTTAATTAAAAAAATTTATTAAAAACGAAATTTTTTTAATTTAAAACGAAAAAAAAATTACAAACGTTTATTAAATAAGATGTATAACCAAAGTTTCGTAAACCACCTCGGTTTGTAAAGCATCTCGGCACAACATTCACTTGAAATTATTTTTGTTTAATAAAAAAAATTATTCATAAATCTCCAAATTTTATAAAACAAAACATTTTGTAAATAAAACTTTTTTTAATAAAAAAAAATCTGTGAAGTATACGCGTATTGTTTGCAATAGTTCAACCGGAAGTAAAAGAAATCGGTGTCAACCCAAAATGTGTATTTGCTGATTCTGGGATGTCTCAAGTCTAATTGATCCTTTTTTCTTTCTATTGCACCTTCCATGTGGCTGGTTAGCGTTTGTGGTTTATGTGGGTGTGTTTCTGCATTCGAGGATTTTCCTTAAGCTTTCAACTGTTTTCATCATAGCTGTCCATTGTATAGTCTTAGTCTTCCCTTTGATTTCAATTTGTCCTTATCTTTTTCCAGGTTTTACGGTACTGTTTCTAGTGCTTCTACGATTATTGGTTATTATATTGATTGTCATCATGATCCATATCCCTTTTAGTTCCTTGGCAAATTCTGTGCATTTTCTTCGTTTTTCTGTGACTGCTGGGACGGGAGTTTTCTTGTACTTCCCAGAGATTTTTTTCAAATCTTCCCTTTCATTTCTGTAGATTTGATATTGTCTGCTTTCAGAACTCCCAGATATTTATAAGTATAATGTTCACCTAGTGTCTTTACTTCCTATTCGTTGGGCAGTTCTATATCCTCCTCTGTCTCCAGTTTTTCCCTTCTCATCTCTAGCAGTGCAAAGTATTCCTTTCCTAATTCCATTGAATGTCCTGGCTGAAGATTCTAGACGTGTTTATCAGCATTTTCAGTTCCTTTTTGTTTTTGTTTTTGCAAATAGCTTGAGGTCGTCCATGTACATGAGGCGGTCTATTCTTTTTTCTTGTATCAGAAAACTTGTATCCGGCATCACATTTCCTGAGCATGTTGTTGAGTGTCATCATGACTATGATGAACAGTAGCGGTGATAGAGAATCTCCTTGGCGGATGTCTCTCTATATTCTTATATCAGTTAGGTATTGTCCTCCGGTTGTCAGTTCCAGTCTCCATGTTCCCTTTGTTTTTTAATCAAATTAATAATCTTGTCTGATATTTTGTACATCCTTAAGCACTCGATTATTCATACTTGAGGGATCCTATTGTACGTTTTCTTGTAGTCGATCCATACAATGGCTATGTGCTTTTCTGCTTGTTTTCTTCCACGGTAAGAAGTCCACGATTATTAAAAGTGTGGTAGATTCGTTCTCTCTGTTGTGTTGTTAAGATTTTCCACAGGTAATTGATCTGCTTGGAATCGTTACCTTTTCGGTGTCTTTTTGTATTAATGTGGTTCTTTCTTTGGTCATCCATTCTGGTACGTCTGTTTAGTGGATACATCTCAGGGTTTGTTTTTTTTTCATGTAGAATCGTTAATTTTTTAAACCAGTATGCATATATTCAATCGTGTCCTGACGTTTTCCAGTTTGCTATTTTTCTCAGGGTTGTCTTGAGCGTTTCTTCATTAATTTCGCTTTCTGTTCCTTCTTGAATTCCCTGACGCTCTTTTTATCATGTTTTTCAGCCATTCAGCATTTCTATTGTGGTCTTGTCGGTTTTTCCCATATCTTGTTCCAGAAGTGTTTTGTTTCTGTCGGGTCCGGGCGTGTTCTTGTTCTTCCTCCGTTTACGTTTTGATAAAATTGTCTTTCATTGTCAATCAGATGTTGTCTTCCAGCTGTCAGTTGCAGTCTTCATGTTTCTATTGCTTTTTTAATAATATTTATTATCTTGTCGAATATCTTGTACATTCTTAAGCATTCAATTATTTGTGCATCAGAGATTCTGTCGTAGGCATTCTTGTTGTCAATCTATGCCATGGATATATTATTTTTCTTACTTTTTACCTCCTTCAAGATCTTTTGATCTATTATTATTATTATTATTATTATTATTATTATTATTATTATTATTATTATTATTATTATTATTATTAGCAAATATATGCTCCCTCCGGGCGCATACTTTTGCTAGTTGTTTTAAGTTACATATTACATACATTACATTTTAAACTAAGTAAAAGGTAACCGCAAGGAAAGTGTTTAGAAAACAAAATCTTGAAATTCTCTTCGATAAGTAGAAGAAAGTTGTTAACTGGAAGTTATTTTATTGTTTCAGAAGACAGCGTAACAAAATTTATATTTGGCGGACCTATAGATGACCCACCCTCCAGTCTAAAATCTTGAATTTAATTGGACAAAAATAAATTTAAAAAAATAATTATATATTAAATCGGATCAACTATAATTTTAAATTTTATTTTCGCTAAAAAAATAATATTCATGATGAAACCATTTATCTTTCTGGAATCTAATTCATGTAAGTTCGCACTTAACGATAATTCTGCGAGCCAATTGTTTACATTAGTTAGTATTTTAAACTAAATGCATTTTCGTATTAAACTTTTATATGAATTTGAAATTTTTCTAATTTATTATTATTTAAATTAAACAATTTGATTCAATAAATTTGTGCCTTAAAAAATAATTTCAATAAGATTAAAAAAAAACTCAAAACGTTTTAATAAAAAAAATCAAAGTAAATATATCATTTTTGAGCGACTTGTACGATAAATCTCAGAGAATGGGTTGTTTACATATTATTAATTAAATAACGCGCCCCTGTCTTGTGCCCATCTCTTTCTCTCTTTTCTCTCTCTCTCTCTCTCTTTCTCTCTCTCACTCTCTTTTTCTTTCTTTCACTCTCTTTTTCTCTCTCTCTCTTTTTTCTCTCTCTTTTTTTTCTCTCTCTCTTTCTCCTTCTCCCTCTCTTTCTATAATCTGATGTCATGTTAACTCCTGTGGATTTCTTGAAATAGAACTTTCTGTGCGCTCGAAATAGAAAGTTATACTTAATAATCAAAGGGCGGGTAACCAAATGTTGGAGTGGACGCCAGCTGTTCCATCATATTCAATTACAATCTAATTTAATTATGTAACTTAATTGTATAGATTTAAAAAAAAACAATGTCTTTAATTAATTCTATTTATAATTTTTATTAAGATTATTATCGAGGAAAATATTTAAATACATCTGAAAATCTGAAAAAACAATCATGAGTGTATATTTGCGAATATTAATTTATTAGAAGCTTTAAAACAAATTAATTATGTAAATTTGAAAGACGTGTGATGTTTGGGGAAGTTTTGGAATGGGTATAGGAGCTGATAAGTCGATATAAAAAGAGAGCGATCAAAACTAATAATATAGTTTCAGCGACAGACAGACAGACAGAGAGATACATAATCTCCATTATTAATAGATTGTTATTTGTCTGAATTTCTGTAACAAAACCTATGTCACAGTTCTAAAAAAAAATATTACATTATATTCTCAGATTTTTTTTTCTTTTCTGAATGTTTAGAATTAATTAATACTAGCAAACATGCTTCGTGTGCATATTTTTTACTTTTAAGGTTATCTTATTTTCATGACAGATATGTAGATTGTTGCACAAGATAGCGGCCATTTTGATTTAAATTGTAACTGTGAATTTTCTTCATAGTAAGTAAGATAAAACAAAGGGAGCAACAGGTGTGACATGTACAAATTGACTTTCTATTGAATATTGCATTAGCCTTTTTCTAAGCCAACTGTTTCCTCAGCAATAATTCTTACAAATTATATGATTTATGATTGAAGAGAAAATTACGTTAGAACACGTTTATTTTGTAGAACATAATTTGCTAATGTTTTTCTTTGGTGGGGGGGCGCCATGCCATTTTCTAAAATTAAAATTGGTTAGATTATATCTTTATGATATCAGCCAACATTTTTAAAGTTTCCTACGGTGCAACATATTAACATTTTGATTTTTTTATATTGGCATCATGACCAACTATTTTTTTTTTAATTTCATTAAATCAATGTTATTTGTTCATTGATTTATTTTTAAATGTCTCTTGGATACAGTTTATATGCATAAACCTGTTGAAGTCTTTATGGGATTACGGCCTTACTACAGGCCTTAGCGCAGGCCTTAGTACAGGCCTCACTACAGGTGGAACCCTTCCCCCTTAAAAAATGCCACCTATGGAATCGTTAATAAAATTAACAATCCTTTCTCTAATCCAACCATATTTGGTACAAATAAACTTCATTATATGCTTCATTTGTCCACCAAGTTTCACTCATGGATATCGTACAGTTTTTTTTACCGCCATTCAATAATAAGCTGAGACACTTTGGTAATCGTCTCATCAGTAGGAGGTGTGATCCTGAAAGGAATTCAAACTGACCAGACCTTACACTCTAGATTTCTATCTGTGCTGCTATCTCAAAGATAATGTCTATCAAAACAATGCCAGACTATTCTTGAACTAAAAAGGGCCAACACAGTCAAAAGCAGGACAATGCCAAGAGAGAAGTGTGGCATAGTTATTGAAAATTTTGCATAGCATATCCATGTGTGTTTATAATTGAACGTCGATAAAATTAAGACTGTTGAACATTCATGACTGAAACTGGGTAGAAAAAAAATCAGGCATAGACTGAAACTTATTTGTACCAAATATGGTTGAATTTCAGAAAGAATTGTGAATTTCATTAACGATTCCATGGGTGACATGGGGGGGGGAGGCATCCAATATTTTTATCAGTTGGCAAATGAATCTGATACTTATTTTGCACCAGATACTTACTTACTTACTTATTTACTTACTTATTTACTTATTTACTTATTTACTTACTTACTTATTTACTTACTTACTTACTTACTTACTTACTTACTTACTTATTTACTTACTTACTTATTTACTTATTTACTTACTTACTTATTTACTTATTTACTTATTTACTTACTTACTTATTTACTTACTTATTTACTTACTTATTTACTTATTTACTTACTTACTTACTTATTTACTTACTTACTTATTTACTTACTTACTTATTTACTTATTTACTTACTTACTTATTTACTTATTTACTTATTTACTTACTTATTTACTTACTTATTTACTTACTTATTTACTTACTTATTTACTTATTTACTTACTTACTTACTTACTTATTTACTTACTTACTTACTTACTTATTTACTTACTTACTTATTTACTTACTTACTTATTTACTTATTTACTTACTTACTTATTTACTTACTTATTTACTTATTTACTTACTTACTTATTTACTTACTTATTTACTTACTTACTTACTTACTTATTTACTTACTTATTTACTTACTTATTTACTTACTTATTTACTTATTTACTTACTTACTTATTTACTTACTTACTTATTTACTTATTTACTTACTTACTTATTTACTTACTTATTTACTTACTTACTTACTTACTTATTTACTTACTTATTTACTTACTTACTTACTTACTTACTTATTTACTTATTTACTTACGTTATGAAGAATTCTCAGTTGACTAATTCAGTCCTAAAATTTCTTTAGAACATTTTTATACATTTACGAGAATAAATCGAATATAATTGAGTAAAGGTATTTCTATATTCAAGGCCGGTGGTAGGAATTGTGGGGCCCAATTAGAAAACTGATGTAAAATTTATGGATGTTTATATTTTATATAAAAAGTCACATAGAAGCTAACAAAAAAAAAACGAATAAACATTAAAAATTTTGAAAGGCAATACGAAAAGTTTTATTGTTTACTTTTAATATAAAGTATGGCAATTTTTTAATGGAAATTGCTCCAAACAAGGCTTGAAGCCACTTGTTGTAAGAAGCTAAAAAAATACTACTTCAAGGTCAAAAACCATCCAACGATAAGTGCTAGCTGGATATATTCCGACCCAGAAACAGCAATTTTTCTCCCTTTGTCAGAAACATCGCACATGGAATGGAACGACTAAAGGGCAAAATTACAGATATACTCTTTTAGAAAAAGATTTTTCACATTTTTTTCATCTGCAAAATTTGTAAAATCTTTTTAAAGTCAATGGCTTTAGTAATCTCTTTTCAAAGTCAATGGCTTTAGCAATCTCTTTTCAAAGTCAATGACTTTAGAAATCTCTTTTCAAAGTCAATGGCTTTAGCAATCTCTTTCTCTTCAAGGTCAATGACTTTAGTAATCAAAATTAGATAAAACATTATTGTGATAGTAAATTAATTTAAATACTCAGACGAATTTTTACCATTTAGTCCATAATGAAAAAAAGAAAGATTTTGGGTGACATAATGATAATTTATCATCTGTTAATTCATCATACATAATAAATTAATTTACGAAAGAAGAAAATCCTCTTCTTCATTTTACGTTTTTAGTTTTATTTTGCACCTCATATAAAAAAAGGGCTCTGCTGGTGCGGGGCCCCTGCATGTATGGGGCCCAATTCGATCAAATCGGACAAATCTGCTTAAAACCGGCCCTGTCTATATTGATTTACGCTTTCAAACAATAATATAATCATGGTGCTGTGTTCATCAGGAAAAATGGTAATCTCTTATGTGTGTAACCGGTACTCTGTAATGATAATCTACAACCTATTGCTAATGAATATTTTATATTGTAACTTTTTTACATTTTTAGCGACCACATGTTAGAGTACATCTTTCCAAAACACGGGGCGGTCATTTTGTGTGTGATGTCCTAATGGATAACACATGTGTACATTAGAAGAAAGCGAACAGGATAAAATTGAAGAAACAGCTGGATTTACATGCTTTCACACTTATTCATGAATAAACAGTTTGTCGAAGACAAACGTAAAAAGGTTTACGGAATCTGTAACGAAGTACACAATATAATAGTCAAAAGAAAGAACAACAGACATAAGTACTAAAGAAGAAATACATTAAGGTCCCAATTACAACGATAATGAACACATGTTGCCGGGGTCAGAGATAATGGAGAACAATACGTTGGCAATTAATAAGTAAATGTTACTTACTTTGCGCTGTGTGTTTATGAGAGACTATGCGACTGGTTTCAGAAGAATTAAGCTAGAGGCAAACCCTGCTAGGATTTTGGAAGACATGCTCCTAGAAGGAGCTGGATAAAACGTCTGTTCGCTTTTAAGGACAAGCCAGTAAGAGAGTGATATCTGGTCCTAAATTCTGCATGTGGGTGGAAACAGATTACACACTCTCGCATTATAAATCTTTCTCTAACGTTTGCCATAATAAATTCAAGGGAGATAAATCGGATATAAATCCAAGAAAAGTATTATAAAATGTATATGTATATGTAAGAAAGTTGGTATCTTATCTCTATATTAATGTTGGAACGATTAATTGGAATCGGGAATCGGAAAAATCGGAACTTTTTTGGTATCATTATCGGAAAATTGTGCCTATTTTCCGATGCTACTAACTATTCTTTTAATTTTTGTTTGAAACTTAATTTTCCATTGCTGGTACTAATGCTACAATGATAAATATTTATTGATTTTAAACCGACAGTAAAACTAAAATCTATAGACCCCCCTCCCAAGTCTATTTTTACGTTTACAAAAATATATGCACACATTACATGGGTTTTTACGCTAATCAGAAAATTAAGAAAGAGAACAACTCTATAGCTAAATATTTAGAGATCTTAAAAGAAGGGGAATCAGGAATTTATAACACTCTTTCTAGTGTCCTTGGCTTTTTGGCTAAGATCAAAGTGTAGTATCTGTTCCGATGGATACTGCACTCCATAGACTGGCAGTGTCTTGGCCTTCGGGGCTTGATTTACGCCGATCTATGGGTCTGTCCTGTGCAGTTCTAGGAGGTCCACCCTCCCAGGCTTCGCCTCCCCTCTTTGGGGAGGAGTAAGTTTATTGCTTACTGCCTGAGGCGCCCCTACCAGGGAATGCCGACGGGGCTGCCCAGGCAATTTTTAAACCCCACTTTCCCGACCCGACCTTGGGTCACATCTTACTTGTGGGAGTAAGATAAAAACTGGCCTTGTGCCTAACTCCTGGAGAGGAGTAAATCAATACTCTATATTTAAAAAAATCTTGTTACCACTTCTTGTGTGTCTGCGTATGTGTGTGTTTCTCGCCGCTACAGGACTTACACATTATTATTTTTATTTGCTACTAACTGTATTTACCCGCCGTTGCCCGGGAGTCTTTCAACTGTAATTTTGGGGAGTTTTTTTTTTTAAAACTAAGCCTCTATTTATTTATACGAAATAAAGTTTTTAAAGTTATATATTATAACGACTGATGGTTCGGTAATTGAATTATTGGACCAAATTGTTATGAATCTATAAATAATGTTGTTACATTAATGTCATTTTAATTTGTATTTATAAAATTATTAGATGTAAATAGATTTGAAAATGCTAAATCGCGATCAGAAATGCGAAAATAAAAGTGCAAGTTTTAACTCAGAAACGTATCTTCTTTTACAATTCATTGCGCGAAATCGTAAAGTATTATTTTAAATATGATTTTAGAAACACATTTACTTTAAAGTAGAAGTGTCCCGAACAGTTATTTACATTTTTAAAGAAATTGATTATTGCAAATATCATTTTTAGAAACACGGTTAGATTTAGTGTTTTTCTCTAACGAATATTGAAACCGGCCTGGTAGTTTTGAATAAATAATGAAATAATTAATTAATCGATTTTTCATTGTTTTAATATTACAACAAACTTTTATTTGTATTAACACACGATATATTATTCAGTATTTATAAGAAAAGAGAAGGAAATGAATAAACTCCTGTCTCTCTCTTTCTGGGAGTCTATTGAACTGCTATCAGAAGTAACCTAGTGGTAAACCCTGCAAAGATTTGGGAATGTATGCTCTTAGGTAGAGCTGGATGAAACGTCTGTCCACTTTGAAAGACACGCCACAAGAGATCTCGTTCAAAATTTTGTACGTGGGTGGAAACAGATTACGCACTCTCACATTATAAATCTTTCCCGAACGTTGGCTAGACTAAATCCAAGGAAGATAACTCGGATATAAATCCACGGAAGATCTCAGATAATTCTGCCACAGCAACAAGAAATAATGAAAGCGACAACTGCTATATAAGGTTGCTTCTCAATTAGAAATCTATGCGTGAGTTTTACATCTATTTATAAGAAAAGAGAGGATAAAATGAATAGATCCCCGTCTCTTTCTTTTCTTTAGAAAAAATAAAAATATAAAAATAAGATATAATGTAAAATCATTTCATTTAGTTTTCATTCTGATTAATAAATCTGACTAATTAACATCGGTTGGTTTAACTAAGAAATGATAAGAAGTGTAAAACAACACCCAACGAACAATAACAAACATCAAACTCCAACGCTATCTCAGCAATCCAAAATTCGACTGTCTTTCCCAATCCATCCTTCTTTAAGTAGTTGTTATTAACATATGCAAATTAATGTCATCTAAAAAAATCTAACTACGAACACAAGTTCTTTTTTTTTTTCACTGAAAAACGAGCCCCCCGACACGCGAAACATCCGCCACGCTTCAAATCTGCTAAGTCTTTGTTTTGGTTTTGCGTAAAGAAAAAAAAAAGAAGAAAACGAAAGAAAGAATAAGAAATAGGAAATGAAAGTAAATAAGAATGCGGTTGTTTGTAAATATGATTTTTACAATCACGTTTTATTCAAAAGTAGAACATTTCTGAACATTCTTTTTTACTTTTGTTCGCCCCAAACAAGGCATATTGACACTGAAAGCATAAAAGGCTATTGTGATAGGGGGCATATTTATAGGGAGAAACCTGAGTAGGGGTTGGGCAACAAGCTGTTTATTCACGTTACACTTACATTTCTGTATGTTGCTACGCTCGGAAAGACAGTGAGCATGTGGGGTGGGGTGAATTCCAAAGGCAAGCGGTCTGAGGAAAGAAGAATATCTTTCGGCATCTAGGGACATCTACATCGAAGGGGTGGGATTTTGCTGCAAGTCAGGTGGGTCATAGGTATTTTCGTTGAGGGGGTACAAGTGCACCAAGTTCATTGGAACACACTCGGCAAAAGTACTTCTAAAACAAGTACAGGAATGCAACACTGCCGCGATATGACAGGGGATGGTTTTTGGTAGACAGTGTGGGATCTATTATGTTAGAAACTCTTTTTTGTAACTTGTCCAAAAAGAAGGGGCTAGTGGTTGGTGCACCAGCCCATATGTGACAGCAATACACCATGCACGGGCGAATGTTGGATTTATAGAGATATAGGATACTGTTATTTATATTGTTAAAGAAAGTAATTATCATAAATAAGATTTTTAGAAACACAGTTAGATATTTTTCTTCTTCCTATCTTACAAATATCGAAACCGGACCTGAAACTGTGACAAATAAATCCGGAATAAGTAATTAAATAATTAATTAATCGATTTTTATTAATGTTTTATGTGAACCTCATTATATTTTATTTGTATTGTGATTAATAAATTTGACTTCGGTGGAATTGAGAGTTTATAATAAGAAATAATAAAGAGAAAAGTTCTAATTTATTCTCGGGGAAAAAATAATTACTCGAACTTGTTTAACAGTGACTGCTTCTTGGCCTAGTAATAAGTAATTTGTTTTTGTATGTAAGATGGGTGTTTGTATTAGTATAAAAGATTGTTATCGGCATTATGTGTTTTAAAGGGAGACATTTGCACTTACCATAATGAAAAATCTACAAATCAGCCATGAAAATTCCAAGAATGTAAAGAAAGGACGCTTGTAGCAGTCACCAATAGGAACTACTTTTGAATACGTAATCACTGTCCCTTTGAGCTGGCTTGTCCAATCAAATCACAGGACGCAGTAATATCGTTAGTTCCCTAAGGGACTATTTATGTTCCCTTAGGGTTTGAGAAAAAAGATCAGACGACCTCCTGGCACTAGCTTGGAGACATCGCAGAGAGCACCAGCGAGGAACGAGGAAACGCTCTCTCTCTCTCTCTCTCTCTCTCTCTCTCTCTCTGCCGCCGTCACCCACTCGACAACTGTTGCCATCTTCACCTGAAGAAGTCCACGGCACGGGCAGCCCTGGGAACTCTTGTATTCTTCCTCTTCCTCAGACGGACACTGTCCCTCTCTCTTCTACCTATACCAAACGGTGTAGGTAACCTTGAGTTAATAAAACCCCTTTTTGTTATAGTTACAGAAATACTTTTCGTTGTTCAGTTTCTTTACGAGAAGATAAAAGGATAACCCCTTTCATTCTCTCATCATCTCCTTACACGCTTGCGTCATTTTATAACAGAATAGTAAATAGTGTTTTTGTAAACAAATAATTGTACCGCCTGTTGTGATATGCAAATCAAATTAAGAAATGAATATGCTAATAAATATTTTTTTTAAAATGTAAATATTAATCTAAAGTCGGACACAGTTAGGGGAATGTTGAAATGTCTATTAATCAATTTCTTAAGCAGACGGTGCTGGTTAGGTCATAAACGGAAAATGCCCCCAGTTTACTAAAGTTCATAGCCGGTCTAATTATTATCATAAAGAAAATTAAGCGAGCTAAATTATATTTGGGCCTATAACATAATTGAAGAAAAAAAAGCCTAGTCGTTTTGTTGATAGTTGAAAATAAAAAGAATTAATTACTTTGTAACCATTCAATATTTAAAAGAGCCAATAAATTCACCTATCTAGGTAACACAATTGATTCAGGTGGATGAACTGACACAACTATAAGACGACGTATGTCTGCCACATGGAGAGTCTTCAGACAGCTGTTAAGAATTTTACAAAATGCAGGGATCTCATCGTATGCGAGAGTGGCAGCATACAACACACATATGCAACCTGTGCTTTTGTATGGTTGTGAAACATGGTCAACGACGAAATGTCAGAATAATACGATCCTGGCTGCAGCGTATCGCATGGAGAAAATTGCCGGTCTAACTCTACAGGCGTCCATGAGAAAGTTGTTGCACAACGTTGTCTCAACTCGTATAGCCACGTAGTCCGCCGTCAGTGATCGAAATAATCCAAAATGTGTCCCATATTGATGCTGATGGCTCAAATCCACGTGATAGACCACTTAAGGCATGGAGGGGATCAGTTGATGACGACGTGATTCTGGTGGGCGGCACAAGTGAAATGGCAACAGTTAGCAAAAGTTGGAAGTCATTCACGAAACGTAATTGCAAACATAAGACAAGAAGACGAAAACTGAAAATAATAATAACAATAATAAATAAGCTGTCGAATAGAAAGTCATTTCTGGCTTTAAGATTCTTACGAGATTCTCATGTATTAAAATATTTTTCGATACTATTTACATCCAATAATTTTATAAATAGTGATTAAAACAACATTAGCTTGAGAAAATTAGCTGTAGTTTCATAACAATTTGGTTCAATTAATAATTTAATGACCGAACGATGCTTTAATAATTAAAGTTAACTTTCAAAATCCTATTTTAAATAAAAAATCTAATTTTGTTAAAAAAAAAACGTTTATAGTTAAAAACAAAAACTAAAAAAAAATGAGAAAAGTGAAACAAAAAATGAAAATTAAAAACAGAAAATCCCGGGTAACTCCGGGTAGATATTCTAGTTCATTATGATGAATCAAATTTGATTCATTTCTAAAGAGATTACAATTTGAAAAATGTCACCTCATTTTCATAAATCATATAACTGTTATTTGGATTATTCAGACTGTTATTCTCATTGTGGATGTTATTCTCACAACGTTTCGGCCGATGTAACCTCTGACCTTCTTGAGGTGCATTTTTTTAACTCGAGGATCTTTATGTCGAACCCTTTATTTAATCTATGGAGGTAGATTGTTCTCATTCCGTCAGCCATGACCGGGTAGAAGTGAGTAAGTAAATTTTATTTTATTATAAGTTAGTATTACCTATAGTGACTATTGAACCTGTTACTTAGAACTGATTGTCACTCGACGCTTTTATCCGTTGATCCACGTGTCCATTTGGACAATTCTAGTATGAATTTTAGGAACGTTAAATCTAATCTTGTTTTGGATATGCATTATTACTACTTCTTATTATATGTACTAGCAAAAATATGCTCCCCCTCTGGTCGCATCTTTTTGCTAATATATATGGCAAACGAACATATATTACACTGCCCTCCTCCCAAATGAGGAGATTAGGCCTGGGAGGATGGTATGACGAACGAACATATATTACACTATCCTCTAAAGGAGGAGGTAATTCTTGGAAAATGGTCTCATGACAACAGAATAGATACTACATAACACCCCCTCCACACACACACACACACACACACACACACACACACACACACAGAAATGAGGAAATAGTGCCTGGGAGGATGGTATTAGGACAACAGAATAAATACAACACTACCTACCTCCAAGGAGGAGGTTATGCTTGGGAAGACGATATCATAACAACAGAACAGAGACCACACTAGTACCCCATGAATTGAGTATTGAAAGATAGTATATTGGTCTAAAATAGTATAGTAAACTAAATTGAGTATTAAAATATAGACAGACAGACAATTACCAAATCTCCATTATTAATAGAAATAATAGTTAAGTTTCGGCTCCAGACAGATAGATACTAAATTTCCATTACTAATAGAAATAATATAGTAAACTAAATTGAGCATTAAAAGATAGTAATAGTATTTTAGGCAAGGAACAAAGTATAGTATTTATTCTGATGATACACTTCATCTTTTCTGTCCTCGGTCAGTGAAGGAGAAATCTTTCCATACTCAGGCAATATTTATTTTTGTTCCAATCCAGAGTGATCTCATTTGAGCTGGAATTTTCTCACATAAAAAAAAACGATCTTGTGTCTAACTCTGCCCACGTGGCCGGTGGGGGGACCCAGTAAATAGAGTCAGACATATACCAAATCTCCATTAATAGAAGTAATAGTATATTTTCGACTCCAAACAGACAGATACCAAATTTCCATTAGTAATAAAAATAGAATAGAAAACTGAATTGATCATTAGAAGATAATAATACTATAGTGTTTGCTTCATATATAGAAGTAATGGCATAGTTTCGACTTCAGACAGATACCAAATCTCCATTAGTACTAGAAGTAATAGTATAGGTTTTGGCTTAGACAGACAGATACCAAATCTACATTATATATATGCATATATATATATAAATATATAGTAAGCTATGAAAATATATTTATGGCAATTAAGCTACACAGAGGCTCCCGCATTTCATCCCTCGGGGGGGGGGGGGGGAATCTTCAGGCTAAAATGCATAGAGTTATTTTTGCTGGATGTTTTTATATACACGACTAGCTAGTTAACCAATCAGATTCTTTATTGTTCTCTCAGCCAATCGTTGGGCTTCCCGCGAACAAAGGTCTTGTTTTTGTTACTTCCTATATCCTGTTGTATTGTTCTGTTTTCTATAGATTGGCCTATATCCTGTTTCCTTTGTTGTGTCAATATAATGGGTGAATTTATTTTAACACGTGGTTCCTTGTATTTCTATTTTAGGTTTTAATTTTTAAATTGTTAAGTTTTTGTTTAGTTTTGTTTTTGTTTTTTGTTTTTTTACTTATTTATCGTTAGCCTATGGTAAATTTATTTCTGTGTACGCAGCTGTTTACTATCTCACTTCTACAGTTTACTACCTAGCTCTACTTACGTATCGAGCACTGTTGAAGTAAATACTGAAAATTGATACATAAAAAATTATATCTCCTTATAAAATTTTATGTGGATACATAAAATACTAATATATATATATATATATATTTTATTTATCTTCCTCCCACAAGGTAAGATGTGACACAAGGTCGGGAAAGTGGGATTTGAAAAGCCAGCGCCCGAGAAGGTGAGCACTCTGGCCTACAAAAAAATGCCTGGGCAGCCCCGTCGGCATTCCCCGGTAGCGGCGCCTCAGGCTGTAAGCAATAAACTTACTCCTCCCCAAAGAGGGGAGGCAAAACCTGGAAGGGTGGACCTCCTAGAACTGCACAGGACAGACCCATAAATCAAGCCCCGAACGCCAAGACAATACCGGTCTATGGGGTGTAGTATCCACAGATACTACACTTTGATCTTGGCCCAAACCATAATCACTAATATTCTAAGTAAAAATGTAATTTAAAAAAAAATCTAAGTGAATAGATTCACTATTAAACTTTCAAGATATCTAGAGTAACTGTATAGATAACATAATTTGCTGGAGATATTATCACTTTGTTAACAGTGTATATAGAATTAAGTAATATCTATTATTATACTAATACTAAGTTAATCAATGTTTGCTTTTTTTTCCTATATATTTTAATTGCAAAAGAATACATGCTAAAATATTCCTCAGTTGAATTTGAATTGCCCTAATTAGTCGTAATTTGTAAATAACTCATCTCTTACTAACTGTCTATCTATCACGTTCACTTTCTCTCAATGTATGTTTAATCCTACATATCGGAACAGATACTACACTTTGATCTTGGCCAAAAGATTTTTTAAAAATTCCGTCACATGACGTTAGAATTGTCGGTGAAAAAAAAAACTAAATAAAATTTGATTGAAATTTATGCGGTAGGGAAGGATTTTTGAAAGATCAGCATTTTTACCTAAAGTCTCTTACCAAACAAGCCAAAAATAAACATTTGTTAACTGTCCTTGCTGTCTTCGGTGCTAAAAATTATCGGCACTTTTGCACAAAACAACTTTCAAGAGTGAATACCAATTGATAGCGTTTCCGATAATTGGTTGTCGCAATGTTTTTAAATCAATAAATTTCAGAGACTTGTTCATTTCTCCGTTTTTTTCATAAATCAGTTTTATTTGCATGTCACATTTAATGTACTCATGTAACTCACTGATATATGATGTTTAATAATCAATAAAAGGAAAAAAGAAAATTACTTTCTCCGAAGACGCTATCCATTTAGTCATATAGAAACCTGATTAAATTATTTGTTTACTGTGGAATAATCGGCGTTGCCCGGGAAAAGTTGAGGAATTCTAGAACCCTATGAACCCCATATGTTTTAAGTTTTTTTTAAAATTTCTACAATTGTCATGTTATAAATAAATGTTTAAAAACAGTAAAACGTTGTTGTCGTATTGCAACATTTATGGTAAACTCTTACATGATGTACACTGGCGGATATAAACACCGCCTATTGCATTGTGGGAAATAAAGTTGATTCGGATTCGCCATGACACCTTGTTAACACGTGTTGTTAGTAACCCATTAGTGCCTATGGTCCTTTTTTAGGACCAGAAAGATAATTAACCATATTTCAGAAACATCTATATTTTTCAGAGTTATCTATAGTTAGTCATAAAGATTGTAGTGTCTTTCAAATATTACACCTACTGTCTGATGTATATTGGCAACACTGATGTCTCAGTTTTCAGTATACTGTGAAAATCTAGTGGAAGGATACAATCAGTTTCATCTATTATTCAATCAAAAAGACAGAACTTGGCATACCTAATTTGCATAATTATTTTTTAAACAGTTAATAACAGTGTCTTTCAAATATTACACCCACTGTCCGATGTATATTGGAAAAAAACTGACGTCTCAGTTTTAAGTATACTGTGAAAATCAAGAGTGGAAAGATGCAATCAGTTTCATCTATTATTCAATGAAATCTTTTTTGCTAAATAATCCTATAACCAACCCACATTATTTTGTATATAATATAAATGAATGTGCTATCCTATAAAGTCAAGTAAATCTTTGAAAGTCATTTTTCTCAAATATAATATTGTATTTACAAAATATTTTTGGTAATAAATTAAATTTTAAAAATAAATGGGTATTCAGGGGTTAATGAGTCCTAAGAGTAAGCTGCCACCATCAATAAAAACGAAATACGACATTGGCGACGAGGATGAGATTATCTTTTATGTGCTCTTTGATGTTTATTGATATCCGGCGTAAACAGAGTCCCCCATAATATTTTTTGTAAAACCCCATTTATCCCACGACAAAGAATAAAATAATAGCTTCTGCTAGTATATATTTTGAGAATTATTTTAGTTCTTTCCGAATTCATTTTAGACAGCGGGGTGGTCTGGGGTAATTGTCTTACTTGCTATTTTTTATCTGACTTCCCTTACTACTTGGAAGTGGTTTCGTCTGGAGGCTAAAACATTAGAATAATATAGTTTCGGCTTCAGGCAGACAGATACCAAATCCCTATTAGTAATAAAAATAATAGTATAGTTTCGGATTCAGACAGACAGTTCTAAATTATGCCATCTCTGTCATCACTGTTTGAGCATCATCTGTTCTTAAATTCACTCACTCCCAATTTAGTGCACTAACTATTTTTTATAAGAAACATTTTTTTTTTTTTCTAGTCATTGGTCTTTCTGCTAATAGTACACTCGTTTCATGTTCTTTGATATTTGTGATGAATTGTGTCCGACATTGAGTGAGTCTAAAACAAAGACTTGCAACCAACCTTTATTTAAAAAAAACTACCATACCCAGCACGAGAGTATGTAGCAAATGTTAAGTGGAGGCTATGAGTCCACTGAATTTGCAACCACTGAATTATAACCATCAAGCGGACAGCCAACTATAACCATGCTCACCACTGGACCCTTTAGTCCCCGTTGCGTCGAGGAGAACCTTTAGCTAGCAGCAATTTCTTCCCCGCAATATACGGTTGCGTTTTGGTCGTTGATACGAGCAAAGAAATAAGCCACGCCCCATTGAAGTCAGAGGGTGAAAATGGCGTACTGTTAGTTACCGTTGATAAGCAATCATAAGATTTCGTGAATAGAATAATTTTAACATATTTCTATTTCTCTACGCGGCATTTCACTGTAGTTTCTTTTGCAAGTCACGCCTCTCCTTCAAGGCACGAAAACATTCGATGCACATTTCATTAAACCGCAAACAAATAAAACACCAGGGTGGAAAATGAATTTATCTCTTCAACAAAAGCAATTGGCTCTCATAGAAGAACAAATAATAAATAAATCTCTATAAAGACACCATCTGCCCATGCATGGAGCATTGTTGTCACATCTAGGCTGGTGCACCATCCATTAGTCTGCCTCTTAGACAGGGTCCAAAAAAGAGTTGCTAATCTAATAGGCCCCTCACTATCGACCAAGCTCTAGCCCCTGCCCCATCGCTGCAATGTTGCATTCCTGTGCATGTTTTACAAGTACTTCAATGGAACGTGCTCCGATGAACTAGCTTCTCTGGTGTCCCCGCGACGTAAATACACCCAACGAACTCGACAATAAGTTAAATCCCATCCATACACTGTGGAGGTCCCCAGATGTCGGAGGGCTTTCTACTCTAATAGCTTCTTTCCTCGAGCTGTCAGCTTTTGGAACTCCCTCCCTGCTCTCTGTTTCACTGACTCTACCGACATGCAGAAATTTAAGTGTAATGTGAACAAATATCTTGCTGCACAACTTCTCACTTTTGATGCCCGCCATAATTTCTGGTCCCTGATTTACAGTAGTCTCTTACGTCTCAGTGGCAATGTGCTTTGTGAATTCAAGTTAAAATATTTCATAAATGTTATTTATAAAATGTGTGCAAATAACTTGTTGGATTCTACTCATATACACACTCAATGTACGCACAATGGTTTTCCGTGTATGCATAGAAGACAGCTACGTCAATGGCGGTGCTGTGTGTAACAATGGTAAACTAGTTTATACCCACTCTTTTGGCGGTGTTGGTACAGTACCTGGGTATGTTAAATTCCATCTTTACCTAGCTTCTACCGCTTTATAACTATACGAAGAAAAATATTTGTGGAATTTCATGGGAAAACTACACTAATTAGTATTTACATGAGAGAGCAAGTAACTACGATGAATGTATTTACGTGTTGTTTTTATTGGCAAAACATTAGAAAGTATGCTGAATACTCTTTCCCTTTCTCTTCTTCGCGAGTACTTTCGATTGATTCATTCAATCGTCTTCAGGGAGTAAATTAGTCGGGTGTGTTCACATCTGCTGGGTTTGTCGAACGGTGCGGTAATGTATGTTTTTTTTAATGAACACATGGGTAATGAGACATCGTTTGCGGGATGTGATCACGTGAGAATCGCGTGAAAAATTGAAGATTAGAAAGTAAAAATGATTTTCATTTTTTTTTTGCATCTAATTTTTCGTTAAAGTCAATTACGAAACTCGTCACTTTAAAATATTGTGGCTAGTCTTGTAATTGACATTGTTGATTGTAGGATGTCTAGTTTTTATATACAGTGCTTCAATAATTTTCGATTTTTACATTGAGGTCGTGATGTATAATTTTTTGGTTGTTGACTAAGAGGTGTCTAAATTGTAAATGAGGGCAGTTATGTTGTTTCAAGTGTTGACAGATTAGATTAGAGTCGGAGAGATGCGATGTGAGCCTTCGGGAAAGTGTACTGGTGGTGCAGCCAATGTAACAATTACGAGTATTGTTGGAGATACATTCTCCCAAAGGGCATTGGAACTGATATATTACGTTGGTCCGTTCTTCTAAGTTTTAGGCCTGAAAGGTGTCATTGTTAATTATGTAATATTGAATTTTTTTATAATAAATGATAAATCTGATTTTATTATTATTATTCTAAATTCTCGGTCAGGACACCAATAATGTAACGGTGAAGCTAGTCATGTCATATAGGAAAAGGAAGATTAGATGAAGGCGATGTATCATAAATGCAATGAAGTTTTTGAAAGCGAAAATGGATATATATATATAATTGGACTATCGTGTAGATAAAATCTCAAAAACAGAGCATCATAGATCCGAAGTAAGACCATATTTGGAAGTTTATGACATCCTTTTGTAAAATAACAGTAACTGTGATCTGTACCATAACTGTGTGTTCTTCGACCGCAGACTGCAACACACTTTTCTGATCGGTGTTCTGCCTGGAGTCCTGTTCTGATAACACATCACAAATAGCTCTGTGGATATTTCATCTCTCAGCTACTTTCCTTACTTTCCTTCCAGTAGCTGTAATATCAGAAGACATTTTAAACAACAAACAAGTCATTGTCAGATTCTGAAGCTTTGTTTATTTTTCCCAGCAAATTACAGCAAGATAAGATGTAATTTGTATCACAATCCTTTGCTCCAACTGATAATGTTGACCTCACATTAGGTCACTCCCACTCGTATCAGGGGATGATATATCTTGTATTGGTTAATGTGGAGTCCTCGACTTTGGTTATATTATTGGAAACACTAGCTTGACGAAAGTTTCCGCTTACACTTCCTTGAAGAAGACTAGTGATGTCATAACATCTTCAGTGATCGGGCTGGACTTACCCCAAACTGTGTTGATTGATGAGACGTCAATTGAGGAACGAGTAATACATTTAAAACAAGTAAGGTATAGACAACTCAAATTATTTTTAATATAAGAATAAGTCTTTCGTTTATTGGAGGTTAATACCTTTTGTGTTTCTGGGCTTGGTTTAAGTTCTAACTTCGTTTTGCTAAGTCACTTGACAGTCGCTGATTATGTTTTTGGTATACTGGTCTAGAAGCATCTACTTCTCCGGGTGAAGTAAGACAATTCTTGTCGTGTAGGCAAAGGCAGTTTCCTTCTATTCAAAACTTGAAAACTGTCTGAAAACTGTCTGAAAACTTCTCAAAACTGAATAAAATTGAAATTGTTGCACATCATATGAATTGGAAAGGTTACTCGGCACTGACCGGCCAAATTCAACCTACCTTCCCTAGAACCATTTCCATTGGTCCTGCGCCGTCAGTCACGGATCTTTCGTCTTCTGCAAGCCTGGTAACAACTACTCAAGTGATCGGCTAGAACGCAACTCTACAGTTTCTCATCAGCTCCCATGGCTTACATTTCGTTAGCTCCAGGCTTTCCTAGCTGCATGAACTCACCTCACCTCAGAACAATGGCGGCTGGTGACAGCGGCCGACCTTCTAACCCCCCCCCCCTCCGGTCATCTCTAGCGCTGTCTATCCAGCTGGAACCAGGAAATAATATATTATCATTTTAAATAATGGAAACAGTATTTTCTCAGTGCATTGAAAATTTACAGCTAAGGTTTTTTTGCTGTTGTGGTACCCTGTGTGGGTTCCACAATACATACTAGTGTGCCGATCTTTTGCAATTTTCTGCTTAGTCCCATGTGAAAGTCACGTTAGTAGTCACTTCCAGACCAAACAGTAAATCTCCCTCCTTCTTATAACATGTTTTATATATGTATACTTAAATTTCCCAAAACAACCAAGTTGTAATCAATAGGAAAGCAGTCCTGTGGCAATGTGTTCCACAGGCGGGAAATACTTGCAAAGAAGCCCCATGTATGAAAATTCCACCTGACGCTAGGCACATGAAGGGAGAAACGAAAGTCTTTTTTCGATGAGGTAACAAGTTCCTGCTGTGAATGTAGAGGTTTGACTGTAGTATGAATTATCATGACTGTATCAGCCATAATAATTCATACTATAGTCAAACTTCTACATACAAACAGCGGAACTGTGAACTGAACTGTCCATCCCGTCGTGAGTGCTGCCGCATAGCGGTCTAACCACGAAACTTCAACATCATATGTTAGATTTTCCATCGGGTGTAGAGTCGATAATTTGATCGAATTTCCCGTCGTATGTTTGAAAAATTTGTATTCAGAGGCAATCGTATGCAGAGGTTTGACTGTATTACTAACATAAAATGATGTGTTATTTATTAAAACTAGCATACCAGATATACCCCATAGATATACAAACATAAGACATTAGCACACTTAGAAGATGCTCACCCTTTTTTTTATTAAAGTAAATAAACTAATCTATTATAAAAAGGAAAGTCGTATTTTCTGTCTGTGTGTGTCTGGCTAAAACTCAGAAACTACCAATGATACACTTACAAACCTCGCACAATATGACTCTGAGCTGATTATGATAAAAGAAACACTGTAATATTTTCCCTGGGGGTCACCAGGGACCAAATTAGTGCATGCGGTGTCAGAAAATGACTTTCTTCCATTCTTATCGGTAGTTGTTTCTAAAACAACACTGAAACAAGGTCAAACATGATGACTTTTTCTTTTCGTTTCCTACTTTCTTTCTTCTTCTATGATATTGAATCGGTTGACAGAGAGAGAGAGAGAGAGAGGGGGGGGGGAAAAGGTAGGAGGTGTGTTCAAACGGTTATGTGGCTGAGGATGTTTAAAGAGAGAGTGTGTGTTTGTATGTGTGTGTGAGAGAGAGAGAGAGAGAGAGAGAAGTTTTAAAAGGAATATGTTACACACTTTTTTTGTTAATTCTTCTATTTTGATATCCATGTCCCGGGCAACGGCGGGTAGATCTGCTAATAACAGATAAGACACAAAACATCTTTTATTAATAGATTAATACTCTGGTTTCATAAAACATATCTTAAAAATAGAGTTAAATAACTCATTTAAATTAATGGTATCATGTTTTTCCGATATTCAGGGGGAAAATTATGGTATCATTTATCTAAAAGAAATTAAAATTAATACTTAGTCGTCACTCCTCAAGCATTTATGACGACCATAATTTTTTTAGGTTAGACTTTCACTGACGTAAAGCAATTAATCTAATATACGCTCTTAACATACTTGGTGGCCAAATCAGAGAGGAGACGTTGCTAGTCTCTCTCCCTGCTCTATCGTTATTAACATGGAAGGTACTCGACTGAGCTCCACTCTTTGGTTACTCTTTGTAAGATATTCACAGCAGAAACTTGTTACCTCATCGAAAAAAGACTTTTGTTTCTCCCTACATGTGCCTAGCATAAGGCGGAACTGGCATAGATGGAGCTTCTTTACAAGGATTTCCTGCCTGTGGAACACATTGCTGCGAGACTGCTTTCCTGTTGATTACAACTGGTCGTCTTCAAGTACAATGTTAACAGATACTTGTTAAAAACCACCCATAAGTAATAAGTTTATAACATTGATCAATGTCAGTTATCCCATAGTTTTCCTCGTCTTTCAACTGACAATCATTTCAGTCTCGTTAACCCTTATCCTCGAGTGGCTCTTTGCCTCGATTAGCAGTGACTAAAGAGTAAAAAAAACATATTGTAGCTTTTCCTTCCCACTTCTACCTCTACCCAAACTTCTCTTTGCTTAGGCAACATATTCACAACCCTATAAGTACTCATCTTTTATTGAAACATCGCATTCTGTAAAAAAACAACAACTCATTTTTTAAAGTAATGATTCTTATTCGATAATATTATCCATGGAACCATTTCCATTAGTCCCTTTACTTTGGAATTTTTGTACTGTTCACACTATACATTTGATGATTTAAACCAAAGTTTTATTAACTTTTTTGTATCCAATTCATCTGAGAAACCAGTTTGAGCTACACCTTTGCGATTCGGTCCTATTCCATTGATGCTTCAACTCAACCTCTCAATGGACAATTTCTGTATTTCTCTCTTGTTTAGGGGCCGGAATAAGAACATAGACACGGAATTTAGGTAAAACAAATACATTGGAGAAAAGTATATACAACAGAGGAACAAAAGAAGTAGTACGCCAGTAGTGACTGCCGGTGTAGACTGGGTTTGCCCTCAGGTATTTCATTTCTTCCCACCGCAGCAATATGTGACACAAGGTCAGAAAGTGGCGGAAGAATCAAGCTAGCGCCCCTAAAGGAGGAGCAATCTGGCCTAGCAAAAATAGCCTGGGAAACTCCGTCGGCATTCCCCGGTCAGAGCGCCTCAGGCAGTAAGCAATGAACTTACTTCACCCCAAAGACAGGAGGCAAGGTCTGAGAGGGTGGATCCCCTAGGACCATCCAGGACTGTATACCTTAGCCCAACAGATAAAAGGCCACCGAAATGGCCCAGTTCCTGCTGGACTGATTGTCGAAAACGGATCCTCGACTGGTATAACCCTATCCTGACGTCCTCAATCAACCGAAGTTAATGAGAGACTGATTGGGCTGGAGCTTGTCTCAATGTAGCACTTATTGAGAATGGAAAAGTCCAAATGTTCGTTATAGGTATGTCACCATAACACCTTCGCATCTCCCGCTATATTTATTTACGTTACCTAACTATTCCTTTGATATTTGCCCGTCTTTAACTCCATCTCACCATCGGTGCAATACATCGCAACCTGCTTTTCGCGTTTCCTGCTCTCAGCAAAGCACACTCCATTTTCCTGTTTATCCTATTTTTTATTCTCACCCTAAAATGCAGCCTCACACTGATATTGCACAAATCAAGACAAGATTGCAACAATCTATGAGAGCACATTCAGCTACATCTGCTCTCAAAAATACAGTCCTTAAATCCTTTGCCAAAATTGAAAACGCTGTCAATGTAACAGAGAAAGAAATCCAATGTCTCAAAGACGAGGACCCATCTTTAAAAAAGATGATTGATATGATAAACTGTTCGATTACTGAATTCATATCTTGAAAGGCAGATTGTGAGGTCAAAATTGACACCTTGAACAAGTCACAACTTCCATTTGAAGCTGTCATAGTAGAAGCGAATAGCTCAACAAAAGTAAAAACTAAATGTTCAAGACAAAAGATCAAGAAGAAAGTCTACACTGATGATCAAATCTTGAACGCATCGTCTGCCCCATCTACAAGCCAGCAGGAAAGTGTGAGAACCCCAATTCTGCATTCGGAAGCAAGCATAGTTCATGCGGACGATGATGCTTCCTCTCATGGCAGACCCAAGACAAAAGTCGTCGTCATTCAGGCAATGGCCGATGTCCAAAAGAAGCCCTTACACGATGTTTGTACCAGAATTGACGCGGAAAATACTAAGTCACTGACACCAAGCTCAAAGCAAGTATGTTCCATGATAATTTATGATGCCGAAGAACCATATTCCAGATCCGGCAGGATGATGTACCTTTTGTTGAAAATTGTGTGCATGCTGCGTTTGATGACACAGATCATGACGTACGGATCCACAGTATGATGAGCATTGGGCACAAAACAAGTGGTCCAAATCCAAATTTTCGGCTGCGTACAATAAAGGGTATGTTCCATAATTACGAACACACAACCAAATTTCTTAAAAATAGCCGAAAGGGTCTATGGTCCAAATCAACACCTGGATTTTCGTTGAGAGTATTCTTTTAGAGAGAGGATCAAGTTGGAGAGCCCTAAAACTTGAACACTCGGAGAGCCAATGGCGAAAAGGGTTTCGTCATAAAAGACAACCAAATCATAAAGCGGTACACATTCCATGCAGAAGAACATATCAGTATACATGCAGTAAACAATTGTCCTCTCATCTTATTTTTTGTGGAGATTTTATCCTTGAAAGTTTAGTTCAAAGCTTAAATTTTAGTACAAACCGAATTTGAACCCTTTATACCCCCTCACATATATATATATATATATATATATATATATATATATATATATATAATTGTTTTAATAATAAATATTTAAATATTATCTACATAGTATACGTTTCATCCTTGTGGAATCATCAGTGTAGTGATAACCATTCAAGCCAGTCGCACGATTCGAACACCAAAATAAGAGTCACGTTTTACCTCAATCCGAGTGTGCTTATCAATGAGGCTACCATGAATGGCTACGAACGAGATAAGGAATAAACCTCATATATGTGTTAAAGAAGCTGACAGCTATAGTTGGCCGTCATAACAGTGTTCAACTAGAAGGAACTTGCATTTAAAGCTTACATTAGATGGCTTCTTTTAATACTCATTAAAGGGCCCAGCTGAGAAGTATAAATACCTCATTTTATCAGTACGATACATTGTCTCTTAAGAGACTTTTATTTAATAAAAAATAGCACACTGGTCCAAACCAAAGCTTTTTATCATTAAATAAAGGTCTCTCATGAGCAGTCCGTGAAAACTAAAGGCTATATTTTTGTTTAAGGGTTGTGAAACGTTCATAAGACTAAAAAATATAAACATTCGCCGAAATGAAAAAAAAAAATTATGATTGTGGACTGACGTTTTTTCTTTGGTTAGTGGCATGCCACCAATTTATGTAATTTTATTGAGCTTGTTATTTGAAACAATTTGGATAATATAATAAAGGATATGTACCTTTATATAAACTCAAATATATATATATATATATATATATATATATATATATATATATATATTTAGTAGTGGTTGTATAAATTATTGAGTTTACATTTTTGTCACTGTCCACATTTTATAAGATCGATATCTAATTAAGTTTTCAGCTATATTTCAAACTGCTTACATTGCTGAAAAGGATATCTTCCCAGCTGCATTTTGACATTAAAAATCGAAATTTTATAATTGTATGCGTTTTTTTATTATTATTATTATTATTATTATTATTATTATTATTATTATTATTATTATTATTATTATTATTATTATTATTATTATCATAGCATAAATTGAATGACATTTAAATATAGCTGTGATAAATCCTAAAATAGCCGGTAAAATGTGTGAAAATGAATGAAATTAGTGTTTTTTACTGACAAAGCTATTGCAAATATTCTTATTTGGACTGCTTTCACTCTTTTTTCGTTTTTAAAATACATATGTTGCATGATCTTATTTTCTTGTTTCTTTAATGATGTGATTTTGACTGACAGACATACAGTTTGGGCAATGACCCTAGGCATCCAAATTAGGGGGGAGGTGACATCTAATCATATTCAAACTATCTTCCTTTCTAATATTATTTCTTTTTTCTAATATTATTTCTTCATACTAGGACATATGCTTGATTCTTTGGGGCATACACTCAAAGAGTTGACTTCAGGCATCATCAAGGTATCACCAGATCTCTGCACGCCATTCCTCTCGACACATCTTTAGAATGTTTAATATTGTTTGAGTTTAATTTTAAAGTATTGCTTTCTTCTTCTTCTTCTATTCTTTTTCTCGCTTTTAAGTCTTTTTCCCTTTGACAGGGTTTGACTTTTTCATTCCTTGTCTCAACAATTTTCTATCAATTGCATCTTGATTTGTCAATCCCACCTGTCCCATGTCTTCAGCCATCAACTGTTTCCTATTCCTTAGAGGTTTACCCAATTTTTTTTGGATCACCTATCTCTGTTAAAACCGATTTATTTGGATCTTCTGAATACATTCTTTTGCACATGACCGAACTAATTTAATCTTCTACTTCAGATAACTTCCTCCATATAAATGACACCTGACTCTTCCATTTGTGAGTTTGTTCTTGCAATCATCAGTTCGTTTCACACGGGCTAAGGAATTGGAATCTATAATCCATGTCTCGGATGCAAATAATAATTGAAACGGCTAAAGGAGTGTTTCCTGATGTAATTACTGAAATATAAGTCGTCATGTGTATACTGTAAAAAGATTGCTGAAGGACTATTTCCCAGGGAATAAATGATACGATACTGGAGTATCCAAGACTGTCACCGACAGAGATTTGAGGAATATTGGGCATCACCTTTGTAGAAACCATGGATAATCAAGCAACTTAATCTTCACAGCAGCTGGCCATTCTGAGGTACACAAATCAACAAGGGATGCAATTCTTCAGGCTTCTGTGAAAGTTCCACCTATAAATTCTTTTCTACCAGAAGACAAACAAATTTGAGAATAGAATGGAAAAATAACTATATGAAGATGGATATGAGTAAGGTTTTTTATTGATTGATAGATACCAGGCAATCCTTGATAGAAGAACAAATCGGTAAACATGCAGTATACTTTGATCTTACTTTTTTTTATGGAGAATTTATCACTGAAAAAAGTTTAGTTCAAAGCCTAAATTTTTAGTGCAAAACGAATTTAGCCGACAGTTTTGAAGTAAAGAAAATCCAACTAATGTATTTTAATAGAACAATTTTACTTAGTCAAGTGATAAAATAGGGAATATACAAAATGAGGATTATAAACGAGTGTGTCTGCGCTCTTAGCTTAGTAATGATGATGCACCCTTATAACTCTATGTGACGCTTTGTAGCAGGCCTCAAAACGCAAGAGTAGCAGGTTATATCCTCATAGTAGACTCTTAGCTTGCTGCGTTGATAGTAGGAGATGCTCTCACTCTTGTTGTCTTGGGCTCCGGTGCGAGAAACAGTCTATCATTGATCAAAGAGAGGGGTGTTAGCAGTAAAGTCCACGAATCTGATCCAAGCCATTATCGTAATCTTTCAGCACCCCCCCCCCCTCTGGTGAGCTGGATTACCCACTCTAAAGAACCAACCTTGTGTCACA
This sequence comes from Sepiola atlantica, assembly GCA_963556195.1. Taxonomy (NCBI): domain Eukaryota; kingdom Metazoa; phylum Mollusca; class Cephalopoda; order Sepiida; family Sepiolidae; genus Sepiola; species Sepiola atlantica. The sequence goes on along the minus strand of OY744528.1, from coordinate 71,222,345 downwards.
TTCAGTCTCTATTTACTTACCTCGCCACGAGGGAAGAATTAGACACAAGGTCTATTTTTGATGTGAAGAAAAATTCAACTCTCCCAAAAAGGTCATTCTGGATCGAAACAAAAATAAAAACTTCCTCAATCAAAAAGGATTTCTGCTTCACCAAAAACAGAAAATATTGAGTGTAGTATCAGAACAGATACTATACTTAGTCTTTTGTGTCAAGAAGAGTACATATTACGCATAATAAAAGATAACCAGACTTTCATGTTGGTGTTTCTACTGTCTTGTTCACATGAGCCATACGGAAGCAGTGATTGAGTTTACCTTTTGGCAAATCCATACGACCCTTAAGGGACCAGAAACCACAACTACCATTAACCAGTCCACGAACGTTTTATAAATTCCACTAGCATAAGCATATCTGATTGTTAGTAATCTCTGTACTATTAATAAAACTATCTGATAAGATCTCCTATATCTCTATGTTTATCGCATATACGTAACTTTGTTGAATACACATTGAATTATTATGTTTTATCTACTACTAGCTGTCCCTACCCGGCGTTGCCCGGGATTAGTTTTACTTTACGCGACTGAAATGTAAAAACAAAATGTGAAAAGTAGAATAAACAAAGAGAAGTAACTATCTATTCGTCAAATATGGCAGCATTTAGAAAATCATTTTGGGCGGATAATTTTTTTCTTGCTAAGAATATGCACCAACGTTGCACCAAAATAATTGAAGGACCAGACTCAAACAGTAATTTTGTAGGATGAAAGCTATCGATGAACAAAATCGACAAATACTTTGACTTTACTTTATTATATACTAGCTGTTCCGACCCGGCGTTGCCCGAGAATATTTATAATGACATTTTTGTTTTCCGTGAAAATTCAGTAACAGAAGATGAGTATTAATTTAAAATATTTCTGACATCTTACAAAATGATGAAAGTTGCATCGCTTAATTATCTTCTAATTTGCCATTTTTAACTCATTACTTTATAAATAAACTAGAAGAATACCCGTCTCAGGACGGATAAAATTAATTCCCCGAACAGTTTTGCACCACTTTTATGTCCCCTTACGAAGATTAAAATCAATATATAATGATGCTAAACCTTATGTCTAGAATCATCATTCCAATTTTGATCAAAATCCATTACATGTTGTTGATTCTCGAAAATGTCTCAAATTTAAGGTTTAAGCTGAAGCGGTCTTAAGAAGAAATTGAAATTCATGGAATCTTACTTAATTGGTGTTTAATGACAATGGATCAAATTTAACGCAAATCTGATATATTTTAATTTTCAAATGGGAGGTTGTGCCCATATTATGCCCCCTAAAAACCCTATAAAATATTCCAAAGAAACTGAAATTTGGAAAATATTTATTAATTGATGTCTTATACCTATTGTTAAAATTTCACAATCTGAATTTTCACGAATGGCTTTCACACCCTTCTTACCCTCTTTACATAAAATCAAATTTAACTAAATATAGCCAACATCACGAACCCTTACGCTTAACAGCTGTGTTCCAAAATTCATAATGATCGCTTAATTAGTTTAGGAGTGAATCCTCTACATACAAATATATAATCATATACACATACCTAACTTTATATAAATATATATGAAATATAGTTAACAATAGACATGTGTTTCAGCATCTCTACTTAATGAATGCTGGGCCCTTCACCCAATCCTCTCTCACCCCACTGCAATGCAATGAAAGATCCATGATTAGATGAATCTGCCATGTGACAAAACTCAACACATCCGGTCAGAGGATTTGCTGAAAGCACTATATTTATCGAGCATAGAGATTGTCCTTCGGACGAATCGTTTACACTGATATGGTCATGTGGAGCGTTCATCCTCCTGGATAAACCACTGTAGAAGCATGGATGCCTTAAATCACAGGAAAGTTTGATGGCCAAGGAAAACTTTGAGGCAAGTTATCAGACAAGATTGAACAGAATGGAATCTGGAGACAGCTGATCCTCTGAACTGTGAGAACTGGACAGTGAGCTTGCAAACTATCAGAAAACGTCTGACCCCTGAAGAAGGGAAAGATGACATCAAATGAAGAGAAGAAGATATGCTCACTCAGATCACTCCGATTGAATGAAACAAATGCTAAAATATAAATAGATTTCAAAGATTTGTTATGACCTATTTTAATAAAAAGAAAATGTTCTAAACATTTTAGATAATATTTTTGCTCAATCTTTCTTCTTACTAATAGCATAAATGTAGATAAAATTTAATTTAATTAAAATCTAAACGATATTTTCCTCCGTTTTATTAGGTGTGGCCGTTTGGTAGTAATAGCTCTACACTCACCGGTAAAGACCACCCATCTCTAATTATGAGAGTTATTTTTCTAATCAATGTTCAACCATTATCATCCACCTTTACAGTATGTTTTAACAAGTTTTATGTTTCTTTAGATTATTTAATTAAACTGGCGTTGCCCGGGTGTCAAACATATTGCACATAAATAACTATCATCTACCGGGGTTCGGGAGAAATTATATACTTTTGGAGAAAGGAAAGAAAAAACGAATAAGAAGAAGAAGAAGAAGAAGAAGAAGAAGAAGAAGATTCTGCTTGGTATCAGGCTGTATATTCCTGCAATGATGCGTTTTCCACGAGGCACAATTTTAATTCCTCCAAGATCGTTTTCTAATTTTAATATATCGTTTATTTCACGCCACTCTTTTATGGAATGCTATCAGCATGTTTTAACTTCAGTAAGAAATATATTTCCATCACAAGTTTTTAGCATAACTTAGTTGAATACAAACGTAATTACTAGGTGACCCTTTCAAAAATGCCACTCATGAAATCGTTAATAGAATTTTACAATCCTTTTTGCAAGCCAACCATATTTCTTACAAATAAACGTGTGTATGCCGCTCAGGTGAAATGGTTTTAACGACATTAGCTTTTGCAGTTTTTAGCAGGCATGTGTAGCTATCTTTCCACATTCAGCACCTGGTATTCCCAAATTATCACCCATCTTGTACTGACCAGGCTCAACGTCGCTTAACTTTGGTGATCTAACGAGAACCGGTGTGTCAATATGATTATGCAATGCCAGCGGTTCCTAGCACTGGTGAGAATCCTGTAGGTACCGTCGTCGGCTGGCACCAGCACCGTATTTCATGTCCCAAGCAGCAGTACAGAAATCTTGGCATGAAAATGTGTTTACTTCCCAGGTCTGCCTATCACTCATCAGGAATTTGAGCTTTCTCTACGTCCTTGCAGAAGAGTGATTAACATTTTTAATGACGCACCAATTAAAAATCTTCTGTCAACCAATAAGAAAACGATCATCATCATCATCATCATCATCATCATCAGCAGCAGCAGCAGCAGCAGCAGCATCTGTTGCATTACCCGTTCTTTCGGGGTACCCGGTAAGATCCAATAATAATGACAAAGAACAGAACGTATATGGAAAAACTTTGGGTTTCTTTATTTCCCATCACTGGATGGTTTAGACCGACTACACACGCACATATAAAAAACAATCTTTTGACATACTTTTGTCTCATGAAAGTCTTTTTCTTGCTGAGGTCACAGACTTGGTTTCCGCTAGAAACTCGTTCATGTATACATCCGATTGGAAAGCAATTTGCTCTGCATTGTCTATCCGAGCGTGAACTGAAGCAATTGTTCCACAAGCACTTCCAAATGTCTGTTTCATGAAATACAAGTCAGGGGATTCCTTCACAGTACCAACTTGCTTATCAGTCGCATTTTTAGTCAGCGGACACGAAAGTCTAACAGCAAGACGGGCTTGGGTACCATAGCCAATAAAGCTTCATCGGTGCCATAAACATCGGTAAACTCCCATTCTTCCGGTACTTCGATACTCTGATCACCAAGTGCTCCAGCTCTTTGCGTTTCTCAAACCGCCGTCTTTCAAGTCTCGCTTGCACTATAGAACCTTCTCCTTTTTAACAGTTATCAAGTCGCTTTCTTTCTTTCTCGACGTCCCACTCACATTGGACTCATCCACGATTCATTTTTGCTACTCTTCAGTATCTTACACATCAACATAGGTTATAGATCTGTTTTACATGCTGGCATGTGTTGAATGGCTTTTAAAGAAATCGATTTCCAAACAAACCTATCTCTGGCCAAGCAGGTCTTAAATTCATCCTTATCACTTCCTCCCATGTTTTCCTTGGACTTCTCTGCCAACTGACCCTGCTATCTCAACTGTTTTACATCTACTAACCCAAGAACTCTCATCCATTCTTTCAATTTGACCATACCAACAATGTCTGCACACATCTCTCTATACTATCCAGATTTAATTTTCCTCTGACAAGAAAATCACATGATGAGAGAATTAATGTAAACGTAATGAAGCATTTTTCAGTAAAGAAAGAAATAGATCAAAGAAATTAAGTCCGGTGGTCATTTCTTCGGATTCTAAACCATAAATAGATGAGTAGTACTGTATTTATTGTTGTGGTATTGTATAGAAAACGGTTAAGGTATATGCGGGGGGGAGATGGGTATGTTTATACATTCTCTTGACTACATAAAAAATATCAGTTAGATCCACTTATGTCGTGTTAATTCCTTGCATCAATTTGTTTACTCTTGAATGTGCCAAATTTGTTGGACAGGTTTACGCATTTTTCAAAGTATATTTAACAAATGACAAATATGCTGGAATATGTATTTGTCAAGTTTCAGCTCAATCAACAAGGTTTAAATGCGATTGTTTTCTTTTATCAATTAATAGAAAAAATTCACCAGCATGCACCATCTGCTACTTACTGTGAAGAAAGTGTATGATTTCTTTTGCTTTTCATAAACATACTTGTGTCTTTTTGTTCTTGCAATCATCATCAGTATCATTATAAATAGAAACCCACTTGTTTATCTTTTCCCACCAACTTTTGTCGCATAGCTTTCACAATAAAAACATTACGTTATATTTATTCTCAAGCCTTCCAATATTTTTGTTGAGTATATTGGCACCACGTTGGCATCAATGCATGAGCTTTTTCCCATCACATATTATTTGATATCTTCGACATATCTAAGGGATCTTTGAACTCGTTTTTTTACCTTTATTCCTATGTATATGTTACTATAGTTCGAAACGGTTTAATTTCTTCTGGCAGTATCATCATTCTTATTAATTGGCAGTCACTAATATTTTTTTGCGGCCTCAAGATATTCCAAAGTTGATTTGACCATTGTAACAGAATCCATAATCATTTGATTAGACAAAAGCGTTAATGATGTTCAGTCAGCATAAAATATAGAATTATTTTCAGCTTTCTGGTTCCAATATCACAGGCTTGAAAAAAAAACCAAAAGCTTTCTTTCTATTATTCCCATATGTGGGTCATAGATCACGTTATAACCAGGCAGTCTTCCATTAGTTGATTCAACTATTGTTGATTTAGCCATGTAGATGAGCGTTATGAAACCCCAACACAGAAGCTCACTTGCTTTTCCCCCCTTTTCGGCTTGATCAGCGATATGACAACATTGAAGTCAGACTAATTCTGTTTGACATGCCTTTTAGACAAGATCTCTGCAACATATTTCCCTACAAGAATTAAGAGGTGAAGTCCGGTTTTCATTAGATCCATGCATAAGAGGTTTGAACATGTGTGCATATTTGGTGTATTATTGTTAAATGTAAATGAATCTTGTTATATCTTATAAGGAAAATTTTTTAGTTCCCTTTTGTTTATCATTCTATTATATTTAAACATGTATCAGGGCACACGGTGAGGTAATATTTCTCAGTCACCACGACTACAATATTAACATTATCTCCCAAATATACTGATGATGATGTGATATAGCCTGGGTCGTTCACTATCTAAATCTATTACTAATGAAGATTTGGTATCTGTCTGTCTGAAGTCGAAACTTTACTATTACTTTTATTAATTGTAGTATCATACTATTTTTTAATGCTCAATTCAGTTCACTATACTATTTCAGACTAATGTATTATCTTTCAATGTTCAGTTCAGGTGCGGATAGCGTAGTGTTTGTTTTATTGTCAGCAGACGATCCTCCCAGACATTCCATCCCTTTTTGGTATGTTAATGTAGTATATGTACGTTCCCCATGATACCATCCTCCCAGGCATTACCTCCACTTTTTTTTTGGGGGGGGGGGGGGAGGGGCGTAGTATATTATGATGTTCTGTTGTCATGAGACCATCCTCCCAGGCATTACCTCCTCCTTTGGGCGAGCGGTAAGGTAATATATGTACGTTCCTCATGATACTATCCTCCCAGGCATTACCTCCCCCTTTTTTGAGGTAGGGTAATGTAGTATCTGTTCCGTTGTCATGAGACTATCTTTTGGAAGAGATAGTGTAGTATATGTTCGTTCATCAGAATAACATCTTCCCAGACCGGCAAAAATATGCTTTGCTTATGGAGGAAATGACTTTTAAAATTATTTACTCTCCTCCAACCAGATACTACACCCTGATCCTAGCTCGAAGGCCAAGAAAGTGTATTTTAGTTTGAGTTTCACACCAAGGGTCGATGGAAAAAATCGCTCAAAATTTCGACCCCACCTATAAATAATTTTGTTCCTAGTGGCCCCAAAATCAACAAATATCACAAAAAATGTATCCATATTCCGTACGAGGCAATGCTGGAATAGAATATTTCAGCTTTGAGAGTGTGTCTTGTGTAGTTTCTGACTTTTAGCTGGGCACACACACGCACAGACAGATAACTGCCTTTTACATAATAGACTAACATCAGGAATTAATCTTTCACGTTAACTATGGTGTCACATCAGAGTGAACTATCGGTTGAAATAGTAAAAACACGGATTCATTAATAGAACTGGTGACTGCTTTATAGATATCCTTTTGGAAGGATCAAATGTGAGTTTGCAAAGCCAGTTAGATATAAAAACTAAAAAGACAACATTCAAAATGAGTCTCGTTCTGCTCACTATATCTCTTTTCCACTCTCTCTTTTTCTCTTTCTCTCTCTCTCTCTCTCTTTCTCTCTCTCTCTCTCTCGCTTTCATTCTACAGCTATGGATTAAATAATATTACTACTCGTAATGATATTCTCTTTTGTTTATAATAGAATATTCCAATCTTTTTTTCTTTCCTTTTTTAATTACCTCCTACTATTCATAAACAAAGAGGGAAGCGAGAGTGATAGATATGTATAAAATAAGAACAGAAAGTCACACAATATTGTTAGAGATAGTGAGAGGGATAGATAGCTTAGTACGAGATGAGTTAATTGCAAATTGCGGTTTATTAGAACAGTTAAAATGGAAGTTTTTCAAACATAACTCAATCCCAAAACTGAGGAACATTTTAGCATGTATTAATATATATATATATATATATATATATATATATATATATAGATAGATAGATAGATAGATAGATAGATAGATAGATAGATAGATAGATAGATAAAACCTTTAGGGAAACAAATGTTGATTAACTCAGCTTTAGTATAATAATAGATTCTACCATATTAATTGATGTGACGGATAAGACTGTTTTCTTCTCATTAAATTCACAGTAAAAATTTACCCGTAACGGAGAGAGTGATTTTTAAAATCAAGATTTGATTCCTCTAGATCCGCCATATTCTGTATATGCCCATGCACATAGACAGGGTTACCTCACACACAGACGGTCATTCACTACTGAAGGGCTAACTACAGACTGCAGCTGCATGAGAGTGACTTGAGCCACAACATATTGTGCTGGGTACATGCGGACCAGTCAAAGACGCCACAGAAGGCCATCTCGAAAAAGTACTACCCCTTTGCATGGACCCTCTTAATGCCAATGTATGGGCTGCTATTGTTCGTGCTGTAGTGCAGTCTAAGGAAGAAGCTGGCCCAACCCGACTAGGGTGAACGCCGTTGCAACAACAACAACAACAACAACAACAACAACAACCAAATAGTAAACTTTAAAACTGTCAGAGTTTTCTGTTAGTCTCAAAAACAATGGATTGATAGGGATTTGATGATAATCAATCCTTGAATATAAGGAGCTAAACCTTTGTATTTAGCTGATTTAAAACTGTCAGAGTTTTCTGTTAGTCCTAAAAGCAATGGATTGATAGGGATTTGATGATAATCAATCCTTGAGTTTAACGAGCTAAATCTTTGTATTTAGCTGATTTATAGCTAAATTGTCTGGGGATATGGTAAGAATCAAAAGAAGTTTATTAGTTAATAGTTTGACTGCAATTAACCATCAACTTTTACTTGTGATACTGGGTGAACATCACCAACACTTGCATTCTATCTATGACTTATTGTATTAGTGATTGAATTTACCACAGTCAGATTGAACCAGCTTCATCTCTGGTGTGCACTATAGAATCAAACTAACACTTACCGGCATAAAGGCCTCAACTGGCATCCATCTCATAGAAGAATACTTATCAACTGTACGACCAGTTGAGCAGCAAGATAAGTCAAAGTGCCAAGCACATCAAAATGCCGGTTTATAATTAGGCTAGAATGTTCCATTATGCTCAGAAGGGCAAGTCCATTCTCTGTGTTCTGATTGGCTGAGATTCATAAGTGGCCATTCTAGTGTATAAATGTTCATTCATTCGAATAAGTATTTTTCTATGAGATGGATGCCAGACGAGGCCTTTATGCCGGTAAGTGTTAGTTTGGTTCTATATGCACCATATCTCGAACCATAGCAGCCCCGAACACGGCGGTCCTCACCAAGGTCGCATAAGATAGCTAGCAACTCACGATTTTATAGCTGAAACCCAACCACTTAGGGACAGATAGCATTGCAAGGTTCTTCTTTATGGTTATGTCCCATGCTTTCAGCTGACTATCGACACGTCATTTTTAAAGAGTTCCAGCTTTTATTGGTCGGATAACTTCATTGACCAGGTTCTACAGCTGTAGAGAAAAATTGTCCGGACAATTGCTTGATAGATATGCCTTTTGGTATTTTTATAGAATCACTCCCCTCTCCAAACCGGGCTCCAAACCGTTTTTTCCCACCCTTTCTCGCCTTGACAGAGTATAAAACCGACCTCGAAATCTAGTAAGGGATGTCCCCTTCTCTTCTCTTCTCTACAGTCACTTTCTCACAGAAGTGATGCTACTCGTCTTTCTCTGCTCTATCGTTAATTTCATGAGCTATAATTGATGGTTCCCCCTGTAAACAAACTCGTCTAATTACAACCACTGTCAATAATTTGCCTTTATCAATCTGTGTACCTAAAACTAAACAGAGCTTCCATGTGGAACACAATACCGTGGAGCTGCTTCCCAGCTGAATATAACATAATAATTTTCAAGTCCAATGTGAATAAGTTCTTGTTGAGCCGTCCTCTCCTCGGTAGAGCTGGTGGGGGGGGGGGGGGATTGTCGACGATCTCCTCTGTGTGCGTTCGGCCGAAAAGCAGAAGAAAAAGAGAGAAAGAAAAGAGGGTGCGTGACTTGTTTTATAGTGAGTCAAATCACGCGTGGTCAAGCTGACCTGTTGGTTCCTGATTGGCCGGAATCTTCGGCCAACGTGCTTTCACGAGATCATCCCCTCTTCTCTACCTCTGAGTAAACAAAGAAAGAAAGTCGCAACATAGTAGCGTCTGCCACATAGCATAAGAACAGATACTACACTTTGTTCCTAACCAAAAGCTGTTAATAACCAGTGCACTAAACTTTCTGATGGATAATTATTTCCGCTACATATCATTTATAAAAATCGTACATTAAATTTTAAAAAAAATAATAAATAAATTATAATTATACTAAAAGGGAAAAAAAGCAAATAAAACAATAAAATTCTCTTATTATTAGAGAAAGAAATGTCTTCACACTTTCATCTCTTTATCAATAAAATTGTGTGACCACTTCTTGTGTGTCTGTGTGTGAGTTTTCGCCTTTACGTGACTTACACATTATATTTTATTTACTATTGAACGATTATTTATTGAAATCCGAAATACAATAAGGTAAATTACTAAAATTAACTATAAAGAAATCTTATTTAAAAAATAATTTCATTACGAAATTAAATCAATCAGAATGCATTTGCGTTTCTTCGTAAACAAGTCATCCTTTTTATTTTATTATTTTATTTGTTTTTGATATTAGTAGAAAAAGAAAGAATGAATTACTTCGTGACCCTTCGAAATTTGAAAGGGATGCGGAAGCATTCAAACTGTTCGATAGAAAGTAATTTCCGACTTTAAAATTCTTACCATATCCTCATATATTAAAACATCGAAAAAAATTTATAAGCTATTTACATCCAATAATTTTATAAACAGATTGAAACAATATTACCGTAACAAAATTAGTTATAATTTTATAATAGTTTTATAACAACAATGATTTATGAGGACGCTTTATGACAAGTGTTTATTAACTGTAGATTTGAAGATGACCATGTTGTAGTTTGCAGGGAAGCAATCTTGTGGCAATGTGTTTCAAAGATAGGAAGTTCTTAGAACGAAATTCTATTCATGGAAATTCAGTTTGATGTTAGGCACACAGAGGAAGGAAGGAAAGTTCTTTTCAGTGGTAATAGGTAGACTTGCCTTCGCTGTGAAAGTTTTACAAAGAGGAACTAGAGAGTGAAGCTCAGTTGAGCACTTTCGATGAAAATAACGATAGAGTGGAGAAAGACTAGCAAATTTAATTGGGATTTAACCTAGACAAATGTAAAGTACTACATGTAGGATCCAGGAATGTTGGAGTTGAATATGTACTAAACAACAAAGAAATCAAAGAAGTAGATAGAGAGTGCGATTTGGGAATGGGGTTTGATAATGCATTTAGGACAAATAATCATATTTTGACCATTGTATCGAGGGCAAATAGAATGATCGGGTGGATGGTTAGGAATATTAATTCGACAGAGACAAATGTTGTGTTAAGGATATATAAAGCTCTAATAAGACCTCATATAGAGTACTGCACCCAGGCCTGGGCTCCAGCGACTAGACATGGGAATTGGAATGTAATATTGAAACTGGAAGGCGTACAAAAAAGGGTGACAAAACTAATAAGTAAAGTAAAGGAGTGCAGTTACAGGGAGAGATTGGACAAATTGGGATTGACTGCTTTGCTGGAGAGAAGAATGAGAGATGATATGATTGAGACGTTCAAGATAATGGTATTTCTAACTATGGTGGGCATTTTTTTAGTATTTCTCCTAGATCTGGAAGGTTATTGTCAAGGCAGTTTTCAAAAACTAGATCTGTTAACCAGTTATGTTTTTTTGCTCACAGAGTAATATGTTTTTGGAAAAAGTTGCCAGATCGGATTAAGAACAGCAATAGCGTGGATCAGTTTAAGATGAAGTTGGATGAATTCAGAGAAAGTGGTAGGAGGGAGAAATTGAGGAGGCACATTTGGGAGTTATCAAATGAAATATTTAACAGAATTTGATCTGGATATCGATACTGTACTAAGAGGTTTTTTTTAACAGTTGAATTGAGAAGATAGTTAAAGGGGAGATGCCGAAGGAGGCATAACAAACAAACAAACAAACAAATAATAATAATAATAATAATAATAATAATAATAATAATAATAATAATAATAATAATAATAATAATAACGCCCCTTCTGTAAGAAAGGGGCCATAGAAAAAATAAGAGATCCTCCTTAGCTAGACTGTGGAGTTGATTTTGAACTCTGTCAAGTCAAGAAAGAGTGTTCTGAGCGAGACCTTCCCAGATGGGCTAGTAGTATTCTGTTTTAGGATGTATCTGAGTCTTATATAGGTACAGGATTGATTTTTAGATAAGTGTTTCTTATGGACTAAATTGTCATCTAGTGACGCATGTTCTATTCGTAGATACTGGAAGTTTAGATTACGTACATGAAGGGACAAAGAAAAGCGTACAATAATATGATTACAGTTGTTTTTGCCACGTATCATTTATAAAAATCGTACATTAAAGAAAAGATATTTAAGAAAAAAATAATAATAATGATACTGAAAGGGAAAAAAGCAAATAAAACAATAAAAGTCTCTTAATATAGCAAAAAAATAAATTAAAGAAACAATAAAGAAAATCAAATTTATAGAAACATCTATCCTGCAGAGTGTTTTCACTGCGAATCTTACATTGACAGCAGCCATTTTATACGATGTGTGTAAGATCCGAGTTGAACGAACATCTGAAAAAAGGCTTTTCTCTGAAATATTATGATATCTCCTGTCACATCTACAGTGATCGATGTGACACCGAAGGCAAGTAAGATTTAGGGGGGGGGGGGGAAGAAAAAAAGAAATTATTAAAAAAGTAAATAAATAATAAGTTTAAACAAAACTAAAATGCAATATTACTTCGTCTTGGTTTGAGTCTTTCTACCCTGTACATGTCCGCATTGTTACTAGCTTTCTATAAATTCTCTCTCTCTCTCTCTCTCTCTCTCTCTCTCTCTCTCTCTCTCTCTCTCTCTCTCTCTCTCTATGTATACCTTTAAAATAGAACCTATAATGAAAAATTGATACTCAATATACGAAATAGAGCAATTATATAAACAAGTAAAATATGAGAATAAAAACATTTATTCCTTCCTTAAGCCATGGCTTTTTAAAGAATGGAATCTTATCGTTAATTTATTTATCACTTTTGGTAAATTCCCTTTAACAACTTCACTGTTTGCACTTCTCTGATGATAAGATTTCATTCTTTGAAAAGTCATAGCTTAAGGAAGAATAAATACATTTTCTTTTATTTAAAACCCCTTTGTTTTGAAAAACTGATGATTTAATAGATATTGTATTTTATACAATTTTTATTCTTTGACTACATAAAATCGCTTCACAAAGTTCGATACTAGAAACCAAAATTTTAAATAATAGACATTCTATTCATAAGTTTCTTGTAAACATGTGACAAAACCCTTCGCATTTATTCATATAGATAAAGAACATTAACATTTATTCATATAAATAGATTGTTGTGGGGTACAAATCACCCCTATTGAAGAACTAATGGAAGCAACCATCTATAATAAATACCATGGTTGCAAAGACTCAAACAGATGACACTCCTATCATGTGAGTGTCCACGTGTGGTATCTGTTCCGATGGATACTACACCCTATAGACCGGTGTTGTCTTGGCCTTCGGGGCATGATTCCGCCGGTCTATGGGTCTGTCCTGTGCAGTTCTAGGAGGTCCACCCTCCCAGGCTTTGCCTCTCCTCTTTGGGGAGGAGTAAGTTGATAGCTTACTGCCTGAGGCGCCCCTACCGGGGAATGCCGACGGGGCTGTCCAGGCAATTTTTAATGGCTAAAGCGCTCACGTTCTCGGGCGCTGGCTTTTCAAATCCCACTTTCCGACCTTGTGTCACATACTCCTAACGTGGGTAGGTGTTAAATATCGAGGACATTCCTATTCATGTTTTACCGCATGGTAGGAATCCGGTCATCTCTTACCACATTTAGTGGCGTTACTGTATTGCTATGAATAAATACATTGTATATTTTAACCTGTCACAATTTGTGGTTGTTATCTTTGTGACCCCTAGCACGGGTCTACAACATAGATAAATATTAATATTTTGGTAATTTCGATACAAATTTAAATAAGAAAAAATGGATAGAAAGAAGAAATCAATTCGCTTGAGCGATGATGCGTAGGGATGGAGGCCTTTTTAAAAACAAAATAAGACAATTTGGCTTTGACTTCCTGAGAGAGAAAGAGAGAGAGAGAGAGATGGTGGGGAAGGAGGGCGAATGAGAGGGATGAGAGCACTCACCTACTCCCTCTCTCTCTATGAACTTCTATGCGTCGGTATATATTTCTTTTAATAGATAAGTTTGATTTAAATAACCTTGACCATCCTTGAAAATGAATAAGCATATTTTAAGAGAGGTTTTCATAATTTATCTTTTTTATATTTTAAATAACTTTAATTAATTACTGTTAATATCGACAAAACTATTGCATATATATGAGAGGAATAAGACAATGAAATTACAAATAAATAACACCAAGCATTAATTTATTATAGACTGTTTAAAAAATAGATTTGCAAATTAGGATTCAAATTTCTGTTCAAGGTTATTTTGTCAGTACTATATATATCGTATTCAAAAACATTAATTAGCATTATTGATTTAAATGACAGTTACACGTTTTGATGGTAACGTAAGAGTGGTAAATGGGAAAAAAACTTTTGTATTTATTTATTTAGATTACACAATGTTAATATAATCAACCTATTATACAATAAGGTGCTTGAAATTGTTGCTTTCCGTTGATTCTAGTCGTTTATCGGTTTCATTGGTGAAGAGGCGATATGAGAGAGAATGGAGTCGAGATTTGTTAACCTGTATCTGACAATGTTTCGAACTCATTCCCCTTAAATCACTAACCTTAGTGTTTGGAAAATCGATGACATAACTTCAGGATTATGTTCTATATGTGTTAAGCAGCACTCCATTACTAATTTAATTTCTTTGTATTGAGGTTGCTTTTGTAATAGCACTCCATTACTAGTCTAATTTATTTTGTGGTCCATTTCTTCCTCTGCACGGTCTTTGGGTTGTGTTGATCATATTTATTTACCTGTATTTGGTTTTTTGTATTCTGTTATTTGAAATAAGAAGGGCCAACATTCGCAGGATGCCGACCGGGTCCCCCATGTTGGCTATAAAAGGAGCCCTGCCGATCATAACTCTCAGATATTTTTTATTCAGCTTTACGGCTTTTATATTTGTTTGATGTCATTTTCTTTTCATAGTTTTATTGGTATATGTGGCAACACCAGGCTCGATTTTATTTTACCTGTGATCATGTCACAGGGATAGTGTTTAGCTATGCCATATGCAGAAATAACAGTGCACACATTGTACGATGTACAATGAAGAATGTTGATCAGTATTTGTTTCAATGGTCTATAACTCGGAAACCATGGTCACATGTAAAATAAGTCTGGGTCTGGTGCTAGTCTAATTTCCTTTGTGATCTATTTCTTTCTCTACGTGATCTTTGGTTTGCACTGATCATATTTATTTACCTGTATTTGGTCTGTTGTATTCTGTTACCTGAAAGGGAAGAATCTTGCAAACCACAGAGCAACAGCTCATCAGACGGAAGTTGATTGTACCCAGGAACCAAACCACAGTGGTGCAGTCAGTAACCCAATAGACTTCTCTCCCTTTGTCCCAATGGCAGGTTTACCAAAGCAAACAAGACCAGGTGTTCACTTTGAACTGGGGAATTTAAGATTGAAGGAGATCGAACAGGTTGTTAGAAAAGCAAGATTCAAATCGAATATCTCAACTGCCTCAGCATGAAGTATGCATACTCCACCAAAAAGAACGTGAGAGGCTTTGCCATTGTTGTTCACTTTGATGAGATGAGCCGAAACGGCAACCAACAATTGTCATCAACTGATGATATGCATCTTCAGATCCGAAAACGGAGAGCTGCTGGTGGCGAGCACTGTATGTGTTTATTTTTCCCTTTGATATACAAATTTATTATCAGTGGGAAGTGGGTCACCTTGATTCTAACCGGAAGGCCGAGAAGTATTGTAATAAATTTGATCATACTAAGGATTTAATCAACATATTTGAAACAGTCTGTTAATGATTTCAGGGAGAAAATCAACTTAAGTGATAAGAGTCCTTTCGAGAGATTAAGTTACACAAAGGAAAGATCAATATAGGATGACGTGGGGGCCATGATCTCAACACTGAATAGAAACAAGAAAATTGGAAGTTGCAATAATGCAATAACAAATTGTCCTTTTGATGATGCATATAGAAGATATTTTTCTGCCTTTTTTAATGGATGCAGAATATGAATGCAAAGGGAGAGGATAGTTTCAAATTACTTAGCTTAAATGCAGTCATAGATTTTTTTTAATAGCCATTTCTTTTTTCTCTTTTTTTATACAGCACTTTAGGCTTTCTCTCTCACCTTTGGGTCCGTTTTTCTTTCTCTATCTCCCTCACCGTTTTTTTTTACCCAATCCGTGGGCCATTATTTGAAGACACATATGTTTCTTACTTTTCAAAAGGATAACGTGTTTTAATGCTTTTTTTTTCTTCTTATTCTTCTTCTTCTTCTTCTTCTTCTTCTTCTGATATAAATTTAAAATCATACTTTAATTCAGACAATTTCCATCACAAACTTATTCCATTTGTATTCCTATTGCATATAATTCGACTCAATAACTCATTTGGTAATAATGATACAAAGAAACGGACCTCGAAAGTTAAATTTGTATCTTATCCCATATTGTTTTTAATCTAATTATATCCTTAAGTCGACAAAATTGTAACTTAAAATACCACTTAAGTCCAAATACTTGTCATTATCCTGTTCTTACTATGTCAAATAAACGTTATTGTCATTGAAATCAAAACTCAAATTGACAACCTTTCATAAAGTGCTGAATTGATCGCAACAGATCATAGGCAGATGGAGCAACATCTGGACAATACTAGATAGAATGTGGCAGAACTTCCACCCCATCCAATTATTCAATCTACGTTCATGCCCGACAGCTATCCATCCATTCATCTATCCATCTCTCCATTCATCCATATCCCATAACGCCAAGGGACGTCGTCGGGGAGCAGGGCAAATACTCTATCTGTTCTAACTTTTTAGTGGGCATAATAGAACCTGGTAGAGACCATGTCGTCTCCAGTCCACATACAGCACCTGGTATTTCCGAAATGTCACTCATTTAGTACTGGGCAGGCTCAACGTCGCTTAACTTCGGTTATCTAATGGGAACCGGTGTGTCCACATGATTATGCTGTAAGAAAGAAATACAACTTTTTTCTTCATATAATTTTATTTATAAGTTGAAAATTATTAGAGATAAAAGAAAATAAGAACAGAAATGTTAAAAAGGGGTTCAGGGCTTGGATCAGACGGGCACATCGGTCCTCATTGATTCCACATAAACGTCGGGTGTGCTTAGAGGTGGGTAAAAATCATGTCATTGAGTGTAGAGTGCTCTCATCCATCATCCAATCAATGCCGAGTACATCTTCCGCCCCCCCCCCCCGAAATTGACACCTATATATGAGAATCAAAAAATGTAATATGGTGTTATAAAGAGTCACCAATTTTAGTTTATTTACCACCTCTGCAGGAGGTTAGACACATAGCATTTTCTCGGTAGGGATGCCACAGGCAATTAGCAATAAACTAACCCCTTCTCAAAGAGAGAAGGGAAGGCCTGGGAGGTTGGACCTCCTAAAACTGAACAGAACCATACTTCAACATGACAGTAACAATGCCGCTGTCAGACTGGTTGTCGAGGACGTATCCTTGACTGGTATGAACAACACCTATTCAAACTGTGATGAGTCTTTCGTTGACATTAAAAAAGTCTGTGAAGAAGTTTTCGATTCAAAGCCGAAGAATTGGTACTTAAACCAAGTCCGAAAGCTTGCAGGTTGTTGGCAAGAAAGTTGTGGAGAATGACGGTCTTGATTTTGCAGAATGGTTGTCGTCTGTGAACAACTTCTTGCATTATAAATCGTTTTTTTTTAACACAGTGTACAGTTTTTTCTCAACCTAATAATAAAAGTATCTCAAAATAAATATTAATTTATCGTTTTAGCAAAAAGTTATTTTGAGTAAGTTCTTTATTAAAGAGTAGTGATACTGTGTCCTAGCGTTGCTCGGAAAACTTTAGGAGCCAAAGAAACTTCTACTTCCAACCCTGAACCCCATATATGTATTTTAGGCGATATCGTTTTAGGCTTAATTGGTTGTTTTTAGTGGTGGTGTTTAGTGAGGGAAATTTATAATAATTATTCTAATCAACATTTTTGGTGTATATAAATAATTTTTTGGTGTATATAAATAAATTGTTCTAGGTTCTACTTATATTTAAAAAATGTTAGTGTATGATTTTAATACAGGCGATTACTCTGGAAATAATAATGTGAAATTGTCTCCCTTCTGGAAATAGAAAGGTCGATGAAGTATGTGTGAATGGATTTTGAAAAGAAATATGTTTGTATTTATTGTTAATTTTGCAATTATGATTACATACATGTAAGTATGTATGTCTATATCTCTCTCTATATATATATTAGTTGTGTTACTTGTATATTAAAAAAACTGTATATATATATACTGCAATATTATGGATTTAGTTATTATCCCTGAGAATTTGAACTGCCTTTTTTCTTTATTTAAAATGACCCAAAGCTTTCTAAGACTATATATATATATATATATATATATATATATATATATATATATATATATATATATATATATATATATATACATACATACATATATATATACATATATGTATATATATACGTATATATACATATATATATATATATGTATATATATACATATATACATATATATACATATATATAATAAATATTTGTTTTGTGTATTATCTATGTACGTATACGTTTAATCCTTTATAATCGGGACTCATCAGCATAGAGATATGACTATTCACTACTGGTCATGCGATTCGAAACCCCGGATTCCGAGTATTTTACAACTCAAATCCCAACATATATATAGGCATTTTAGCCTGAAGATTCTCTACGGGGATCAAACGCGGAAGCCCCTGTGTAGCTTAATTGCCATAAATATATTTTCATAACTTACTACCTAATTCTACTCACGTATTGAGCACTGTTGAAGTAAATTCTGAAAATGGATACATAAAATATTATACCTCCTTATAATATTTTATGTGGAAACATAAAATAGATAATTATATATATATATATATATATATATATATATATGTGTGTGTGTGTGTGTGTGTGTGTGTGTGTGTGTGTATATTAGTTGCATATTAGTAAAATAGTGAAAAATTATTTTCAAAATCTCATAAACAAAACAAATAGGACGCTATTTTTATTCTTAATGAACATAAATATTGTTTCCAATCAGAGACAGGGTTTGCGATCGGTGCATACCGAAATTATATACTATTAAATATTTACGATGATGTCGAGTGTGAGAGTCACAGTAGATCAAACATAGCAAGTGAAAATACAATGACTAAGTGAAGAGAAAATATTGGGCAGGACTAAATACCAAAATCGGAAAAATTTATTTAAAAGTTAATTTTTCACTTTTGAAAACACGGACCAATATGTGGTAAACAGCAATGCAGAAGAAGAGTTGTTTGGTATAGCTTTTGTTTGTTACCCTATTTTAGAATTCAAATATGGGGAACATCTCACTTTACTTTATATATATATATATATATATATATATATATATATATATATATATATATATATATATATATATAAAGATACTATTCACATAAATTATTATATTGAATGTATTATCTTTATTTTAATAAGATGTTATAAATCTTTTGTATTTCTTTTCAGCAATTTGTGAACCGGAATGTCAGAATGGTGGCACATGCATCGGTGTTAATAAATGTAGCTGTATAATAGGATATGTTGGCTACAGGTGCCATGATAAATTGAGCGGTAAGTATATCATTTCAAATCAGAAACATGTGAATTCATAAAAGAACTTAGAAGCATTTAACTGAACTCTTTTAAAATCATTTCTTCAAGATTTGTCTATTTTCAAAAAAGATTTAAAGAGTTATAATTTGATTATTCATAAATTTACAAAACATAAAACTGTTTCAAAATGGCCGACCCACAACACAAAAAAATCACAAGGTGACTGACATATTTAAAAAAAACTTTTTTCGAATTTCCACTCAGACTTAGGGTTAGTCGTAGGGTTAAGAGATCCTTTCTTTTCGATAGGTCTATAAAAGTAGTTGTTGATGGGCACAAGTCCAAAGCACATAACATCAATGCTGGTGTGCCTCAAGGATCCATTCTGGACCTAACTCTCTTCCTAAATGAGCTTTCAAATCATATACTGAGATCATTCGTTTACATCTATGTAAACAACACAACTACCTATGGCATTGATGATCAAGATCTTTCTGACTCTTTCTCTCTCTTTCTCTCTCTCTCTCTCTCTCTTTCAACTTGAAGCATGTGGTGCCATCGCAGAAAAAAATGCCTGTTAATTTAACTTTTAAACTTACAAAGCTTCTCTCCTTTCACCACCAACGCTTGGATCCTCATTTTTCCCCAGTTAAAATGAATGGTTATCTCCTTGACAAAGCCCCTTCTTTGATAAGCTCCTAGAACTGCCTTTCATCCCAGACCTAAAATAGAAGACTTAAATCAAATCTGTAGCTAAGGTAGCTGGAAAAATGGTTGGATCATTCTATCACTCCAGAAAGTACCTCACTCCTGACGCAATCCTCTACCTGTATTAGAGCGAGATCTGTAAGATGGAGTATTGCTGTCATATCTGGGAAGGTGCCGCTTGAAGCACTCTTTCTTGTCTTGACAGAGTACAAAACCGACTTTGTAATCTAGTGAGGGATGACCTCTTCTCTTCCCTCCAGCCTCTTTCGCACAGAAGAGATATTGCTAGTCTCTCTCTACTGTATCGTTATGTTCATAGTAGGTGCTCGACTGAGCTCCAATAACTTGTCCCCTCACCCTGTAAAACATTCACAGCAAGAACTCGCATAGCTACAATCACAGCAGAGAACTTCTCTCTCTCTCTCTTTCTCTCTCTCTCTCTCTCTGTACCAAAAACCAAACGGAACTTCCATGAACAAAATTTATTTCCTAGAACATGAAACAAAATTCTACGAGACTACTTCCCAACCGACTACAGCATGGTCGTCTTCAAGTCTAATATGAACAAATACTTGAGCCGTCCTCCTCGAGCATCAATTCCTTTTAAGTAATTCGCCCATTCCAAACATCGTTTCCAGTGCTCTCGTGGTGCCAATCATCGTCCAACTGATAATCTCTTTAACCCTTATCCTCGAGTGGTCTCCAGGCCTTGATAAGCGGTGGCTCATTAGTAAAAAAAGAGGCTGCTGAAATAAACCCAATTTGGTTTACTTTCTACTCTCCATCCTTAGAAAGTTCAGTAATCAACATGGCGGGCTAATATCTGATTTTGAAATGGTAGGTGCTCGACTGAGCTCAAATCTCTGGTTTCTCTCTGTAACACATTCACAGAAAAACCTCATCTAGCTACAAGTACTGTAAAGAATTTTCCTTTTTTTCCTCTGCGTACCTTAAACTAAACGGAACTTACATGAACAAGAACTTCCCATCTGTGAAAAACAATACCACTGAGTTGCTTCTCTGCTGACTACAACATAGTCGTTTTCATGTCTAATGTTAGCAAATTCTTGTCGAGCCGACCTCTTAAAAAAAATTATATCTCCTTATAAAATTTTATGTGGATACATGAAATATTAATATTTAGCTCCTCAAGCAGTTGAGCACTTTCACAAGTATTTATTTCACCACTGAAACATAATATGGAAAAAATTAACTTAGAAACATCACTCAAAAATATCCCAACACCTAGCAAGCATGGATACATTATTAAATCAATTTAAAAAAAACGGACGAAACCGGATATAGGCCAATCTATAGAAAACAGAACAATAAAACAGGATATAGGAAGTAACACTAACAAGACCTTTGTTCGTGGGAAGCCCAACGATTGGCTGAGAGAACAACAAAGAATCTGATTGGTTAACTAGCTAGCCGTGTATATAAAAACACCCGGCAAAAATAACTCCATGCATTTTAGCCTGAAGATTCCCCCCAGGGATGAAATACGGGAGCCTCTGTGTAGCTTAATTGTCATAAATATATTTTCATAGCTTACTATATATATATATATATATATATATATATATATATCCGTCATTTCACAGGAAAGTTACAGAGTACAAAAATATCATATCCGTCATGTCACAGGAAAGTTACAGAATACAAAAAGTGCCGGACGAATCCATTCAAGAGAAATTAGAGAAATTGAGAAAGCAAATCTATTTCCATAATGAAAAGTTTTCTTTCTTTTTTTCTTTATGCTTTCTATATCGATTTATACGTTTTTTCCTTCTTTTTCTTTTTTAAAACTTTCCAATTTGAAACGTATTCTTTCTTTTTTACTTTCTTTAACTTCACCGATTCAGACGTTATTTTATATAAATATGAATATTAATGTGAACACTGGTGAAGAATAAATTCATTTTCCCGTCATTTTTGACGGATGGCATGCACTTGTATTTACATATCAAAATAGAAAATATTCAATATTAAAGCAGACAATATTTTAATTGAATGTTGTTTGCATATATTTCTTAGACATAAAATTTAGGCATTAATTATAGATAAATATAAGCTTATATTCGTGTAATAATTTGTGTCGGAGATCTACCTTGGCAACAGAAGAGAATGTGTTTTTCTGTTGGGACGTGCGAGGCAAATCCTGTCAACCAAATATCGCAACAATACAGCGCATCCATTACTAGTGAGGCGAGAAATGCAAATTTATCTTGCGAGACTGGAGTCAAGTAAGGTGGCATTAAAGGTGTTGTTTTTTAGTTGCGAGTCACTTTTTTGTTTTATTTTGTTTTTCGCCCCAAACAAAGCATATTACCACTGAAGCGTAAGAGGCTACTGTGATAGGGATCAGAATTATAAGGGGATGCCTGGGTAAGGAGTTAGGCAGCAAGCTATTTGTTCACATTAAATTTCAATTTCTGCATGTTGCTAGTGTCAGGAAAACAGGGAGCAGCGAGGGAATGCCAAAGACAAGCGGCCAGAGCAAAGAAACTATTAGATTAGAAAATCTTTCGGCATCTATGGACCTCTACAGAGAAGGAGTATGATTTTGCTGCGGGTTGGGTGGGTCGTGTGGGGTGGGGCGGTGGGTGGGTATTTACGTTTAGTGGGGTACAAGTGTAGTTAGTTCATCAACACACATTCCATGAAAGTACTTGTAAAACAAGCACTAGGATGCGGCAGGGGCTGGAGCTTGGCAGACAGTTTTTGAACCATTGCGCGTACCAGATCAGTGTTTATGCAAGAGTCCCCGGTGTATGATCGAACGTAAGTGCTCCCAGTAGGGATAGCCTGTGTTTCCCTATGTCGGTTTCCTCTCGCTATTATATAATTATACCAATATAGGTAAATATGAATAAATATAAATAAATATGAGTGCAATCGGTGCAAAAATGCATTGATTGATAATTAATTGTTCTGCTTTCAGAGCCACAAACCATTTACATATTTTACCTGGGAACATGGTGATGGTTATTTCATACAGTCATAAAGGATCAGGTCAAAGAAACATCTGTGAATATTTTGAACACATTGTTTCTTAGTAGTAGTAGTAGTAGTTGTAGTAGTAGAAGTAGGAGGAAGATAGGCAGTAGTAGTAGTAGTAGTAGTAGTAGTAGTATACTGAATCCGTTGGTTATGAATGTCTTAAATGGATATAAAAATATAAAAAGAAGTTTTGTCTTTTTTAATTACACCTTTTCACTCACAAAGAAATTGTGAGTGATATCCGCGTTATTGTGTTTAACGGCTGTTTTATATGCTGGCATATGTTGAAAGGCTTTTAGGAATCGACTTCCAAACTGACCAGGTCTTTATTTATCCCTCTTTTTAGTCAAATCTATCCGTATCACTTCCTACCATTTTTTCCTTGACCTTCCTCTGTCAACTGACCCATTGTTCCTACATCTACTAACCCATTCTTTGAATGTGATCAACCGTAATTGCTGCCAGTTAGGATAGGCTGTTTCCCTACGTCGAGTTTTCCTTATTATTAGTATTATTATTATTATTATTAGTAGTAGTAGTAGTAGTAGTAGTAGTAGTAGTAGTAGTAGTAGTATAAGGAGAAGGAGGAGGGGTATGTTGAATCTGTTAGCTATACTTTTCAAGGTGTATTCTTTATTATTTTATATATATTAACAACCTAAAAACGGAGAAGGCAATCGTGCTTTACCTATAAAAGAATGAGAACTAAAGAGATCCTATGTAACTTGCTAGCTCAACCTAGAGATTGCTTAATTACTCTGTTCACCTTTATCTTTTGATTTAATAAACCTTCTTTGCTATCCTTAATACCTGTTGGAGTTTTTCCCTATTATCTTTGTCTATTAACCTTGATACTCGGGTTATAACAAATACTTAATTCATTAAAATAATTAAAACCTTCAATCAGTTGCCATTTGTTTTTATACATGTATTTTTAATGTTATTATTCATATTTCATAAAGCTACTTACTAAAAATGTATGCACTTTTACATTAACTTTTATATTGATTTTAGTCTTTGGGACACATTGGGAGAAATTATTTTGTAATCTGTTTCTTCTATAACTTTCTTTTTAAGTTCCAAGCTGTCATATATTACCTAAACGAGGAGAATGGGATCGTCTGTCTTTTTTTCTATAAAAAGAACGAGAACTAACAAGATCTCAAGGTGTTACGTAGTCGTTTATTAAAATCGGTTCTTTTTAAATCAATCGTCACTTACATCAGTATCCTCATATACTTTTCTCTTTTTGTATACTGACGCCCGATGCCGGCGCCATCATCATCGCAGTATGTTGCATTTCGTCACCACCATCATCATCGTCTAGTGTGCTTCCTCTCACCGTCGTCATCGTCGTAGTGGGCCGCACCTCGCAGCCACCATCATCGTCATCGTCTAGTATCTGTAATCAAACTTTCATGCAGAGAGGAAAAAGACGAGCCCAGCAGAGAATTTAAACTGGGTCTTTATTTGGGAGAGATTTTCTCGTCATACGAATAAAAGTCACACATTCATTAAATTTGAGAGAGAGGCCAAATTGTTCTTCTTACCTTAATTCTACTTTGTTACGGGGAAAGGAAGAAGGGAGCAAATCAGTCGCTGTCAACTCTTTTAGGAATTAAATTCCCATATTCCTTTCTTTTGAATTACATCTCGATTTTACATCCGATCAGCACGCTTCCAGAAAACGGACCCTAAAAAACGTCTTTTATTTATTCCTACGATATTGTGACGTAATTGCTCCAGGGAGACACTGAACCTGTCACAACGCACCTGTTTGACCTTTCCTTGATCTCTAACCTGAATTCAGGCTTGTTTATATTTTTACTCCGAGAGCAAAATTGTTCCCCAGATTTTCGTGTCAAGTTTTGCACTGGTCCACCTAGACCTAAATCCATACTAGCTGATGTCATCGTTCTTCGCATGCATACATCACTTATGTAACATGCCTTCCTCCCCTATATAAATAAAACAATCTTAAAATCTTTTTTTTTACACACATCTGCAGGGCCTTGTCAGAACTAGGAATTAAACATGGCTGGACATCTCTACCCCATCCTCTTCAACCGGCCAGAATCCATCCGGCCCCTATTACATCATTAAGTCATCTTACGATCGATATCGGCTTAATGGCCATCGCATGCCATAATCGATAATTGGGTGACCTTCGCCCACGTCTCACTGCACAACCTTCCAGAGCGACTTATGCTCCCTTGAGGACCCTTTACTCACAATACCGCCCAGTGTTCCACTGTTCCATAACGGCCTGACCACTTGGCCCCATGGATCATCTGCATATGATACCTAGGCACTCATCTCACACCCATCGGTATACAACCGATTGCCAATTAATCTAACTGATGCATATTACCGCGAAATAAGTGGAACAAAAAAACAGAAAACCCTCCTTTTAACATGTCATCTAATACGGTCAGCACACAAATTTAATATTAGGTGCTGCTCTATCCATAAGTACTGCATCTAAACATTAGATTCAAGACACCTCGGTGGGGGGGGGGGGATTTTGCTGCTAGTCTGGTTGATCGGAGGGTATTTATGTTGTGGGGGGGGGTAAAAGCGCAGTAAGTTCATCAGAGCACATTCTGTGGAAGTACTTGTAAAACAAGCACAGAGATGCTACAATGTGGCGATGGGACAGGGATTGATAGACAGTGAGGGACCTATTAGGTTAGAGACTCTTTTTTTTGTACTCTGTCCAAGAGGGAGAGACTAGTGGTTGGTGCACAAGCCCAGATGTGGCAACAATACTTCATGTATGGGCAAATGGTGGCGTCGCAGGTGTGAGAAGTTTTCTAGCTCGGTAGAGGGAGCCCACCTTCTTTGCAGCAGACTTGGCAGTATCTTCTATGTATTTATTCCAATTCATGTTACCTGTGAATGTTAGGCCAGGGAGTTTAAACGCCGGGGTAATTGAGGTAACACCTTTTTTCTGTTGCTAACTTAAATGAATTCAAAATTGTGAATGTCCTAATCCCCAAAATTGTTCTTTATTTTTCCAGATGCTGATCAAAACCACCAATTCTGTTATACTGGATCCGATTGTTCCGGCCAGGAATCGACATACGGAAAAGTAACAACATTAGGGGAATGTTGTGGCAAAGGAAATATTACCGGAAGTTGGGGTATTCCAGGAAGGAAATGTACCCCTTGCGTATTTTATGCACACCGTAAGAATGCAATTATTTATTTAGACCATATTTATAAGTGAAACCTCCCTGTAAAACAAAATACAGCCTTGAAAATACCTTTAGCAAGTAGTTCAGTATAACTTGCTAATCCACACATGCGTTGACACAGCAGAACAACCGACCATCCAACCTCTGTCTCTGGGCGGAAATTCTGTTCTTAATTATATGGCGAAGCTCTGTGGAGAGAATGTGTTTGCTTTTTTATTTAACATTTAACATTTTTTAGAGATCTTCAAACAAAGTGACTCCCCCAAAATGTCACCCATCGAATCGTTAATAAAATTCACAATCCCTTCTGCAACCCAACTATATTTAGTACAAATAAATCTCAGTTTGTGCTTGAATTGTCCATCAAGTTTCAGTAATGCCTGGCCAACAGTCTTTGTTTTAGCACACCTGGATACGACATGCAAAATTGTCAATCATTCTGACCCACTCCTCTTTTGGTGCTGCCTTGATTTTTTACTGTGATGGCCCTCTTCAGTTCAGGAATAGTCTGGGGGTTGTTTTAATAGACATTCTTTGAAATAACTCCACAAATAAAAATCTGGAGATTAAGGTCCGGTGAATGTGAAACCCATTCAAAATCACACCTACTACTTATGAGACGATCACCAAAGTGTCTCTGCATGTCATTGAACGTTATACACCAAGTATCAGTTAAGAATCTATTTATCTTCCTCCCACAAGGTAAGATGTGACACAAGGTCGGGAAAGTGGGAAAAAAACAGCACTCGAGAATTTGAGCACTCTGGCCATTTAAAAATTGCCAGGGCAACCCCGTCGGCATTCCCCGGTAGGGGCGCCTCAGGCGATTAGCAATAAACTAACCCCTTCTCAAAGGGTGAGAAGGCAAAGCCTGGGAGGATGCACCTCCTAGAACTACACAGGACGGACAACCGATAGACCGGCGTAAATCAAAACCCGAAGGCCCAGACAATACCGGTCTATTGGGCGTGGTGAATATCCATCACTTTTTGTTTTATTACAATTCAACAATAAGCAAACCGGGATACAACATGTAAACTTGTCAATAACTCTGACATAACTCTTAATACTGCCCCGATATCGGCTCTGACACCCTCATCTCTTAATACTGTCCCGATATCGGCTATGACACCCTCATCTCTTAATACTGTCCCGATATCGGCTATGAGACCCTCATCTCTTAATACTGCCCCGATATCGGCTCTGACACCCTCATCTCTTAATACTGTCCCGATATCGGCTATGACGGCCCTCTTCATTTTAGAAATAGACTGGGGATTGTTTTGATAAAGATCATCTTTGAGATAACCCCACAGATAAAAATCTGGGGTGTTAAGGTCCGGTAAGTGTGAAGCTCATGCAGGATCACACCTCTTACTGACGAAACGACGATCACCACAGTATCCACACATATCATTGGATGAGGACAAAACAAAAACTGTTGTGCATTCTTGACTGAAACTTGGTGGGCAAGTAAGGCATAGACTGAAGTTTATTTGTGCCGAATATGATTTGATTGCAGAAAGGATTGTGAATTTTATCAACGATTTCCATGGGTGACATTATTTTTAGGGGGAAGGTCAGCCTTATTATGAAGAGAGGAAAGAGACTCATCAATGTTCACTTCAGTTTTGTAATACTATGGTATTTTTATGTTTGAATTATACGCTTTATTGCATTTAACACATTCTGAACTAGTTTACATTTTCTGTTCATATGTACAAATGAAGGACGAATGCTTCGGAATTTTTTAAATGACGATTAATAATTGGGATTATTTGGTTTATTCGAATTACTATTCTCATCTTGGGTGTTATTCTGACAACGTTTCTGACCTTTTGAAAGTGCATCTTTTCGAACTCGGGAATCTTTATGCCAAACTTGGGAATCTCAAATTAGTAATAATAAAGTCTCCTGTCATTTAACGAGTTAGAGTGATATTTTCCCGTAAAGTTGACAAAAAAATAAACCGGTCCATTAAGAAAGGTTTTTTCAAAATAAAAAATAGATTTCTGATAACGATATTCCGTAGTAACATGTATTTATGGAATATAGAAGAATATTCTCCACAGAGAGTTGCAAACAGACACAGCCCTTAAGGAAATATTTTAAATGATTTAAAATAATAACTAGATTTTTGTAGAAAACTTTTTTATAATAACATTTTATTTTTGATATATGAATAATCTTCTAAAAACAAATTCTGCGGGATAGGCTTTTTTCGCTTCGATAAATAACAAAACGATAATAATTCGGCAGTTAATTAAATGAAGGATATTTTCCCAAAATGTAAAATGACGTCCCAGACACTAGATAATTAATTTCTATAAGGAATAGGTTTAATAATAAATATTTTTAGAAACAGTATTTTGAATAAATAGTTTCTATCTACTAATTAAGATTTTTTCTTAATGTAAGGGAGTTTTCTGCGAGATTGACATTCAACTCGTCGTGTGTTTGTTTCGAAGGCTAATAAATCAGCCATTGAAATAAGGCTCTTTGAACTCGGACGAACATTTGTGTTGACTTTTCTTTGTGAGAAGTTGGATTTAGAATTCCCATACTATCATTGGATTGGAATGGTAACTTGTGAGCGGTATCTTGAATGATTTAGTGCTTTTGTTTTTTGTGGGGGGGGGGGGATTTATTCATCATTGTGCCGGCCGCCGTGAAAGTGTATTATCGCACATTGTTCCGTTTTTTTGGTTTTATTGAATGTATTTGGGACCGATTATTTGCTTGTTGGCTTGGTGGAAGAAATAATGCACGAGCTACTTTTCTAAGACTTTTCTAGGACTTTCTTTTTTTATCGTTGTTCTTCCTTGCTTTTTAATTTTGACTTTTATTTTTTTCCTCTTCTCTTCTTAAGTGACCTCAACTATTGCAACGCCACATTGTGTATTGTCGGCAGTTGAAACCAGTATTCCAGACATCTAATTTCCCTGATGATCTGCCAAGCAAGTAACTGCTTGGTAGTGAAACACGTGTAGGAAAAAACATTTAATTTGAATAAATAGTATTTGTAAGAAAAAATATCTTCAATGGTGATCATTGGTGTCCTGAAAGGAATGCTTTGGTAAGCCTTCATAAAATCACATATAAATGCTCTGTACTCTGTAATCGAGTATCATCGAGCTTGTTTTTATTGGAACAACCCCGGTCTTCACTGAATGATCTATTTTATAAGTGAAAAATCTAAATCTATATATATATATATATATATATATATATATATATATATATATATATATATATATATAAAGTTATGTTGTCAGATTTTCCATGTTGAACCTAATAGCAATGCATTTGACAAATCGATATTTGATTCCGATTATCCAGTCGATATATATAGTAGTATTAAAACATATTTATAGCAAGTAAGCTACATAGAATTGCCTGATGATTTCCGACATAATCGTTTCTGTGTAACTTATTTGCCATGAATATATTTTCATAATACTACTAAACTCTACTCACATATTGAGCACTGTTGAAGTAAATACTGCAAATATATATACATAATATATTATATTACTTTATAACATTACATGTACATATAGATGAAATAGTAATATATATATATATATATATATGTATATATATATATATTACTATTTCATCTATATTCCTTTTATATGTGTGTAAAAATTAATTAATAAATATATATATAAGAACAAAAATAATTACACGTCCTATTAAAAAAAAGTACGACTTAATGCCATATTCTTTACCGCTTAGAAAGTGGAACAATACTAATAAAACAACTATGTTTCTATCGCCAATAAAAACAATAACAAAGACTACGTATATATATATATATATATATATATATATATATATATATATATATATATATATATATATATATATATATATATATGGGAAATGAAAAAGGAAAAACCAAAAGTAGTTGTTTATGTATTCATCAACGTTTGGTCTTTATTGTAAGACTTCCTGAGGATGATAGTTTGAAGAAAAATGTCATGCAAGTACATAGAAGTTTGGGGTTGACGTGGTGGTGAGATGAAGGGATATAGCAGCTGTAGCTACTATGAAACCCAGAAAGTCCAGGTTCATATTCATTTGAATCTTTCTCGACCATTGACTAGCACATCCTGGACTCTCTGGGTTTCATAGTAGTAGCTACATAGTAGTAGCTGCTATATCCCTTCATCACCATGTCAACCCCAAACCTCTATATACAGGCATGGCATTTTTCTTCAAACTATCATTTCCCATTACGTCGGATTACTTTCATCCTTAAAATATACAAGCTTTCTGAGGTTATGCAAATGTTAATCAAAAACAACTTTACTTCGTCATTAAACTCATTTGATACGACAAATTACACTTTGCTTAATGAACGAGTAATGAGCAAAGATACGATTATCGATATTTTTCGAAAAACCTGTCTTTTGAGTTATCAGATAATAATCAACTTTTGATACGCTTTCATTAACATATAATACTACCAGAAGAATACACGTCCCAGGACGGATAAAATGAATTCCCCGAACAGAAAAGTTTTCCACCACTTTTATGTCCCCTTACGAAGATTAAAATCAACATATAATGGTACTAGACATGATGGCTAGAATAATTATTCCAATTTTGATCAAAATCCATTACATAATGTTTCTTCTAGAAAATGTCTAAAATTTAAGCTTAAGGAACTAAAGAAGAAATTAAAATTCAAGGAATCTTACTTAATTGATGGCTAATCACTATGTATAAAATTCAATGTAAATCTGAAATATTTTAATTTTCAAATTGGAGATTGTGTCCCTGTTATGCCCTTTAAACACCTTTTAAGATACTCCAAAGAGACTGAAATTTGGGAAATATTTATTAGTTCATGTCTAATAACTAGTGTAAAAATTTCACAAAAATTGGATGCATCTGAATTTTCACGAAGGGCTTACACACCTATTTACCCACTTAGCATAAAACTAAATTAAACTAAATATAGTCCACATCTGGACTCTATACGCCTTGCAGATTTATTCCAAAACTCATAATGATCGGTTAACTTTTTCAGTTAGTTACAAATTACGGCTAATTAGAAGAGTTAAAATGAAATTCTTTGTAAAAAATAACTCAATCCTAGAACTAAGGAATATTTCCACATATATTTTGTGTCGTTAAAGTGTATAGGAAAAAAAGATTTTAGGAAACAAATGTTAATTCATTCAGCTTTAGTATAGTAATAGATTACTTTATATATAAGCAAAACTATTCTGAGAAGAAAAACCCCAGCTTGCTTGCATCATGATTTTGGGGTTGACATTTTTTAGTGTCATACTCTTGGAATATAATTAATTTGGTGTCTGCAATAAATCACTAATAGTAAATTTTTAGGTACTGGTACAGCTTTTGAACCAAACAAAGCCATCTTTTTGTTCTGTATCTTCCAGCCGTTTACGTAAACAGCCGAAAGATGCCGAAGAGCTTAGTTAATCAGAACGCTCGAGAAGCAGACGACAAATTTACCTGTAGATTGAGTAACTCTTAACATTCCTGGCTAAATGCACCGGACAAAAAGTGAACTGTTTTGTTTTTTTTAACCCTAACCCTAAACTAACCTTTACCCTAACTCTAAAATGACCCTTACCCTAACCTAATCGCCTTTTGTCCGTTTGAACAGCTGCACCAGTACCAAAAAAATAAAACACTAAAAAAATCTGTAAAATTCATTGTTGTATTGATTATGTTAAAAAAAACACAATTTATCGAAAAAAAAACAAAAAAAAAAGCATTTAACTTTTAACTTTAAAATAATTCATTGATTTTCTTCGTCAGAAATAAATAAATTGTTATAAAAATAAGCAAACATATGGTGAGTCTTTTTCTTCGATTAATTTTTTCATATTGAAAATCAGCCTCGTTTTGATTTTGATGCCGGGTCGTTATGATTCGGCTTTTTCCGGCTGTTTACGTATTTTGCCATCAGCAAAAGTCTGGTTCAAAAGCTATACAAGTACCCATTGTTATTACGAATTATACATTTATTTTAAAATATTCTTTCAGGTTTTATATAAAACTACAAAAATACCCGTCCCAGGCTGGGTAAAATTATTTCCCCGAACAAAACAGTTTTATACCATTTTTATGCCCCCTTACGAAGATTAAAATCAAGATATAATGCTACTTAACCTTGTGCTAAGAATCCTTACTCCAATTTTGATCAAAGTCCATTATAATATTTTGATTCTAAAAAATGTCTAAAATTTAAGGCTTAAGACTAAAGGAACTAAAGAGGAAATCGAAATTCAGGGAATATTGCTCAATTGATGTCTAATGACTATAAGTCAAATTCAATGCAAATCTGAAATATTTTAATTTTCAAATGGGAGGTTGTGCCCATATTATGCCCCCTAAAAATACTCTAAAAAAAACTGAAATTTGGTAAATAATTATTGATTGATGCCTAATACCTATGATTAAAATTTCACATAAATCAGAGGTTTCTGAATTTTCATGAAGGGCTTCCACCCACTCTTTGCCCCCTTTGCATAAAACTAAATAAAACTAAATATAGCCCACATTACACACACTTAGGCCTAGCAGCTGTGTTCAAAAATTCATATTCATATTTGGAAATATTGTTTTCATATTAATATATTGTATTTTGTATTATTTGGATTATTCGAACTACTGTCAGGTGTTATTCTTACAACGTTTTGGCCAATGTAATCGCCGACCTTCTTCAGATTCGTCAAATACAAATTATCAATCCTCACCCCAAAACCCCGAAACATATATATTATATTTTGGTTCCTTTAATTATTTACTGTTTGGCTTAAATCATATTAAAACTGTAAAATATTATAATATCAAACAATATAAAAGCTTATCTCAAAGGAATAGAACTCTTATATCTTCATACAAGGGAGATAACTTAACACACAATATCTGATGAACTCACACATGCATATTCACACTGAGAGAAAACAAACATATAGACATGTACACTTCTAACACTCGTGTTCTTTTCCTCACTGAACATTCTACAAACAAGAACTTTTAGCTTTTCTAACGAACTATTACTCACTCAAAATATCTTTCACATCTAAACTGTAAATTTGTAAATAAATAAATGTTTTCTTTGTTAACCATGTTGCTCTTTCTTTCATCGACGACACCCTTTTGGTGAATTTAGCACTTGCGAAATAGTGACCCATTATTTATATTCATAGCATTTTAATTATCAATGTGAGTCTTGCTTAAATTCTAAAGACTCGATCGTCATCCAAATCAGGATCCACGCTACAAACACAGTATATGTTTTACCTGTCCCAAAATTCTGATTCTAAAATGTTTTTATTTTCATCTATTACAGCCAATCGGACAACTACTTATACTCACTCCCATAGTTGTCGAAGCTATGGTCAATACACCATGCGAACCTTTGATGGCAGTTATTATAATTTTGCTGGAAATTGCACATATAGTTTGATTGAAGTCCAAGACTACTGGCAGATCGAAATAACGTTCACTAATTGTGATAAACTATATACATGTCGTAAGGTAAGTATATCATTTAAATTTTCTGCGAGTGTGCAGCATAGTTAACAAGATAAAAAAAAAGTGAAAAAAAAACCAATTTATAACAAATAACTTTTTACAAAATGCAAGAAATTTTAATCTTCTATCGATCTACATAGCTTTCCGGTTTTTGAACTTTTTCTAAGTGCTTCTAATGTCCGAATTTGTATGGCAGTCTTGGAGGCTTGTAGATACAACATGGATGACTACGTGAGACCGAGAGGTTTGGTATAGTGTAAAATATTTTGAAATAAAGAAGAACTTAAACACAGTTTCAGTAAGTTAAAAATATACTGATCGGTCGAAAAGCTGTAATGTAATTTTCGACCGATTGGTGACAGTTATTAGTTGTATTTTTGTTTAAGTTTAGATTTTTCATTTGTTAAACATTCGACACTGAATCTTCACACCAAGTAAAATACGACTCCATCTTGAATTCCTATTTTTTACAATGATACAGAATTAAAAAGTGTCAAAACTGAAAGTCTATGCAAGTTGATAGAAGATTAATTTTTCTTGCGTTTAGTAAAAGTTATTTGTTGTAATTTTTTTTCACTCTTCTTATCTTGTTACCTATACTGCACAATCACCAAATTTTCTATTTTGAAAATGAGTTAGATTTTAAAAATAATTTTCGGCAAGTAACGTTCTTGTATGACTTGTTTTGATTTTCTAATAATTAATTGATTTTATATTCAACTAATTGTACTACCCAGTGTTGATGCAATGAAGTAATTTTAGTTTTTAATTTTTACTTATTTGCACACAAGGTAGACAACTCCTATTATTTTCTTCAATCTAAAATTTGTACTGCGAAGGAGAGCGGTCATGCTTTGTAGAAAGCTGTTCCCATATCTTTTGAGGCGTTTATGTATGTATAATACATACAAACAAGGAGTCGGTAATAACGCGTAGCATATAAGCTGATGAAGTCTTTCTCTTTCGCTTTTTTATGGACCACAAGAGAGAATGGTCGGTTTGGGAACAGCTGTTTGCATTCCTCGACGACAACGATAATGGAGAAGAAGATGAGAGATAACGAATTACTGCTACGTGTCATCAAAACAACAAGCCTCCAGCTGCCTCTGTGATGAGTCACCGTTTAGATAATTTGAAGAATTGGTCCCCCGTAGTGCTACATATATTTTTGAGACCACCGTAAATCTGGGAACAAAATAATTTAATTGCTATTTATAATTTTTGGACCGGTTTACTCATCTTGGTTGTTATTATCACAACGTTTCAGCCGTTTTGCCATTCGGGCTGCCTCACCGTCACATGACCGAGACGATTAGGACGTCGGTTAAAGTGTGCAGGTTATCGTGATTTTCTAGATTCAATCTTGAGCAAAAGCAGCAAGACAATTTAGCAAGTTTAATAAAATAACTGAAGAATTGAATGCAAATAGTGTACCCACAGAACTCTAATAAAGGGTTGGGTTCAAAATCCCATAATGGTTTCCGAGTCCAACACAAGGTACTTGAAGAAAGCTGAATCATTCTACCTCTTCAGAAAGTACCTGACTTCTGGTGCAATCTTTCACCTATATAAGAATCAGATACATCCTATTGCTACCACATCTGGGGAGGTGCCGCTCAAAGCACCCTTTCGTACCTTGACAGAGTTCAAAATCGACTTCACAATCTAGTGGCTGATGATCTCTTCTTCTGTTCTCTACTGATTTTTTTCTCACAAAAAGACGTTGCTAGTCTTTATCTACTCTATCGTTATTTTCATGGATCTCGATAATGCTCCTATTTTAGGTTCCTCCTTGTAAGACATTCACAGCAAGAACTCGTCTTCTACCACAACTGCAAAATAACTCAATAGTAAAAGGGGGGGGGGCAAAATAGGGAGAAACTTTGTAATAACGACAGGAAATCTATTTGGTCCAGTCGTTCAGCAACAAGCGTAATTTCATGTAGAGTTCATCTTTACAGAAAGCATTGAAAACGTTCACATGCACACTGCTTTAGCCTGCATCTTACCTAGTAAACCATAAAATTCATAACAGAAACTTTCTAGACACTCAGTCAGTAAATATATTATTTCTCCCATATTCACTTTCAATTAATTTTATTTTCTGAACAAGACCGGAGAGCAAAATGGCCAAAACATTGTGATTACAACAACCAAGATGAAGAAATCATTTTGAAAATTATAAATAGCAATTAAAATTATAAATAGTGATTATACTCATCCATCCCCAAAATACAAAGTATTAAAGTTGTTATCAGGTCTCGTGTCACTAACAAGATTTGGGGATTCCCTTTATTGCAAAAATGACTCTAGCTATAAATAGCCGAAACATTATGATTACAACAACCAAAACCATTCTGAAAATTATAAATAGAAATGAAAATTACTCATCCCAAACGCATTCAAGAACATGCTGTCTAGCAGGGTTAAAAGGTCAGATCATTCATAGACGTGAGAACAGCAGATAGTAAACTGATACCGGATGGAAAATTGAATCATCAGAGTAGAAAAATTATTGCTAGATCATAGTTGAGTTAAATACACGAATTGATTTGGGCTCATTAAAATTATCTCGTAGTGTGTGCTGTATATGAGACCCCAAATAAAGTATCAACTGTCCAGCGACTAATAATATTGAAGTTTATTTCATTAATTTCGAAGCACTGTTCTTCCTCGCAACACTGCAATGAACTCTCATTTCTTTCTCTGTGTACCTAAAATCAAATGGAACTCCCATGAATAGAGTTTTTTTCCAAAAACTTCACACTTACCGCGGAATACTTCACTATGTACTTCAACATGGTCGTTTTCAAGTCCAATGTCATCGATCACATCGACCGAAACGTTATAAAAATAAAAACCAATATGAGAATAGTAGTCTGAATAATCAAAATAATACAAATTATCAATCCTCATCTAAAAAATTCTGAAACGTAATCACTTTCGTTTCATTTTTTCCAAAATGAATAAATACAGCTTTAAAATGTATAAATTTTAAAGAAGGTTTGCAAATGTTGTTATAGTTTTTCTGTTTTAAAACTATATTTTGTAAATAAACAAGTAAATAATTCATCATAATTGTTTTTCTTATTTTCAACAGTCTTTAAAAATGGTATTTGGACCAACCATAGTGCACGCTGAAGGCCATACTATTTTACTAAATGGTAAACAAGTTGACTTAAACAAAGGTGCTCTAAGTAAAGGTAGGAAATACATTTTTTATTTTTTTTATTTATATATACATATATATATTATATATATATATTATATATTATATATATATATATGTATATATATATTATATATATATATATTATATATTATATATATATATATATGTATATATATATATATAATTTCTATAAATAATACAATACGAAAATAATGTTTTCCTAAGATGTGACCAACTCTTTTTATTAAAAGAAAAAACGCTGACAACGCTGTATACATCGACCGACACTTTACTTTTTGAACTCTCGTCACCAAGATTAGATGTATATTTTGCTCTATCCACGTGCGGCTCATATCTCCGAAGGTTAATTCCAGTAAAATGAAGAGAAAAGAAAGAAAAATGGAAATCTTGCTTTGATAAGGACATATATTTGTTGAAAGTCTCAGCTTGTAAAATAAATGATTTAATTCCTTTAAAATAATATATATATATATATATATATATATATATATATATATATATATATATTTATATATATATATGTGTGTGTGTGTGTGTGCGCATTATTTGGTTTCAAAATTTCTATAATAATATATATATAAATATATATATATATATTTCTATAATAATATATATATAAATATATATATATATATATATATATATATATATATATATATATATTTCGGCAGCAAGTCATTTATTATACATGTGTCATTAGAGACCACAGAGTTTTCTTTCTGGTTAATTTCTCGACGCTGCGAGTGATTCGTCGGTTTTCCGGTTTCAATTGGTGGATTATGGCGCCTAACGTTGTATCTTGGGCAATTTCTCGAGCGCTTTCGCTCTCGCGACCGTCTTCAGGTGGCTGTGTCTTATTATTAGTAAAGAGCCGTATTTATGGTTTTATTTTTGGTTATATCTATTAATTTACACATGTGTATATATATATATCTTTATTCTTTTATTTATTTACTTATTAATTAATTAATTTAATTTTATTTTTATTTTATTATTTTTTTTTTTTATATATATATATATATATATATATATATATATATATATATATATATATATGTGTGTGTGTGTGTTAATTAATTAATCTATTTTTATTTTTATTTTATTTATTTTTTATTTTTATATATATATATATATATATATATATATATATAGATATATATATACACATATATATATATATATATATATATATATATATATATATATATATATATATATGTCACACACAGCCTTCGTCGGGACCACGGCGTCGAGCGCGTTACAATGATAAATATAAAAAAAGTGTCCAGAAGTGGCTCGTAGGTTCCTAGGGCTCAATATTTTCAGCAGAATATAGGGGGAAGAGGATTCTTCCGTTCAAGACATCACATAGAAAACAAAGAAGAATAACGAGCAGGTAAAAGACGACTCAAACACCAAGTTCAGATGCAAACAATATTTATTTATGGAACAATAAGAGAAGAGATCAACATATATAGAACAAACAACAAGAAAAACGAAGTAATATTTTAGGGGAGCGGGATAATGTTTAACGCTAACTAATGGCGAGCAAAATCTATAAACAAAATAGTGTCTTAAACAAATCACGGAAGAAAAAGGATTACCCAGTCACAGAATGTGGAAGGTTGTTACAAGGCTCCCCACGAGAATTGAAAGTTTGATTATCCAGGAATACCACAAGTCTTACAAGATCCACACTGATCTTTGGATGGAAAAGTCATCAGTAGATATCAAGATACAAGTGTTCAGAAATCATGTATATACGGGTGTAATCACGGAAGTCTCAAATGAGCACTATGCAATCATATATGGGATATCTATTCGTCATCTCGGTGGTAGTGTGATATATTTACAATCAACGGCAAGTTGGTGATGCAATCTCGAAATCTTTTGTTTTCCTCAAATTAACCTTCGGCGTAGAAGAAAATCTCGGGGCAATCAGCCCAATTATGGAGTCAGTTTCTTTCTCACCTTCGTTTTCTTCTTCTTCTTCTTCTTCTTCTTCTTCTTCTTCTTCTTCTTCTTCTTCTTCTTCTTCATAGCTCACAGCGCATACACTGATGCTAACTGGTTACTCGACCGGCAACAGTTCACTCTTTGACTAACAGGAATTCTCTGGTTGATTCGCCGACTCCCTTTTTATATCTATTCTCCACCGACATGCGTGAGTGGGGAAGGTGGGTGGGTGAAGTGTTTCTTTGAGTTGCCAAGCGATGGTACTTTGCACTGATTTGGGGTCACGGCATTCGTAAATGTTAAGAGATGAACACAAGATGTTTGGCCGACGTTTGACTTCTCTTCAGCTAAGGGTTTAGGATGGGGGAGAGGGTGTCCGATAATCGGAAATAAGAATTAAAAGGCGACGGTACTTTTCCTTTGATGTGAGGGCAGGACGTTCATAAATGTTTTAAGAGACGATAGTTGACAGGCTGTGTCGTCTGATTTCCTCTCGGTTAGGTTCAGGACGGGGCGGGGTGTTGTTAATTGGACACAAGATTCGCTTCTCTTAAGTGCAAGGATAGGGGTGGGTTAAACGGTGTCGGTCCAACATGATACAACATTTCTTCCTTTATGACTTGCTTGGGTTCAAATGAACAAACAGAAAAGACATGGGATAAGTTTTGATATAATATTTATAAAATACATTTTATTTGATAATTTCGATTCAACTACCTTTTATTTGTCACAAATATATATATATATATATATATATATATATATATATATATATATATATATATATATATATATATATATATATATATATATAATGGTAATAATCCAGGTAAAAACATCCACAGGGTAGTAATCCAAAGAATTTCAACCGGGTTTATAAAAAGTGCACAATATCAAATAGAGCTTTATATATGATTATTTTTATTTACACAGACATGTACAAAATCTGCGACACTGGCATATCGATGTTATCGATCAACAGTTATTATAAACTGATATCTCATCAGGCAGAGTTAGAATCCGATCTTAACCTCAGATCATATTTGGAGAGAAATATAATCTGAGGTTAAGATCGGATTCTAACTCTGCCTGATGAGATCTCAGTTTATAATAACTGTTGATTGATAACATCGACATGCCAGTGTCGCAGATTTTGTACATGTCTGTGTAAATAAAAATAATCATATATATATATATATATATATATATATATATATATATATATATATATATATATATATCTTACTAGTGGGCTCGAGGATAAAGGTTAAAGAGATCATCAATTCGACGATGATCGGCTTCACCAGAGGACCGGAAACAATGGGTGAGATGGGGAATTAATTATCCATGACGACGGCTTAACAAGTGTATGTTCACGTTAGACTTGAAGACGACCATGCTGTAGTCGGTTGGGAAGTATCTTTTGCCAGAGGGGGCATGTTTACTACTAGCTAACATTTCCAAAAGTTGTCATTTTTTCAGAGTAAAATATGTTTTTGTTAATCTTTTTTACAATCTTTGTTCGCCACAAACAAGGCATATTGCCACTGAAGCGTAAGGGACTATTGTGATATAAGACAGATTTAATGGGGTGACCTGCGTGGGGAGTTGGCTAGCAAGATATTTGTTCACATTACATTTAAATTTCTGCACTTACATACAGCAATTTGACCGAAACACTAAATGGACCATTCAGAAAATTGAAAAATAAAAAAATGTCTTATTTAATAATGTTTGCCAAAATGAAAATATGCTGCTAAAAACACACGCAATATATATATATATATATATATACGTGGCTTGCTGACATTACTAAATACGAAACGTCAATTTTATAGTTTTCTTAAGAAAAAATGCTAACAGACTGGAATACACATTATTGCATGCATAGTGTGACAGCACGTCTGTCAAAGGTGTTGTTTACCCGTGTCCAGTCTGACTGTCCCTTATTGATTTTGTCTCCTGCAAAGGGGATAATTATAGTATCATCTATCTTCCCCAAGTTTTTCAGTTAGATGTGTCAACAGTCTAATGACATCATGCATGTTTAGCCGATAATAGTCCTCAAACTCGTATGTCCATGTTGGTCAGTGTTGTTGCTGACCGGATTTCTTGGCATATGACATCGATTGGTTTAGTGAGAATGGTGGGATGCTTGTTTTGCTGGATGTTGGTGTGTTGGTGTAGTTGCGTATTCTGAGTGTTGGCTGCTGCGGTGTGTCAGGCCAAAAGAGCACACTGTGTGATAATATGAAGAATGACAACACGTTACTGATGAGGCGAAATAAATAAACAGTTAGAAAAATATAATTGTATTAAAACAGATACAACATACAGTGTCTGTTGCTGAGTAGAGAGGCAATCTTGGTTATTTATTTTATTTATTTATTTAGCTATGTATTTATTCTTTGTCTGTTTATTCATTTGATGCCGCTTTGGCTTGTTATCTACGTATCATGAATCTACTTTGGTATGATATCTACACTTTGCTATGCTATCTACACCACATATTGCAATGAACACGGCACAAGCACAAGAAAAAGACTTCTGCTAATTGGTTTCAAAAGAATGTGTGCTTACCGAGCCTGGAACTCTAACCCTAACCCTAACCCTAACGTTAAAAGAAGAGACCGTGTGATATTCCAGCCACTTATTCAACAAAAAGTTGCTGAAGGCTCGGTAACCTATTCCGACAAATGGACAATGGAGAGCTTACGCTAATTCAAACGAACTCAATTTTCGTTATTTTCTCTGAACTTTCTTCTATCTTCTCGAAATTATTCAATCTCTGTTTATCTCTGTCCTGTTTGCCTTCTTGTTGGAAGGAGTCCTCTGTTGTCCCTATCTTTAAAAATGCTGGTGATCGGTCTGACCCAACTAAGTATCGTCCTGTTAGTCTCCTTTATGTTATTAGCAAATTTTTTGAAAAGTTGGTCAACGGCAAGCTTGTTCATTTTCTGGAAAGTCTGAGCCTCTTTAGTGATGTTCAGTATGGCTTTTGTGGTTTTGGTTCCACTGCTGATCTTTTA
Organism: Sepiola atlantica; assembly: GCA_963556195.1. Classification (NCBI taxonomy): domain Eukaryota; kingdom Metazoa; phylum Mollusca; class Cephalopoda; order Sepiida; family Sepiolidae; genus Sepiola; species Sepiola atlantica. The sequence goes on along the minus strand of OY744528.1, from coordinate 71,180,299 downwards.
ACTGTTGTAACTGAGCGGATCTGTCGGTTTATGGATAATTCAGGAGAGAGTAGGGCCATTCTGCTTGACATTTCGAAGGTGTTAAACAGAGTGTGGCATTCTGGTCTTCTTCACAAACTTCAGGGTTATTGTATTAGTAGTTAGATTCTTGACATTATTAGGGTTTTTTTTTCTGATCAAAGTTTGTGAGTAACTTTGGATGGTGTCTCTTCAGTCTCTTTTCCTATCAATGCTGGTGTTCCTCAGAGCTCTATTCTAATCCCAACACTGTTTTTCTCTATATAAATGATCTTCCAGACAATAGTATCTGGAAAATTAACATCTATGCCAATGATGCCACTCTCTATTCAGGTGTTGCTTCTTGCCCATCTCCCTCGAATCAGTTAAAATATGCAGCTGATCTATAAGTTGATCTGGGTTCAGTTGTTGGGGTACGAAATGGTTTGTTTCATTTAATCCTGTTAAGGCGCAGCTCGTGTCTTTTAATTGTAGGCATGTCGCGTTTCTTCCTGAGATTCTTATGGATGATGGCTCTGCCCTTGAGGAGAAATCGACTCTGAAACTTTTTGGTCTTTCTTTCTCATCAACTCTTTCAGGGAGTTCATATATTAGATCAATTGCTCTTTCTGCTTCTTGTAAAATCGGTTCTCTCTATCGCTGCAAACACGTTCTCACAACTGAGACTATTCTCTATTTCTACAAATCTAATATCAAACCATGTATGGAGTACTGTTGCTATATTTAGGCTGGTGAATTTCTGTCCCATTTGAGGGTTCTTGATAAGATGCAGAAACGTATCCGTAATTTGATTGGTGCCATCCTTTCTTCTTCCATGCACCTTCTCTCTCACATACGTGATGTTGCTAGTCTCAGTCTTTTCTTTAAATACTATTATGGCATGTGTTCTTCAGATGATTCCCAGCTTCTTTTGCTCCAGCTCCTTTGACTCGTTGGTCTAGTGGTCTCCATCAGTTCGCTGTTTTGATACCTCATTGTAATACAGCTTCATATTCCAGTAGCTTCTTTCCAAAAACTGTGGGCTTGTGGAACTCTCTTCTTGCTAGCTGTGTTCCTCCTACCTATCACCTTGGCCTTTTCAAGACTAAGGCAAATAGGCATCTCCTATCTTTGCGATAATCATCTTCTGTTCTTGTTAGCTCCTTACATCAAGTAGCTTCATGCCTTGTCTGGAGCGATTTCCATAAAGAAAAATCACCGGCAAAGTTTCATCCATCCCAACACCGGAGCACATACACAAGGAATTAAAAAATCATGCAAAGATTTGTATATTGATAAAAATGAGAGGGGTACGATGTAGATGCTTTTTCCTTGTATATAACAAGCCAAAGAGGCACCCACATTCTGCTGATACTAGCATTACAAATTGTTGTGTGGTTACTTTCATTTGTTTTTTGTTTTTTTGTTACATACTGGCGGGATTTAAAACCGACGAGTTAGTGTGGGGGCATGATTTAGGCAACTTTGCTAGTTATCAAATCTACAAAAAAAGTTTCTTCGTAAGATTGTAACGAGTTTCGTCGTTGCTTACAAGTAATAATGTGAACGCGGTCTGCGTGATCGTCCACTCGTTGTGCCGATCTGAGTCTGCGCTCGATTTCTACACTGGTTGCAGTGTTGATTGTGTGGTCTCGGTCAGTGCTGTAGCAGAAGTATTTTCCCTCCAAACAAAATTACAACTCCAGTCTAAAACAAGTAACAAAGTTTTATTGTGAGCGATGTTACAATGATACTCGTTTTCTTCTATTGAACAACACGTTTTCAAACCAAAACTCTTAGCCCGCCTGAACCAAAACACAAGTCTAACCCAACACAATCCTTCAGCTTAGAGCTAAAAGGCTCATCTCGAAGCACACAAACCAAACTGAACTCCTCTGTGCCCCTCTGCTGGGATATATATATATATATATATATATATATATATATATATATATATATATATATATATATATATATATATATATCAGGACCGGCGGCACAGTTATAAAAGTGTGTGTGGGGGAAGGCTCTCCTAAAAAGTGGGGGGCCTGGTTAAACACATGCATATATAACTTCATTATTGATGACCGTAAAGTGGGGCGGCCAAGTCAAAAAGTGTGGGGGGGGGGGGCTTGATATATATATATATATATATATATATATATAATTATTAATGACAATATATGTATTAGCATATACTATCAGTGCCCCTTTACTTTGCAGTCTCCTTAAAAGATTCAGCTCGATGATTGTCAATTAGTAACAAAAGAGCAAATATAAGTGAATTCGAATTTTTATAAATAAATTATAGAACTTATTAACTATTTTAAGAAATATTACTGAATTAAAATTTATAAATGTCCACACAACTTTTAGGATGTACTAGCTCTGAACGAAAAAAATTCAAAATGGCGTATTAGTGGGTTCCCCCACGTGTGAGTTTGCTCTTTTCTTTGTTTTTTGTTTGGTTTCACACAAAATGAACCACTGTATAGTGTAGGTTTTTTCAAGACACTTTAATCCAAGAACTTTTTACTCTTTGTGAATTTTTTCTGATGATTTTGTAATGTTGCAGAGACGATATTGAAATAAAAATGTTGTTTGGCACAAGACAAATGAAACGGGCCGTAAAAATATATCTCACAGAAATGTTATGTTTTTTTGAAATGTGAAAAAGTAAGAATAAAAATAATAAAATAAAAACATGGTTGTTGGAATATAATATGAGGCTGACATATATATATATATATATATATATATATATATATATATATATATATATATATATATATATAAATTTGGGGTTTCTTTGTGGTAGACCACCCAACCATCCACTTGAAAATAATGGGCCAGTTTTATCTATGGACATAAAAAATACTGCCGCGGGGGTTCCGTATCTGGATGGACATTAATTTTTTTCGAGTACTTTACTCCTAATATAAGCCCCATTTACAAAGGCCCTAACTTTTCCAAGTGGAGGAATCAAAGCCATAGCCAAATATATTTCCCATTTCTTGGCAATTTTCTCTTCTCTTAGTTAAATATTTCTCACTCGCAGTAAGCCTGTTATTCGCATGCATTGTAAACATGCAACCCACTAAATATACAACTCACCTAGTACATGTTTACAAGTCTTTTCTTGTAATAGTAACTGGAGATGGCATTTAAGTAACATGGATAACTTCAGGAGTAGTCGCCTTAAAGCTGTCAATATGTCTTCTTACATATACCTTTTAATTACGTGACAGTATCACAGCTATTTATTTATGTAAACCGCTAATTACCTGATTCCTGTTTTGACAATAATAAGACATGGGGTTTCAAATTCAACCACCGGCAGTTTAATTCCACCACCTTCCTCTTTTCATATCAATTACAGACAAGCGTAGTATTTTTAATTATCAGGGAACAACTACTTATGGAAACGACAGGTTGAAGATCGATCTGTGGTAGGTAGGCGGACGTGTATCAGCAGGTAGGAGTCTTTAAAGTTGTTGCACAGAATGATGCAGGCGAAGAATAATTTAAGCCGTCGAATGCGTCATATTTATTTGCTACTAACTTTACTGATCCTGCATTGCTCCCTAGTGTATTCACTTGCAATTTGTTTTGCTTTTATTTATTTTTTACTATGACGCTGCTTTTTTCAAAATATTATTATTTTTCTCCAATCAAAGGGAAGTAACTCTGTATGAACGAATACAGAGTAACGTCACGTTTTAAGACGCGACCATTTGAAAATACTTCCGATCCCGACAAAGTATTTTCTAGAAGGGATTAAATCGAATTACATTTTATTCTTCTTAAGAACATACTATAACGATCCTCAATAAAACTGACGAGCCAGATTTAAATATTCATTTTGGAGGCAGAAAGCTATCGCTGACAAGGAAACTGGCTGTACTTTATAGGTTAGAAAAGCGGATCACTAATGGACAGCTTTGTCGATCACTTTTCTTTGAGACAACGCCCGGTTCTTTAATTTGGCTGATTTTTCTAACTGGTAGTGCAGGAGCTCAAACTCTTATATAGCACTAAGAACGACTGCTCCATCAACAGTTGTATAATATCGTGGGTAACTGTACGTGCAATGTTGTGCATGGAAAGGGACCCTACAGTTATCCCCGGTGGGCTTTCCCAAGGTCACAACCTATGGATCAAGTCTCGACTAATGATCTGGCTGTGTGAGCTTATTGGCACCAAACAAGCACCCACTTTGCCCACCCCACTACAATACAAAGTAAAAGAAACAAACCTAAACCAGACACCCACAAAAAAAACATCTTCGTCTCCGCCCTTGAAGCTAGCATTCACAAATATCCGGGAGTTTAGAACCAACATCAATAATGTAGAAATCTTTCTCCCAGTAAACTCCCGGATATCGTAGCACTAAGTGGAACAAACCTACAATCCTCAATCTCCTCATACAATTTTTGACATGATTGAATAACTCCCACTCTACTGTAAAGACTCTGACAAACATATGCATGGGCTAGACGTTTATGTTCGGAACACCCTCCCCTTGACTAGAAAACATAGGCTAGAATCAGATGATCAAGCCTAGATGTGCTTTAGATTAACCTTACAGCACAGTGTTAGTTACTTATATTTCTTAAATCCTTCTCCTTCGACCCAGGACTGTACTCTGCTTAACTCTGCCTCTGAAAGCATAGATACAGCACTCTCACTTGACTTGAGCGGCCAAATACATGTATTTGGGGATTTTAATGCACGTCACCGTGACTGGCTTAGATTCTCCAGCTATACAGATGAAGCTGGTAACCCCACGTATAGTTTCCCCATAGCGCACCCCCTCTCACAGACTGTCACTTTCCTGACCCGCCTCTCTGATCGAGTAGACCAGCAAGCCTCACTTCTCGACCTGTTATTGACCTTACTGCCCGAGGCTTGTGTGACAAATGCCCATAGCCCTCTCGGGAACGCTGATAATCTTGTGGTAGCGATTGATATCACCCTAAAATCTAGTCCCAAAACTGATGAGCCGTTGCTCAAAACGGCAAGATATAACAAGCAGGCTGATTTTGATTCCATCAGAGACGCCCCATGGAGTGAAGATTTTTCTTCCCCTGCTGATCAGTGTGCAAATGTGGTAACTGTATGGGTAAAAGCAGGCATTGAAGCACATGTCCACATGCGAAAAATCTACAGAAAGCCCCACTCTCCACAGCTGCTATTGCTCAGAGGCAGTAAGCATTCCAACAATTCGGCTGCCATAAGTCAACTGCAAATCGACAGAAATTTATAGCGCCAAGAAAAAAGTTTTTTTAGAAGGTTATTTTTTACAATCGAGTCACCGCTTATCAAGGCCCACAGACCATTCGAGGATAAGGGTTATTGCGTTTGACAGGTAGACGGTGAAACCCCGAGGGATTTAGTAACAATGGCTGTAACTGGTCAATAAGTGACTATTTAGGAAGACGCCTCAACAAGAATTTGTTTACATTGAGCTTGAAAACGGCAATGTTATAGTCAACCGGGAAGCAGCCCCGTGATACTGTGTTCCACAAACGGGCAGTTCTAGGAAAGAAACTTTGCTCATAAAAGTTCCACTTAGTTCTAGGTACGCAAAGGGAGAAATGAAATTTATTGACAGTGGTTATAGCTAGACGAGTTTTGTTGTGAATGTTTTACAGGGGGACCATAGATTAAAGCTCAGTCGAGCACCTGCCATGACAATCACTATAGAGTAGAGAAAGACTAGCAAGGTCTCTAAGTTCTTGAATAAGAACAAGACACAAGCGTTAGAATGTTCGTTTCAAAGTTCTAGTGTGTGTGTGTGTGTGTGTGTGTGTGTGTGTGTGTGTGTGTGTGTGTGTGTGTGTGTGTGATTGTTGTTGTTGTTATTTGCATTGAAAGTCGAGACCCGCCGTTGGTGTCGCCCAGAAGAACTCTGATTTTGTTGACCAGTTCGTCGTTTTCATTACGTGTTTTAATTTTACATGGGCTTGTTACTTTTTGGATTTAAAACGAGCGGGAATCATTTTGACTAGTTGAAAAATGTTCAGTTCACACGTCCATGTCAAAATATTTTTGTCGTAACCGCCCCACTACGTCTATGTGTACTTAGTTTCAAGTTTAAAAAACATTATTCCCAATCGATTTGAATATTTTTACATTTATATGTTCGATATTTTATTTTTGTTTTTAATCTCACACTCAGATCTCTCCTAATGTCATTCATGAACACCAGGAACAACTTTAAAAAGCGAAATCGTTCGAGATTCACCGGTAGTAAATCATATTTCAAAAGGTTTCATTAGCTAATACTCTCCATTCTCTTACCGTTTTGATAAACGAGCTATCGACGAAATGGGTGAATTTGCGTCTTGTTATTACCAAAAAGAGATTAGTCAATTTCAACCACGACGCCTGTGGTTTCGAATTTACTGTGAACTCCTGGAGAAATACTCCATGCAGTTACCCACACAGAACTTAAAACAATCTATTTAGAACCGATTTCAAATATCTACAAAATATCTTCGTTGGATATTCCTCACAAGGAACCACAGCTTAATGTTAAGTTAAATATAATATTGGCTATCAAAAATGTTATATTGTATGATATTGTATAATATTGTTATATTAATAATATTGTTAATAGAATACACTTGAATACAAAGCTATATATTATTTATAGTCGTTTTTTTTTTACTTAATCCATTATTGTAGTGGGGGTGATATCACTCTACAACATCTTTCACTTTTGAAATTTATTTTGTCCGGAAGTTATATTTTTGTCTTTTTGGGTTAATGTCTAACATTGACGATGTTTACACTTGCTAAAGCGTTTTTGTTCTGGTGATATTTGAAGTTTCAATACACCAAATGAATGTTATATTACATTCATAGACTCTTCTCTATAATGATTTGATTCAGCTGTACATGTTTTTAGGGTCGTTTACTAATCCATTTCAAATATGAGATACACTAGTCTTTCATTTAATTTCTCAATAATGCCATATTTCCAGCTAACCTTTCCATTGTTATAATCTTTTAAATAGATGTTTTATTTAGGCTTAAATAATTTTGTATATGTATTCCTTTTTATACTTTTTGGTGTTCTTGGATATATGTTCATCAAATTACTGATCGACTCTTTCTTCCGAAAATAAGTCCATCTGGTTACATTGTGAATTTGTACTCGCGTTTGTTTGTTTTTCGGTACACTCTGAGAAACTGTTGTAGCAGTTCATTTTCGGTTTTATTTCCGTCGGATTTTTTAACGCTCGCTTAAACGTATCTACGAAATGTTCTGCTAAGCCATTATATCTTGGGTGGTACGGGTTGTCACGTGACTAATTGAAAATTCTTGGCAGAAATCTCCAAATTATTTATCTGTACATTGAGTTCCATTATCAGAAGCAATTGTGTCAGAAATAGCAAATCTTTCGAAAGTTTCGATCAAAAAGTTAATAATGCTTTTCCACGTAAGTTTTTGGTTAGGCACTCAGACTAAAATAATAAGTTATCTCCATTGCACTTAAAGGGATAGTTATCTTTCCTTTGACACGAGGTCAGTCATGATAAAGCGTCTCGCATAATACCAGACAATCATTACGCATCCAGCGGCTCATATAAAGAGCATCCAACCTGAAAATTGTTTAATAAATGTGTTACGTTTCATACTTCGTCCACTGACCATTTTTAGTCTGTTACTAAACCTAAAACAGCGGGTTTCATCAGGCGTAACAGTTTCCTACATTTGACAACTTTTGGCCAGTTCGTATAACTATATAGCATAACCCCCATTCATTGGTCATGCATAGTCAATATGCAGTCTTGACCACACTCTTCCCGTTTTCGACCACAGTTTAACTTTTACTAGTAGTGCTTTTTCTGCCATTGCACAACATTTACAAAGTTTAACAAGATCTTCGATTTCTTTATCCATGCCAGACCAATAAACATAACTCCTCACAAAGCTTTCATTATAATAACTAACAAATATATGCTCCCTCCGGTCACATATTTTTGCTAGGCTGCCGCGTCAGAAGTGAACGCTGATGTGTAAACCGATGGAGCCTCAGTCATATTTCTCTGGTAGTTAGACGTTGATATTCTTTGTTTATGACCAAGAATATTTTTAGATGAAAATAAAGAAAAAAAAATTCGACCCCACCCCGATGTTTGTATTAATCTTCCCCATAAATAGAAATATTTTTAGTTTAGAAAATTCACAGTTGGGAAAAATAATTTAATTATTAACGTTTGAAAAACGTCTTGCTACTGCCGTCATTTTTTCAGAATGCTCGTTCCAAAGTTATTTTCTGCTCGCATTTCTTTTCACCCAATCGTTTTGCGCCGAATCACCGTAAGAATTTACGAAATAATAAATAATAATAGTTTTAGTTTTTCAAAGAGAAGAAAAAAAAATGTACCGAAAATAAAAGTAACTATAAAATAATACAGCGAATACGATTCTAAAAACAGTTATTTACTTGCCCAGTAATAGGTGCCTCCCCCAAAGTATCGTCTGCTCGCATTTATTTACACCCAATAGTTTTGCGACAAATTTACGTCAGAATATAATAAGTAATATTTTATGTTTTTCAAAGTGGAAAAAAGTATGCGTAAATTAAAATCAACAATTTAAAAAACAAAGTACTGACCTTATCCGTAACGACGGGGTAAAAGTTAGCGCGGGTCCTAAAGTGGTGTGTGTGCGCGTGTTTTTTAATAGTTATTTTTAAATCAATTATTATTTTAATTAAACAATTTGATTCAGTGAATTTGTGTTTTAAAACATAATGGCTAATAAGATTAAGAAAATAAACAAACTTAGAAAGATTTTTAAAATGAAAAAATAAACACGGTGAATGCCAGCGTTGTTGTTTACATTTTATTAACGTGCCGTAATAACGCTAGCTGTTTCATCAGATCGCCATATTTAATTACCGGAGGGGGGACCACTGATTAAACAGCCAGCGTTGTTAACTACGTAACGCAGTACATGTATGTATATATGTAAATAAAAGAAATCGATTAATAATGGAGTTTATGTATCTTTCTGTCTAAATTATAATTTATAAGTAAGATTATTAGCGTGCAAAATAGCGTATATATATATATGGAAATATTAAGAGAACAATCATGAATGTATATTTGCGAATAGTAATTTATTAGAAGTTGATAAGCAATTGATTATGTAAATTGAGAAACGCGCATAGTGTTTCCGGTGATTTTTCTAGCAGTATATAAGGAAGCTGGCGGACTTAGTAAATAACCATGCTACTCTGATGGAGTTTCGGCTTCAGACAGACAGACAGATACATAAACTCCATTATTAATAGATACCGGGATGTTCCATACGAAAATATCTCAATATCCTTTCGTTGGTGATGCCGGTCTCACCACACGGTCACTATATAATAAAATGCCACAACAAAAAGAAAATATGTTGATTTGACTTTTTTATTTTGCCAATCCTTTTTTTTCTTTTTTTTCTGTAATAAATTTATAAAATTTGACTTTAAATTTAATCATCTCGAAAACTGGCAATTTATTTACCGTACTGCTAATTATTATTTTAATCTCCATTTCTGTACTTGATTATTTCTTCTAGAGGTTTACTTAGCTTCGAAATAAATGAACGAGTCAATACAACAGTTCGTCAAAATAATGCGGCACTTTTTCTTCCTCTTCCGGTTACTTCATCTCTCAAAATCATGTTTCGTCGTGCTTCTTATAACAGCGACATCTCACATATGCTAATGAGCCGCGGCATAAGTCGCCCGCTGCCGTTTCCTCTCAAAAAATTAAATTACACTTTGCGTAAGTGGGCGTTTCTGGGTTCGTGCCGGCAGCTCTCCTCCGCACAAGCAGTAAACCAAACGTCGTCCTGTCAATCGCCGCAGACAAATGTATTGGTTCACGGCAGTCGACTGCTCCTCTGCTCTCCGTTACAATAAGCCTTGACAATTTCTTTGATGAAAGAAGTTATATTGTAAATTTACAGATTAAAATATTGGTTCCCCATTTTTACAGTATGAGCCGATGTGCTTTTCTTAGATCCAAATGTTAATAGTAATTGACCGTGTTTGCAAAATAGATTTTGTTTCATGTTTATGATTTGTTTTACTGCAAATATTATACCAAGTACCTTTTTTTCTATTTGACTGTAATTTTTCTGCTGGTAATAACGTTCTTGATGCGTGGGCTACGTGGTTTTATACCTTGTCTGGGGCGATTTCCATAAAAAGATATTTTTAAAATAAGCGACTGCAAAATCCAATTCACTTAACATGGTATTTGCAGGTAGGCAACCGATAAATCGAGAATATTTTTCTTCCATTTAATTTTGAAAATATATCTTCAGTAGTAGGTAATGGATGAAAGTGAAATTTTAAACGATTGTTTGAACCAGTTAAATAATCGGCACAAACTAGAACTTTGTCTTTTTACATAGGCTGTGGGACTCACACAAACACCATAGTCTGTTTTACTAAGAACTCCAATTCTTTCTAAACAATCCAGTTTTTTTCTTAAAGTATTTATTGTACTGCAAAGAATACTTACTTGTCTTTTTGGTATAAACATTGAATCTACATTATTTTTTAATTCAAATATTGATTTCGTTTGTGAACACATTCCTAGACCTTCAGAGAAAATGACGGAAAAACTTAATTTGAGTTTCTTTTTTAAATTTACTGCACTATTTGAAGCTGTCTCGATGCTATTACAAAATGCATTTATTGGCAGCTTCCACTATGGGTGACCATTTGGAAACACTAGGCGCTGTATGTCATCTCCCCTAATCGGGATATACATGCTGACTGGGGACCGCATATTAATTTCTATTCCCCATAAACTTCCACTTTCAGTGGAAGGTGGAATGTCCGACGCTGGGCGAATACCAAAAAAGTGGTATTATCGGATTGATGTTGTTGTCCATTAATCAAAGTCCGTTCCGAATAGGTTTCAAGATCGATCAATGACGAATAGTTTCAGTTTTTTTCATAAATGATAGCATAACATTCGCATAGAAAATAATATTTTACTAGTTATTTCTTGGGCAATTTGTTAAAATTAAATCAGATTGGTTTGCCGTTTTTTTATGTTATTTTATTCATAAAGTCAAACCCTGTGTTGAATTGAAATCTAATTTTCTATTAATCACAGTAGATGCATTATCTGCTTTTGTAGATTGATCGTATTTTTAAATTTCGAATTCTTGAATCTATAATGTGAGAACTTATGTCACCTATCACAATTGTGACACTCATTATTTTGAAATGGATAATTTTATATAAATGCATTTGACCGCATCCATAACAAGGGTTAATTTCGACAGAAAATCGTTTTTGTTGTTTTCTTTCGACTGATTGTATGTGTGAAATGTCTCTTTCCTCAGTTTTTGCAGTTTCATTGCATAGATTTATTATTCGTTGACATTCTTCCACTATATTTTGCAATGTTATTTCAGAATCCTGTTATAGTCTTAATAGTAAACCCGGTCTTATTTCAGTGTCTCTCGCAGGCGTAAGACCTTTCACAAATATTAGACATTCAAACATGTCTGGAGTAAGTTCGCCGAGTTCGAATTTGCCACATTTCGTATTCACTACGCTTGCAAATGTAATATATTCTTCTGAATCCTTTTTGATTAGATTAAGGCATTGTCAACGTGTGTTGAAAAATGAACACATTTTGCCACAAATATTTGTTATTAGCAAAATGGTTTCCTGAAACGAAATATCTCCTGGATTTTTTGGTAACATGTAATTACATACTTTTCAATAGCTCCGAATTTTTCAAGCAATAGTCAGAATTTTTTTCATCTGACCGTGTAGAACGATCTTGTTTTTAAAGATGTCAGTTTATCTTCGAAAATACGCTGCAAGTGTGACCTTCACGAGCCCATTTGACATAATGGTTAGGGTGTCCGCTAATAGGCCAAGAGTCCAAGGTTCAATTCTCAGTTGAGTAATACCAAATACTCAAAAAATGATACTTGATGCCTCCTTATTAAAACACTCAGCATTATAAGGTGAGAATCGAGTGAAGCAATCTAACGAAATGAGTGACGCTCTCCCCTACATCTCTATGTAGTAAACAATTAAATGGGAGCCTTTAGGTCGCCCTTGACTGTGGTCAATCCATTTATTGTGTTAAATTCTCCAACTGAGTTGATTACAAAATCTTGATAAAAGAATTAGAGTTTTCTTGGTCACTTTCCTGCAAAAACTTTTCTAAGAGCCTTGAAAAAGATTTCTTCTGTCGTCCGAAGTTTTCTTGGTGCTGTTTTTTTTGTCTTTCCATATCATAACTTCACTATTTTTCTTGTTGGTTATAAAATATCAACATAAAATTGCTAAAGTCCTCTATAAACGTGTAGAACTTTCTTTGCGTCTTGTTCATGCTTTGTCAATACTGCATACGTCAATACAAAATTTGTTGCTTGTCGCCAATCTGTTACATCGTATAACAACAGCTAATAGAATAAATACAATCGAACACAATCTTAGGAAATAAAATCTACAACAAGAAATAATTTGAATTAAAAAATTAGAATTTGAATATGATAATCAGGGATTAAACTATCGCGGTTGAAAATGGGAAAGGAAAACCATATAAAGCGGTATAAAATACAGAAATAAACAAACAGAAAGAAAACGTCTCATTATGGAAATAGATTTACGTTCTCAGTTTCCTTATTCGACAGGCAGACTTTTATGTGACGGGACGGATATATATTTACAAATAAATACACATTGCTCGTTTATTATTAATTGGAGAATATAAATAACAACTCATTTATCTGAAACACTAATGGATATATATTCGGTATATATTCAAGCAAACGCTCGCATCAATCAGCAGCAGCTCACTGGAACATTAAAATTTTTAGTAACCAAGATAATGCCAATAAAATGAGAATGTCAATGGTGATTTATTGAAGGTGGATAATAAACATAGCTATTACTCGGAACTGTGCATTAGGACTGAATATAGCTAACGACAATCGTGCAGGGGCATCCGCTTGACCCTTGTGTAGTAAATCTTCTTCAAGCTTAGTGACAGCTTTTCAGCAATGGTGATTCTATCTATGTTCATTCTGAAGTATTTGAGTGTTTCATGAAATGGTCATGAATCCAGAGACAGAGACAACCTGTATTGTCAAAACATGGGGACAGTTCCATAGAGGCAGATTTATGCACAGTCAGAGAAGGGCATCCCATAGTGTTGGTCTTCTTGTCCGGTATTATGCACGCCGTCTGTAAGCTGTAATTGACTTTCATAAAACCAGAACTAGCTGTTGATAATGCTTCATAACATCTGTCGCAAAGTCAATAACAATGGTGTCAGGTGGTAACTTAGATGACTCTTCGGGGTAGTTCGTTGGGATTTGTCGCATGGCCACATGTGCAACATAAGTTGTGTACCCAATCAATTGACTGAGATAAGTGAAAGTATAGAAGTGTTGCATCATTAACATTAGCATGTGTGTTTTGTCTGCTTATCAAGATTGATATGAAGGGCAGTGACAAGGTCATCTAGTACACTACAGTCACATTCCTGAGGGGATGAAGATCGTCATAATAGTGTACACCTAAAAGTTCGTCTTTGTGAAGGTGGACACATTTAGGTGAAGTTTAATTTAATGAACCACAGTGATTTTCTTCGGGGTTCTGGTACCCTGTTTGATGTGGGCATGTGTTGGCCTGGGGAGTCTGCTTTGATATTTAGATATGGTAGGTGCTCCACTGAGCTCCAATCTATGGTTCCTCACCCTGTAAAACATTCAAAGAAAAAACTCGTCTAGCTACAACCATTGTAAATAATTTTCCTTTCTTCCTCTGTTTACCTTAAACTAAACAGAGCAAAGTTTATTTCCAAGAACTACCCGTATGTGGAACACAATGCCACGAGGCTGTTCCCCAGCTGACTAAAATATGGTCGTTTTCAAGTCCAATGTAAACAAATTCTTGTTGAGCTATCCTTTTAAATAATCAAATTTTACCGAGTTTCAACCATCGTTACCAATCCTCATGGTGTTGTCTCACTGTCCACCTGACAAACTCATTAACCCTTATCCTCGAGTGGCCTTTGGGCCTTGATCACCGGTGACTCGTTGTTACATAACAAAATCCAAGCAGACTGTCATCATCATCATCATCATCAACCGGTTTATTTGTTGAATCAGGCCACAATTAATCCTCTGATGAGGGTGGGGCCTGATTGTCTAGTCTCGAAATCTAAGTCTTCCTCTCCACTCCTGTCTTTGGCAAGGCTTGATGGAATCCATAGGCCCTGAAGATCCACGCATCCTGGGATCTACGAAGCCCAAGACATTACCAGCAACATTAGTGCTACTGGCACTGCCTTTCTTTTTCCTGCTGTATTTCGACTAGACATTGTATTTAAGGCAATTTTACGGCTGGATGCCTATCCTTTACCAACTTGAACACTTTTGGCAGTCCAAGACCTCCACCGTTCCCATCTAACTAGGGCTGATGTCGTTTCCACTTAAGCATGTACAAATGTCATACATTACCAGTGAGTTGCTTATCAAGATGTTGTTGGTGAAGTATAAAACAAGAATTCCACTTGTATGAACAAAATAGTGACACATAAGTGAAATAGACGTGCCCGAAATGTCGTTAAATATTTTTTTTTTTTTTTTACCTGGCGAAAAAAGGAAAACAACGCTTCTGTTGAATTAATCAAAATAAAAAATCCTTTTGAAATATACTCGTGTGATGGTCGCGAGTAAAAAAAACAAACGTCCTTCTCTGACGATCGGGTGTTTTTAAATGAGGAATAAATGAATGAAAATGAGACTGTGCAGTGTAATAATTGTCTTTGTATGTATTGAACCCTGTGACCAAACAATGACCTTATGTACCGTTTCCTCTTCTCTTTTACTGGTCCTCAAATGTGAAAGTTGTTGCAGCAGAAATGAAGAATCGAAAACATGAAAAGTTTTTTTTTTGTTGCTTATCATTTATTTTTAGTAGAATGACGACATTTCCTTGATACACCCCTGCCTTATAGATGCAATCAACTCCGCAGTCCCCAACTGAAGGGAGCAAAAGGCAGAACGTCCGCTTACTTCGATCGTCAAGTCTCACTCTGGTCGTTTCCCCGATCCTCTCTCAATCAATGACGTAATTCTGCAATTGTTTAATGCAGTCCTTAATCGACATACCTCAAAATATAAACAATGATATGTTTATACTTTACATGCACATCTCAACCTTGAAATTATCAAAACAATCACAGTCGCATTCCAAATACGACGTCTACCCACACCCCTGACCTACATCTCGTTACCATTCTTATTTACTATTCTGATTTTTCCGATCACCCCGGGGTAATTTCGTTATACTAACAGTGTACCCTATTGCATCCTCTATTTGTACAATAAACTCGCATCTCTTACAACTTGGCCCATTACATTCAGATACATTCCTTCTAGTGAAATATGATATATTTACCGCATCAGGGAGATGTTAGAGGTCACTTGATATCTATAGATGATGCGCAAGAAGGAGGTCACTCGAAACTATAATTTTTTTGGACACCTGATTTACTGTAGTCTTCTCGGCTCACATCACCAGTTGTTGTCTCAGTTTCGTCATCGGTTGTGGTTGGCGATTCATATGACGTTCTAGGTTCATTCCCAAGTTGTGTTTTAGATCGCAGAAGGCCGCTGGTCGTCGAATGCTGACCTACATGTGTTGGACGTAAGGCCCAAACAAGGTATCAAAAGAAAAAAATGTCAATGCAATTATAATGTAACCGCTGATCGGTTTATATATAGAACGTTGATATAACTTGTAGGAAAATAATTCCTTCCCCAACACTGAGTAAATTCTATTCGATTTTTATCGAAGTTGATGCTAAATATTCTGCTACGTTCTTCCTTGGCAAAATATTCTGCTATGTTCTTTCTTGGCAAAATATTCTGTTAAGTTCTTTCTTGTTTAGTCAGTTTTGGGAATAGCGAGTAAAGTTCAAAATCTAAGCTCAGGAGAGCTTCTGTTAATGTCGTCTTTTCACAAGTCGTGGAAAATATCACTGGCTAAAGGTGAAAAGTTCATACTTATATTGAGACAGACCTTTTTTATACTAATGAGTCACCACTTATCAAGGCATAAGACTACTCGAAGATAAAGGTTAATAAAATTGTCAGTTGGATAATGAACAATACAACGAGAGGATTGGAAACGATGAGTGGAATGGGCAGAATTTGATTATTTAAGCGGATGGCTCAACAAGTATTTATTTACATTGGACTACATGTTGTAGTCAGCTGGGAAGCTGTCCTGCAGTATTGTGTTCCACAGATGTGAGGTTTTTGGAAAGAAACGGAACTTCCATGAACAGAGTGTTCATGGAAGTTCCGTTTGGTTTTAGGTACACAGTAAGTAAGTTCTTAAATTGGTGTCGCATCGGCGAGTCTGGAAGTTCAGTCAATTCCCTAGCCCTACCACCTGTTCTCTCTCATTCATTGGTGTTTTGCAATTAAGCAATTAACGTTTTGGGGAAATTTGTTTTGCATTTTGTCGGATGCTTTATTTCGTGTATGTATCTATCTTCTTTCTTCTTTGATACATAGGCCTTAATTTCATTGTAAACCAAACAGATTAACATAATAAAGATGATACGATAAATAGAACAAAATAATAAAACAAATGGAAAATACACAGCAGATCTGAACAACCCACCAACCCACAATGAAAAGGAAAACTCAAGCCATCGATACATCAGCTTTCGGTGGTCTGTCACGAGATGCATATTGTCAAGAGTATTTAATAATATTGGAGAGGATTAGAGTTAGGGGGGTATATAGTAATAATATAGGAATTTGTTTGGGTTAGGTTAGGAATATAGTAGTAATGTTGGAGATGTTTAGAGTTAGAGCAGAGATGTAGTAATGTTGGAGAGGGTTTTTGTTGGGATAATGATGTAGTAGTAATGTTCGAGAAGAGTGGGGTTAGGTTACAAATGTTGGAGCGTGTTAGGGTTAAGTTAGTGTTATAGTAATAATGTCGGAATGGATTGGAGTTAGGTTAGGTGTGTAGTAGTAACGTTGAAAAAAGTAACAGTAAGGTTAGGGATGTAGTAATAACGTTGGAGAAGATTAAGATTGGGTTAAAGATGTAGTAATGTTTGACAGAGTTAGGATTAGGTTAGGGATGTTGTAATGCTGGAAAAGATTAAGGTTAGGTTAGGAATGTAGTAATGTCAGAAATGTCAAAAAGGGTTAGGTTAGTGATGTAGTAATGTTGGAGAGGATTAGTATTAAATTAGCGATGTAATAGCAATGTTGGAGAAGGTTAAAGTTAGGTTAGGGATATAGTAGTAATGTTGGAATAAGTTAGGGTTAGGTTAAGAATGGAGTAATTTTGTAGAATGTTAGGATTAGGTTAGAGATATAGTAGTAATGTCGGAAAGGGTTAGGTTTGGGTTATGTAGTAATATTAGAGAAGGCCAGGGTTACATTAGGGTGTAATAGTAATGTTGAAAAGATTAGAGTTTTGTTAAGTATGTAATATTAATGTTGGAGAGGTTTAGGGTTAGGTTAGAGATGTAATATTAATCTTGGGGAGGTTTAGAGTTCGATTAGAGATGTAATATTAATATTGGGGAGGTTTATGGTTAGGTTAGGGATGTAATAATGTTGGTAATAATGTTTGAGAGGTTAACATCCATAACAGGGCATCTTGCATTGGCTCATTACTGTGCAAATGATTGTCTTAAAGGAGAGAATGTTTGTGGCTTTCCCATCAAAATGTACAGATATCTCATCAAAAGTCTCATGGCAAAGTAGGAAGACGATATGTGCATACTTGACTGGTTAGATGTAGATAGTGACAAACCATCACATAGACGGCACAAGCTTTATTGTAACATCGTTGTTATGGTGACCGAACATCAGCAGACTCTGACGGCGTCTGGAGTATCAGTAATTTCATAGTAGTTAACTTGTACAAAATATAACTGAATTCAGTATTAAATGATCCCTAAAGAGTTGACATGCCGTAAGAGAAAACAGCCCCCCCCCCAAAAAAAAACCCACTATATGCTAGGTATATTATGAAGACGAAGTCTGTAAAAAAATAGTCTCCCTGTCAAATTCATATAGATGTTAAAATGGCTATACCCTGTCTTGATGCTAATCAAATCAAAACAAATCAAATTTATTGGCAAAAAATAGAAAAGTGCAACAAGCCATGTAAAAGGACAGCTAGAAGATGTATCCATCTATATACGGTCTGAATGTTTTGTCCAAGGCGACTTTAATACTAGATATCATGGACATCGTCATTATTACTAGTAGGTTGTTCCCCAAAGCAGAAACACGGATAGAAAATGTTACCTTTTTTCTACTGAGACGAAAGCGACTATGGTACATCTTTTGTTAGGTCCCAGGGAGACGACAACTTGGCGTTGGGGTGAAAAACTTCTCGAAAGGTAATTTAATTTTTTGCTTGATGATGTTTTACACCTGAAATGCATCCCCACGCTCTGACATTCAATATAACAGCATTTATGCGGAGGCGCACAACATCGTGTTCACATTTTGTCAATATTTTTTCAAGGATTTTCATAAGTTTTAAGCAGTTTAGAGCATTGGAAACTTTAGACATCTCATGTAACAGAAAAAAGATATCAGGTGTCTCAGAGGTGACAGATTTTTAACAACAAACATTTGTTCTGTTACAGGGTTTCATTTTTATATGACGTTTGTCAGCATAATCTTTTCTTAATCCTGAAAGTAATATAATCGCTCTGCACTGTTCACACATAATCATGAGAGTGCATCTGTTAGTCGGAATGTCAGGAGATTTCTAAAGTTAAGCTAGTCACAATATTTACATAAAGAGCCTCAAATTTAATAGGTCTCCCACTGTCTGCCAAGCTCCAACCTCTATCCCATCGCCACAATGTCACATTCTTGTGCTTCTTTTACAAGTAATACAATGGAATATGCTCTGATGAACGTGCTGCACTTGTGCCTCCTAAATTTAAATACTCCCAACCAACTCGTCAATCAGCAAACTCCCACAACTTCACTGTAGAGGTCCCCAGATGTCGGAAAGTTTTCTACTCAACTTGTTTCTTTCCTCAAACTGCTTGCCTTCGGGATTCCCTCCCTTCTCCCTGTTTCCTTGAACGGTACCAACATGCAGAAATTTAAATGTAATGTGAACAAACATATTGCTTCAAAATTCCCCACTTAGGATGCCCTTATAAATCTGACCCCTAAGAAACTACACAAAACACACCCACAAAGCTGATATATATTCTATTTCAGCATTGTCCTGGAGAGAATATGGACACTTTTTTTTGTAATATTCATTCTTTTAGGGGTTTAACAGGAACAAAATTAGGCAGGGGGTGTCAACATTTAGAGTTTTTTTTAAACAATGATAACTTTTTTAAATAATTGTTTCAAAGAATTTTTAAAAAACTTATCAAAAATTATAAATATTTTGAAATCCCTTTTTAACAAATTATTATTATATTTAAGTAGTTGTTTCAAACAACAATAATAATTTAAAAATAATTTTTAAACATATTTTGAAAAGTCACACATAAACAAATAATTTGCGTTGTGCAAGGTTTTCTAAATATTTTATAAAAAAATATTCTCTTTATTATTGCTATTCCGCCAACGCTTCAAATGTGTGACTTTTCAAAATATCTTTCCACGCAACCACGTGACACACACGTCATATCAACATTTTCGTCCTAACATCAAGACGAATTTCAACTTGGCTGCGATAAGTATGTCTCAATCAATAAGAAAAAAAAAAGAAAAAAATGAAGAAATATATTACCGAAAGTACTCAAGTTTATAAAAAAAAAAAAAATGTTTTTTAAGGTAAATAAATAATTTATTTTAAAAACAAATAATTTGCGTTGTGCAAGGTTTTCTAAATATTTTATAAAAAAATATTCTCTTTATTTTTTAAACAATTATAATGATTTTGAAATGCTTGTTTTAAATGATTATAATTATTCCAAAATTGTTGTTTTAAAGAATTATTCTTTTGAGATACTTGTTTTACACAATTGTAATTATTCTGAAATGCTTGTTATAAACAATTATAATTATGTTTGTACTACTCGTTTTACAGAATTATAATTATTTTGAAATGCTTGTTTTAAATTATTATAATCGTTTTTAAATGGTTGTTTTAAACAATTATAATTATTTTGAAATAGCAGTTGTTTGATATTACTTTCTCTTCTCCATTATTCTGTTTGAATTAATATCAATTTTTCCAGTAGTTCAACATTTTAAGAAACATATTACTTGATATTAGCAAATGTGCAATTCATATAATTACAACAAAAACTAATCACCATCTGGTGGCTATTAGTCTACGTCTAAGTATTTTTAAATGTATAACTTAGATTACATATCTTCAATATAAATCCACTCTAATTTTAAAAACTAATAGTTTTTATTTAAATTACCTCCCTTGAAAATTAATATTTTAAGAAAAGTTTTGGTAATTTACCCTTTTTTATTAAATCACTTTAATTAGTTACTATTAATATGCACAAAACTACTGCATATATATATAGGAAATAGGACAATAAAATTATTAATGAATAACACCAAACATTAATTTACTATAAAGTATTTTTTAAATAGTTATGCAAATTAGACATACAAATAGCTGTGTTTGGGTCTTTGCTCTCTACTATATATACAATATTTCAAACCTGGCACGCTAGGAAGTAAGTGTAGTATCTGTTCCGATGGATACTGAACCCTATAGACGGGTGTCGTCTTGTCCTTCGGGGCTTGATTCCACCTGTCTGTGGGTTTGTCCTGTGCAGTTCTAGGAGGTCCACCCTCCCAGGCTTTGCCTCCCCTCTTTGGGGAGGAGTAAGTTTATTGCTTACTGCCTGAGGCGCCCCTACCGGGGAATGCCGACGGGGCTACCCAGGCAATTTTTAATGGCCAGAGTGCTCACTTTCTCGGGTGCTGGCTTTTCAAACCCCACTTACTCGACCCAAGCTGTGGTCACATCTTACTTGTGGGAGTAAGATAAAACTGGCCTTGTGCCTAACTCCTGTAGAGGAGTAAATAAATATGTTACATTATTGATTTAAATAACAGTGAGCTATTTCGTTGGTAATATAGGTGTGATAAATGAAAATAATTTTTGCATATATACCTTTAGATTAATGAATTATCTCATTAATTTTTCTTAGCAAGAAAATATTGTTTTTAATTGGCGATGCATGTAATTTTCTTCAAAATTGGTTCTTATATAAATTTTGTTTGATTCATAGGTTTAATGGTTACAAAGCGGTACGACTACGTAGCAATTGAGAATAGTGCTCCTCCAGTGCGGGTTCTGCTACGTGACACAACATTCATTGAAGTTACACTTGGAACAATAATGAAAGGAGATTCCGGCATTCTGGGTCTTTGCAGTAATTATAATGAGAAAAAAGAAGGTAAGTTTTAATCTGGTATATGGAAAATTGTATAGGGTTACTTCATCCTCCACCTCATAAAAAAACACACCCAGGGAATTGTTAACAAATAAAATTTAATCCTTTCTCTAATCCAACCATATTTGATACAAATATACTTCAGTCTATGCCTGACTTGTCCGCCAAGTTTCACGCCTGTATGTCCAACGGTCTTTGTTTTATTACCACTCAATTATATGTGGGAACACTTTGGTGATCGTCTCGTCAGTAGGAGGTGTAATTTTGAATCGGTTTCACACTATCCGGATCTTAAAACCCCCCAGATTTTTATCTGTGATGTTAACTCAAATGTAATTTTTATCAAAACAATTCCCAGACCATTTCTGAAGAGGGACATCACAGCCAAAATCAGGGCAGTGCCAGCCAAGAGAGTAGTGTGTCAGAGTCGTTGAGAATTTTGCACTCTGTATCTCGGTGTACTTATTATTGAATGGTGATAAAACACAGACTGTTGGACATTCCTGACTAAAACTTGGTGGACAAGTCAGGCATGGAGTGAAGTTTATTTGTACCAAATATCATTGGATTGCAAAATGTATTGTGGATTTTATTACCATTTCCATGGGTGGCATTTTTCTATGAGTCAATCTGCATATGTTAAAATTGTACGATGGCACATTTGCCCAATTTCAGATGTTAAACTAATTTTAAGTGCATCACTAATTGATGTCTAACTTTTAATGCTAAACTAATTTCAAGTACATCGCTGACTTATATCTAACTTTAAATGCTTAACTAATTTCAAGTGTATCGCTAATTAATGCCTAATTTCAGATTCTAAACTAATTTCAAGTACATCGCTAATTGATGTCTAACTTAAAATGCTAAACTAATTTTAAATGCAGCGTTAATTGATGCCTAATTTCAGATTCTAAACTAATTTCAAGTGCATCGCTAATTGTTGCCTGATTTCACATGCAAAAATAATTTCAAGTGCATCGCTAATTTATTCTGAATTTCAGATACAAACGTATTACAAGTTCATCGCTAATTGTTGCTTAATTCTTTTTTACTCTCTTTCTCATTCTCATTCATTTTTTCTTTCTCTCTTTCTCATTCTCAATAATTCTCTTACTCTATTTCCCTCTCTTTTACTTTCTTTCTCTCTCTCACTCATTCTCTCTTACTCTCTTTCTTTCACTCATTCTCTCTTACTCTCTTTCTCTCTCTCTCCCTCTTACTAATTCACTCTTACACTTTTACACTCTTACTCTCATTCTCTCTTTCTCACTTTCACTCATTCTCTCTTACTCTCTTTCTTTCACTCATTCTCTCTTACTCTCTTTCTCTCTATCTCTCTCACTCATTCTCTCTTACCCTCTCTCTCTCTCTCTTACTAATTCACTCTTACACTTTTACACTCTTACTCTCACTCATTCTCTCTTTCTCACTTTCACTCATTCTCTCTTACTCTCTTACTTTCGTACTTTCTTTCTCACTCATTCTTACTCTCTTTGTCTCACTCTCACTTATTCTTATTCTGTTTCTCACTCTCACTCATTCTCTCTTACTCTCTCTTTTACTCTCACTCATTCTCCTCCCCCTATTTCTATCTCTCTCTCTCTCTCGCTCTCTCTCTCTCTTCTCTCTCTACGTGTTTTATGATTTTAATAAAATCCTTCATCAAAACGTTTTCATTCTAATTTCAATTATTAATAAAAGACATCTTGAAATAAAATTTCAATAAGAAAGTTCATTAAATTAATTGCTGATGATTATAGCATTCTAAAATAGCTATCTGTCTGCGTATGTGTGTTCCGATGGACGTCAGAAACTGCACAAGATACACTAACAAACCTTGCATCATTGGATTCAGTGTTGACCCGATCAAGTTATATAACAAAAGAATACTTTAATGTTCATATTCAACAGGGGAGGGGGCAGCAATTTTTAATGTAAGAAAAAATCTACTCTTTTCAATTGTTCTAAAAGATTTTATTTAGGTCGAATTCACCTGGTACAAGAGAGAGGGGAGAAGAGAGCGATAGAGAGAGGGAGACAGTGAGTGAGAGAGAAAGAACGAAAGAATTGAGAATGAGTAAGAGAGAGAAATAGAATAAGAGCGAAAGAGAGAGTGAGAGAGAGAGAGAAGGAGAGAAAGAAGAGGTGAGAAAGAGAGAAGATTATTTCTAATTATGGTCTGCTCAATAAAATGTCGGCCATTCTTTCTTACCTTTTGCAAGTTTGAAATAATATTATGGGGGTCTGCGTTCACACCAGACGTACATAAAAATGAAATATGTCACAAACTCATCCTAGGAAGCAGTCAGAGAGAAAGGTGTGTTCAAAAAATAAACATGACTGAGAGAGAGAGAGAGAGAGAGAGAAAGAGAGAGAGAGAGATGTAAAAGACAGATATTACAGACTACTTTTTTAAAACTATTCTATTTTCTTTTCCAGCATCCCGAGCAACTCCGGGTAGCCTTGCTAGTTAGAAATAAGTTAATTGTAGCAAAGTTGTCTTCTGGAATGGTGCTAATGTTAACTTAATTCTGCTGCTAGTTTATCTTATTTCGAGTAAGAAAAACAAAACAATAAAAACATTTGATTTACGTTTTCAGCTAAAATATGATGACTTGATTGCTATCGGTTTAATGTAACAATCCGAACCAAAGCTTCCTTTATAATTGTACGCCATGTTTCCATAAGTTAATGAATAAATGTTAAACTGCATATAAAGACAACTGTGAAGGAAGCAATGCTTTTTTCTCAAGACATTTACACATAATAACACTATTATCTTCATCTGTAGATGACTTTCGAACACCAGAAAAAGTTCTTCAGAAAGAGGGATATATCTATGCCAATTCTTACGTCATCAAGGAAACAAATAACAAGGTAAGCATGAAGGAAACATTTTAATATAAAAGGTGTTGCAGCAAAAATCCAACACTTGACAAAAAGTAAACGACATACCAGGAGGTGCTGAGGGGCGTGGTGAAGTCCTGGATGGACGAAATCGCCGCCAAACGCCCCTACGTCTTCCAATAGGACTCCACTTCTGCACATAATACTAAGACGACCCAGGCGTAACTGCTCAGCAATGTTCTTTACCACTGGTCGCCGGACTTATGACCACGCTCCTCACCCGACTGCAACCCCCTTGACTATTTCTTTTGGTGCATGATCGAGGCCAAGACCAACAAGCATGCCCACAACACGGTCGAGTTTCCGAAAGCTGCCACGTTTGCCGCTAGAGACAAGGACATGGTCCCCAAAGCGTGTGACTCATTTGGCGCTAGTCTTGAGATGGTCGTCTCTGCTTACAGCGGTTACATATAAAAATAATGTAGTATGTAACTCTAACTATTGCTAAATAAACTGTCGGGTCTCTGCATATACAACTTCTGTTTCTATTACCTATTTCGTTTTCTTTTCGCCAAGTGTCGGATGTTGCTGCAAAGTTATGGCTTCACTGAGAAATGCAATGGGGCAGCCATGGTGTTAAACGTAAACATTAGCCTATTTCCACTAACAAAAAAGTTGACGATTGTGCAGAATAGTTAACAAAAAAAAGGGTTAAAAAAAATTTACAATTAATAACTTTTACTAAACTCAAGAAAATTCCGTCAAAAAATTTTTTCACGCCGATTGGTGACAGTTATTACTTGTATTTTTGTTTAATTTTCGATTTTTCACTTGGTAAACATACGATATTGAACCTTCACATCAAGTAAAGTAAGAGCAGCCATCTTTAATCTTATTTTTTACAAGCCTCTGAGGCAACGATACAAGATCTAAAAAAAACAAACAATTAAAAAATGCTCCAAATGTGAAAATCTATGCAAGTCAATGGAAGATTAATTATTTTTGCATTTGGTGAAAGTAAGTTATTTGTTGTAAATCTTTTTTCACTACTTTTTTTCTTAATAACTATACTGTACAATTGCCAAAAAGTTTATGTTTCGAGCAGTCCCTGGTGGTTGAAAGACATGGTAGGTGTATAAGTGATGGGTTAGGAGTGTGTTGATGGATGGTGTTAAGATGAGAACATATGGTCTGACAAAACGGTTAATACGGCAAGGCTCTGGAACCAAGGGCACCGGAAAATCACTTTTGCATCTGTATTAACTTTGAAGAAAGTGTATAATGATTTTTTTAAAAGTCCTTATTGACAATATTTCTACACGATTCCCATTATTTAAAAAAAAATAACTTTAACATCTGGCTGCTTTTGGTCTTAACTCTATGTACATAATAGTAAAATTTATTTTAGGATGTGATTGAAGATAAAATTAAAATATACTACTTCTATAGGGATTGAACTCACACCCTTTTTATTATAAGACTTTTGTGTTTAATATATTTCCCACTCCTCCCACCACTCCGGGAATACTTCATACAACATGGAGAAGTAAGGCCCAGATAAAACTTTTACCCATCCTTACATTGTCAGGCGGAGGAATGCAGTCTCGCCACTGACTTATGTTCTTTTATGTTTGTCTATATACTTTGAATTGTGCTTACGGTAAAAAAGAAATTTCGTACCATGCTGATTCATACGAATTTACTTTAATTTAATTATGCTTACGACTGTGAAAGCTGTGACTATATTTGTTTTATATATATATATATATATATATATATATATTTTTGGCTTGCAATTTTGTTTATTTAATTGGGGGACGGGGAGGGAGTACACACGAAAAGAAAAAAAACAGCTTTTGGACAGTTTAAAAAAAATTTTTTTTTTAGATTTTACCTGAAAAATCTGAAGAAAAAAGTCATTATTGGAATACTTCTATGATCTTTGTTTTCTTTTCGTTGTCATTTTGTTTTTTGTTTTTTGTTTTTTATTTTTGTTGCAATTTTTAGTTTTACTTATCTTAAACATTGTTGCGATAATAAGTAACTTTATTTTACGCTAACTGTCCATACCCAGCGTTGCCCGGAAATCTTTTGGCTGCCCCCCCCAAACAAAAATTCTTTAAAATAAGGTTTAAGTGTAGTATAAGACCGTTGGAATACCTTACATACGATAGATTCAATTTCATAATTAAATTATTTTTTGTAAATGTGATTTTTTTTAAAGTTAGAGGGGGGCGACTCAAGGTTGGTTTAGGGAGATAAGCTAAATAGCCTAAAAAACGTTCAATATTTTAATTTTATTTACCTCTCCAGGAAGTTAGACACAAAGTCAGGTGTTAAGTTGCAAAGCCGGTACACTAGGATTGACTCACTCTGGCGTACAAAAAATGCCTGAGCAGCCCCGTTGGCATTCCCTCAAGCGATTAGCGATAAACTAAAGTCTGGTAAGGTGGACCTCTTGAAACTGAAAAAGACCATACCTCATCCCGGTACGAACAGAATTAAGTAGGTCAAACATGAGGATTTACTAAGAATATGTTTTTTTGAAAGTTACTGGCGGGTGCAGGATAGCACAAATAATTTTTTAAAATGCTAACTCAAAGTTAGATGAGAGAGGAGCTTCCAAAACTTTCAATTGAGAAATGGCACAACTTTGTAAATATACATATAATTACATTACATTTTTTTAAAAGTCATTTATGGGGATAGCTTGTAGAGTGGGAGGAAAGCTAAATAGCTTCCAAAACTTTCAATTGAGAAATGGCACAACTTTGTAAATATACATATAATTACATTACATTTTTTTAAAAGTCATTTATGGGGATAGCTTGTAGAGTGGGAGGAAAGCTAAATAGCTTCCAAAACTTTCAATTGAGAAATGGCACAACTTTGTAAATATACATATAATTACATTACATTTTTTTAAAAGTCATTTATGGGGATAGCTTGTAGAGTGGGAGGAAAGCTAAATAGCTTCAAAAACTTTCAATTGAGAAATGACACAACTTTGTAAATATACATATAATTACATTACATTTTTTAAAAAGTCATTTATGGGGATAGCTTGTAGAGTGGGAGGAAAGTTAAATAGCTTCCAAAACTTTCAATTGAGAAATGACACAACTTTGTAAATATACATATAATTACATTACATTTTTTAAAAAGTCATTTATGGGGATAGCTTGTAGAGTGGGAGGAAAGCTAAATAGCTTCCAAAACTTTCAATTGAGAAATGGCACAACTTTGTAAATATACATATAATTACATTACATTTTTTTTAAAGTCATTTATGGAGATAGCTTATAGAGTGGGAGGAAAGCTAAATAGCTTCCAAAACTTTCAATTGAGAAATGGCACAACTTTGTAAATATACATATAATTACATTACATTTTTTAAAAAGTCATTTATGGGGATAGCTTGTAGAGTGGGAGGAAAGCTAAATAGCTTCCAAAACTTTCAATTGAGAAATGGCACAACTTTATAAATATACATATAATTACATTACATTTTTTAAAAAGTCATTTATGGGGATAGCTTGTAGAGTGGGAGGAAAGCTAAATAGCTTCCAAAACTTTCAATTGAGAAATGGCACAACTTTGTAAATATACATATAATTACATTACATTTTTTTAAAGTCATTTATGGGGATAGCTTGTAGAGTGGGAGGAAAGCTAAATAGCTTCCAAAACTTTTAATTGAGAAATGGCACAACTTTGTAAATAT
Source organism: Sepiola atlantica (assembly GCA_963556195.1). Taxonomy (NCBI): domain Eukaryota; kingdom Metazoa; phylum Mollusca; class Cephalopoda; order Sepiida; family Sepiolidae; genus Sepiola; species Sepiola atlantica. The sequence goes on along the minus strand of OY744528.1, from coordinate 71,152,281 downwards.
ACATATAATTACATTACATTTTTTAAAAAGTCATTTATGGGGATAGCTTGTAGAGTGGGAGGAAAGCTAAATAGCTTCCAAAACTTTCAATTGAGAAATGGCACAACTTTGTAAATATACATATAATTACATTACATTTTTTAAAAAGTCATTTATGGGGATAGCTTGTAGAGTGGGAGGAAAGCTAAATAGCTTCCAAAACTTTCAATTGAGAAATGGCACAACTTTGTAAATATACATATAATTACATTACATTTTTTTTAAAGTCATTTATGGAGATAGCTTATAGAGTGGGAGGAAAGCTAAATAGCTTCCAAAACTTTCAATTGAGAAATGGCACAACTTTGTAAATATACATATAATTACATTACATTTTTTAAAAAGTCATTTATGGGGATAGCTTGTAGAGTGGGAGGAAAGCTAAATAGCTTCCAAAACTTTCAATTGAGAAATGGCACAACTTTGTAAATATACATATAATTACATTACATTTTTTAAAAAGTCATTTATGGGGATAGCTTGTAGAGTGGGAGGAAAGCTAAATAGCTTCCAAAACTTTCAATTGAGAAATGGCACAACTTTGTAAATATACATATAATTACATTACATTTTTTAAAAAGTCATTTATGGGGATAGCTTGTAGAGTGGGAGGAAAGCTAAATAGCTTCCAAAACTTTCAATATTTTAATACATGAGGATTTATAATTCAGTCGGTTAATATACATACAAAATATTAAAATGTCTGACTTGTTTACGAATTAACCGACATGCATTATAGTGGATTTAATTTCGTAATTAAATTATTTTATCAAATAGGATTTTTAAACAGTTGTTTGTGTGTGGGAGGGAGGATATCTGAAATAATATTTTTTAAATGGCTACATCAGGTTCGGTAGGCAGAAGTGCTAAATAGCTTCCAAAACTATCAATATTTTAATACATGAGGATTTGCTAAGAATTTTAAAGCCAGATTAAATTACTTTCTATTGGACAGTTTAAATGCATCCAAATTCCTTTCAAATTTTGAAAGGTTTAGAGTAATTCATTCTTTTTATTTTTAATTATTGACAAAAGATTAAAATAGCTGACTTGTGTGTGTGTGTGTGTGTGTATAGTGGTTTATAAATTACAATTTAGAAATGGATCACAACTGCCCCCCCCCCACAAGCAACGGGGTGGAAAGGAACTTTTGACTACAAATTGGAAGCATTTGTAGCATTGATCGAGGCATGAATGAAATATAGATGGTGAACGCGTTTTTGGATTACCGAGGTGACAATAAAAATGTTATGAATGGAGAAATGAAAAAAAATAAGTTGTTTTGGAATGAAGGGAGTAAAACATGATTAGAAGAAAAAACATATGTTTTCATACGAATTAACAAAATTGTATGAAAGATATTTTGTGTGAGTTTGAAAAGTTAAATGTTTTCTTGTTAGTAGAATGTTCGAAGTGAGAAAACTGAATTGGTCTGGTTAAAATGTGTATGCATACATACATATATATATATATATATATATATATATATATATATATATATATATATATATATATATATAGTGTTAAAGTGAATAATTTTGGTAAGAAATCCGAGTAAGAGAGCTCAATGTAGAAAACAGAGCAAGAATAGAATATAGAAAGAAAAAATTCACATACACATTGCAACTGTCAGCATTTATAAATTATTTCGACTTCCTAGTCTCCTCAGAATGCTAACGGGGCAGTTACATATGTAACTGTCCCGTTAGCATTCTGAGGAAGTCGAATTTTTTCTTTCTATATTCTCTCTCTATATATATATATGTGTGTGTGTGTTTGTCTTCTGTCAGTGGGGATATGCATGTGAAAGTGTGTGTAAATTCAGTAGGTATTGTAGACAGTGTGTGTATATTTGCTTGCCTTTGCTAAGTCAGTGTGGGAGTATATGCATGAACTTATGTGTTAGTTCAGTAGGCAGTGTGGGTATGCTACCTTTTGTCAGTGTGTGAATATGCGTGTGTGTAAGTTGAGAGCCGTCATTTGCTTCCTCTTGTCTGGCCGATAGCGGAAGCTGGGTGTAATGGCGTGCTTGCTGGCTTTCTTGTTCTGGCTCACTGTGACTTCTCTTCTCTCTCTTACTCTCCTTGGTTTATATAGCCTGGAATCGGATCTCACGAAGGAATTTGTTTTTCGAGCACAAAGAATGATTTTGCCCGTGGATGTGGTAGGCAGAAAGTTCCATGACCGTACTTTAGCGATTTTGTCGTGTGGAACCTCTCTTTGTATGAAATTCTGATTGCATTTTTAGAGTTTTTGAAGCGTGGCTTATGTGTTTTTGCTCACACAGTTCGGCAATAAATATAAAAGATTGGAAGACATGTCAATCTTATAAATTTTTCCACAAAATAAAATAGTATTCATAAACAGAAGTATGTGTTATATTAAAACCAAAACAATCATTGAATTAAAAAACAATTAAAAAATAGTTAATTAATGAGATGTACTTTTGCAAATCAATATGCAAATTAGTTTACCTTGCGACTTAGATCGCATTTTAGTAATCAGTATATGAGAAAGATAGGTTACTTTGTTGTGTGAATTTGAATGGAGCGTTTTAATCTCACTGCTAGTGTGAGAAATATGACAACTTTATAAATGTACAGATACAGATACTATTAATTTGCATATGATTGATTTAACATTTCAGAAATTAAAATTAACATTTTTAGCAATAAAACCTACTAAATTGCAATAGTGTCTGTTGAATAGAAAGACTCCAGATCAGAAGGTTGTGTGTTCAAATCACATCGAGGGTCACCAAAATGTAGAATAGAAAGACAAATTCTCATTCTAACATTTATATCCACTTTGTTGGCCATCTTCGTTAAACATGTAATAATAGAGAATAAGTCTATGAGTCTGGACGAGGAAAAAGGTTTGAGAGTACATAATATGTCGAATAAATGTCCTGTTTGTAGGGAACAAAGAAGAGTACATAACAGGGGGATGCTCTTATAAAGTCCATACATACGTAGGTGTTAGTTTAAAGGTAGATCAAGTTCATATGTGGTTTTTAAGTAAGTGTGTATTGAACTCGTATTGAGAATCAGCCTGCGGGTTTTGGCTTGTGCCCCAAGAGAAAAGCTTGGTGAACGAACTCAGTGACGTGGGTTGATTACACAGTAAGGACCTGCTTGAGGCTGAAGATAAAGAAGAGTGCCGAGCACTCCTATAAATAATCTACAGGACCAGTGCTCTGCTGGAGTGGGAGGTTGTTTCTGATTGGGTAATTCAGAATTGAAATTAAATGTTTGTTCCAATCAGTGCTCAGCTTACCTGTCAAGCAGATATTTCAAACATCGTTAATGGTGGCTGCTGCTGTTGCCGTTTGTAGTAAGGACTACTACTACTACTACTACTACTACTACATGTCTATTGTCTAGTTCATTATTTTTATCTAATACATCGTCAGTCTTGCTACATTTTAAACAGACCTTGTAATTTTGTCGTTACTTAATATGTCTTTCAGTCTCAATACTTTGTGAACACTCCTTATATTTAGGAAAAAATGAACGTTTTATTGTTGTTCTTGGTTAATAAATCCTCATTCTCGTAACTTTTTGGACACACCTTGTATTTTTAAGAAAATGAAGGTTTACTTCATTGTCCCTTTTTTATATATCCTCAGTCTTGTTACTTTTTGAACACACCTTTGAAAAAGAAAGACCGCTTAATGCATTGTCCTTGGTTAATATATCTTCAGTCTCGTTACTACTGTATTGCAATCGTGTCTCCTGTCTAGTTGATTGTTCTTATTTAATACATCCTCGGCCTTGTTATTTTTTGAACAAGTCTTATATTTTTGTCGCTAGTTAATACATCTTCAGTTTCAAATATTTTTTAACACATATCGTATTTGGAAAAAAAAAAGAACGTTTTATTCATTGTCCATAAAAAAAGGGGAAGACTATTCAGGTAGTTTGTTCTCGTTCAGAGTGGCCCCTTTAGGGAAGCTAATTGTTATTGCATGGAAATATAACCAACCACAGACGATAAATATAAAATATTTCAGATTTGCATTCAGTTTGATAGATAGTGATTAGCAGGGCTTTACAAAAAAGAGTTTGCTTCAGGAGCACGCTCTTTTTGCCTGCAGCCAAGGTATAGAGGGTTCATTTTTTATCCAGCAGTGAAAAGGCAAGTAAATAGGGACTTATTTGAAAATAATGTTGGAAATGTGTTGGATTTTTCAACGGGTTATTTTAAGGTGCAGATGGAGCGGCTTCTTTTTTTAGGAGTGGGTGGAAGGTTCTCCTAAGCTAGTGGAGCGGGTAAAGCCACGATCTTCGTTAAGAAAGGCCTGTTCGATCGAAAATTACGTCATACATTTTTTTGCGAGCGAAACATGTCGAAAAGTTACCAATTATTTAGGGCTTCAGACAAAAGCTAAGCACAGTCGTTGAACGACGTGCTATTAAAAGCCTAGTCGACGACCTTCGTTAAGAAGGCCTGTTCGATCGAAAATAACGTCACACATTTTGGTGCAAGCGAAATATGTCGAAAAGTCAGGCTGTCGCTAATGAATGGTAGCTTTTGTAAAAAGTATTAGGAAACGTTAAAAATTGCAAAAAAAAAAGAAAAGAAGGGACACGATTAGATTTATACTGAAACTGAACTTATTCAGTATTAATTTAAAACAAAACAAAACAAGAATTAATTTTAAAAAACGAAAAGTTAAGTTGTGTGTTGTTGTGCATTAAAGTAAATAGACATTATGTTGTTTCATGGATTTTAGAGACTAAAATTCGTTTTATTATTTTGATTGTGAACAATCTGAAAACAATTTTCTTTACAGAAGCTATTAAAATAAACACATGCAAAATCAAGCAAAGCCGATTATACTTACAATATCAACCTATTTATTTGTTACGATGTATGTAATTACGTGTGTTCCTATTTACTTGCCTCTTCACGAGTGTAGAGTTAGACACAAGATCGATTTTTAATGGGGGGAAATCCAGCTCCTGAAAAGAAGGCCACTAAATTGGGACAAAAATTAAAATTTGTTGATCTAGAAGGATTTCTCTTGCACTGACCGAGGACAGAAAAGATAAAGTGTAGTATCAGAACAGATACTACACTTTAAATTATTTATTTGTGAAAAAATATAAAATACTATTTACATTTATGAGGCCAATTTGTAATTATGAATTTAGCGAACAAAAATACAGTAATTAAATAAACGAACAAATTAAGAACAAACGAGAAATAATTAAAAAAAATAAAACGATAAATAAATAAATAAATAATGAATTTGTTAAGTGTTTATTACTTTATTGCTTTTATTAAGTGAAAAACTATTTGGAAATAAATATATAAACATTTCGCACGGTGTCGACAGGTGAACATAAAAAAGTTCAATTTTATATACGTTCAAAATGAAATTAGAATCTTCTATCAAGACAAACAAAACCTTTTATGTTATATAGACTTGTTACTGTATAAAAATATTTCAAACTTTAGGGAAAACAAGCAAGTATTTGTTTTTTATTTAATATTTTCCTATCAAGACAGGTTTGTCATCCATCTTGAATTTTAGTCTAAACGAGTTTTTGTATAGTTTTATCTTCAAATCACTATTAGACTTCCACCTTGAAAACAACTTGAACAAAACCATCAGAATCCTTTTTTAAATACCAAGCAATTACTAAATCAAAGATGAAATAATTTAAGAGAGGAATTACCACCGTCATATGTCTAGGTATAGTGTGTAACCGTTCCCTCCGAATTGTCTTGCTTATTTTTTAGCACCAACCACTGTGACGCTAGCAGAAAAAATGAGACTCAATGGAATGGTCTTCTTTTTACGAAGGCCATAGTAAAGTCCTGGTCGTTAGACACTAATCAAGCAAGATTCCCTGAATTTCAATTTTTTCTAATAAACCCTTTAAGCCTTAACTTTTAGATATTTACTAGAATCAAAATCATGTAATGGATCTTGATAAAAAATTGGGATAATATACAATGTACAATGTCTACCAATTCTAAACGTGAAAAAACGTGAAGTTTTATAGTGCACAACGTACATGTTTAGAAAAGGAGACAATGCAGGGTGTGTTTTTTTAATTGTACATCCGGGTTAGCTATCGGTGAACATTTGATAAGTAGTTTGAGTTGTGTTTCTAACTTCAGTTTAGATTCTTTTACCTTACTCGTTGTTTCACTTAAGGTGTTTAGAGAATTTACTTAGTTTGAGATGTTTCAGAATTTTTTTAGATAAGGATTAAAAGTTTAGATTATTCGGATTACTGTTCTCATCTTGGATGTTATTCTCACAACGTTTCAGCCGATATAACCTCCGACTTTCTTCAGGTGCATCTTGGCGAACCCGGCAATCTGTGTGAAATTTTGAACAGAACCCATTATTTAATCCATGGGGATAGCTTGCTCTCGTTACGTCAGCCATGACTGGGGAACATTTTAAGTAATCCGTAATTGTATCCTTAGTATCGCCTGTACTAAGGTTTGAACCTTCAACTTCAAGAAGACTGTCACTTTAGAACTGATTATTACTTAACACTTTATTCGTAGTGCCACAGGTCCATGTTTGACAAGACGCACATGAAGAAGGTCAAAGGTTAAATCGGCGGGAACATTGTGAGAATAACATCCAAGATGAGAACAGCAGTCCGAATAATCCGAATAACCCAAAGCTTCTATTAGGATCTACAACCACACTCACTGAAAGCAGGAGTTTCTTTTAAGTCTTAATGTGAGTTCTCTCTCTCTCTCTCTATCTCTCTATCTATCTATCTATCTATCTATATATATATATATATATATATATATATATATATATATATATATATATATATATTAATTAAATAAGTTCAAATATATTGAGCTTAAAACCTATATTTTTTTAGGGCTTTTATAAATAAAACAAGCCGCGCGTGCGTATGTGACTCGATGTGGCGAGTGTAAAATGCAATAAATTTGAGCAATTTGGGGCATTTTTACCCCCCCCCCTTGACCCTCTGGGGGCGCGAACCAGAATTTTTCTGAGGTCAAGGATGCTCATTTTATATCTAGAACAATTGCCTTTACATTTTGGCCAAGTTTCAGAAAAATTGAATGGATGGATCAAACGTTATGGGAGAAAAGGGTCATTTTTTTGCCATTTTGGGGACTTTTGACCCTCTGGGGGCACGAACCAGAAGTTTTCCATGGTTAGCGATACTTATTTTCTATTAGGAACAATTGCCTCCACATTTTGGCCAAGTTTAAGAGAAATTGAATGAATGGATGAAAAGTTATGGGGCAAAAAATGTCATTTTTTGCCATTTCGGGGCCTTTTGAACTCCTGGGGGGCTAACCAGATTTTTTTCAAAAATCGGAGAATGTCACTTTCTAACCTGACCAAAGTTACAACTTCATGCAAAATCTCAGAGAAATTCAATGGATGGTTGCGGAGAAAAATACGGACGGACGGACATGCCTCAAAACATAAGTCCCCCGATTTTATAAATCGGGGGACCAACAAACATTAGAAACAGTCTAAGCGGATCAACGAACGTTTCGACGTTTACACGTCTCATCGGGACTCTAAAGTGATTTAAGAAGTTAAAACTGAAATTATCCAAAAGAAACCAGACAGAAGAAAAAGTACCAATAGACAGTTAACCCCATTAAGCATATCATTTATTCTTCCTACGATTAGACGGCACCGCCCCCTACCCAAACACATTTGCCGAGCCCACGTACATTTAACTTTCACGCAATGCGTAAGACCTTCCTATTCCCACTTTCCTCCCTTCCCAAGCCTCAATCGCCTGCCAACGCGCATACTTAGTTCAAGCAATGCTAAACCGACTTAAGATTTATGCACCAGACACAAGTAAAACCACCTCTCACACACACTATTCAACGTACATTAAATATTTACATACACGTATTGTTGGGGACAGTTAGCAATCTATGAGCGATTGAGGGTTGGGGAAGGGAGGAAAATGGAGATAGGAAGATCTTACGGTTAAATAATTTGCATATTATTTTGCAAAACGACATTTCATTAATTCACTATTCGTTCTTTATTGTTTTCCAATTCAATTATTGTTTTCGTTTTAATAAAACACTTCATTCTATTTACACATTTTTTTTTATATCGTGGATAGAAAATTAGCAGTTTAGGGTGAAACGAATCTTTCTGGTATTTTGAGGTTAATTTACTTCTAAAGGTTGCGATCCAGTCCTATTTTATAAATTAAAAACAAACCCGCTTCCAACTGAACACAGACACACACGCACACACGCACACACGCACACATATCGCGGCCAAGCAAATAAGTCAATAAGTATCTATCCCACCACAAATTTATTTCATTTCGAGATTAAATTAAATCCTAATGCATTTCGATTCTTTCGTAAAACAAGTCTGCCGTTTTATTCTTGTGTTAATTGTAAAATAAAAAAAAAGTCACCACCCTCACCCCATAACACATGTAGCAGTCATAAACATTAACATTTATTTCCTCTCGCGGCGAGCAGCCCCTGTAAGGTGGTTGGGTCACACGATAATCAATCAGCCTCCAGGGCGTATTAATTTCGATTGGACATTTTTGAAGAACTACTTCCAGACTCTTTGGGATTTGCAGTTCAGGCAGAGAGCTTCCAGGAACCAACGAAAAAAGACGTTTCTTGTCTCCTGCTTCCGTCACCTAGACGCTGAGCAAAGCTATCTTCACTTGAAGATATATTGCTCCTAGAAAACTTTCAGCAGCCAACCGAACTTTCTTACTTTATTATTACTTCTTTCGCTGTGACACTGTCTTAACTTTCGGCAACCTACACCCAACGGTGTAGGTCATTGCAATAAATACATATCGTTGTTGTTTATAAAAGGGATTTGTTTTTCTTTCGTTTGACGACCCTTTTTGTTACAAAATGTTATAGGAGTTAGTCTTATAGTTAAAGCGAAGATTATCTCACACACACACACACACACACACACACACACACCACGATAAATCAACAAAGTCCGTACAGATTCCTTTCCTCCAAAAATATCTTTTTACAAATATTTTTAAACCATTGACCCCTTCATCTAAACACACTTCTTTTTAACTCTTTTATTTTGTTATCCATGTCCCGGGAAACGCCGGGTAGCCCTGCTAGTATCTAGTAAAGAAGTTATTGGCGGCAGCGGTAAAAAAAAAAGAATAATATTTAAACAATATTATTATATGCAACGTTAGTCTTGTTATAAACATTAGAATTGTTATGCAACAGCTTGGCTGATCTTTAACCTATATTAACCAAGCACCTGGGGAGGGGGCGGTGTGGGCGGGGTGGCCGGGTTGGGTGTGGGGGAGTCTGGTTGCGGCGTGGAGTTCAGATTACACTTTGCATACTTCGTACAAACAGCTGCTGAGATTCATTCACATCCACCCGTGTCGGCAGTTGCTGATTAAACAACTTAGTCTGCCTTCATGACACTTATTAATATTCAAATATGCAGCAGCTATTTTCAAAGATTTCCAAACAAAACATATTTCGTGATTTATGTGTGTTTATTTATTATAAACTGTTGTACGTGAATCATAAATTAACACCCGTTCAAGCCGGTAAATACTAGGTTTCAGAGCATTCCTAGAATAAAGAATTAGATCAACCTACAGTGGATTTGGCGAAAGCTTACCAACGCAATCCCAAGATAGGCTCCAAGTTGCGTGAATTTGGGAAATATGAAAAGATTTGTTAAACAAAACGATTCCAGCCGGATACAACGTTTATGTGTGAGATGCGTTTGTACCCCCTCAACGTGAATACTCGCGACCAACCCGACTATCAGCATAGTCCCACCTCTTCACTGTAGAGGTCTCCAGTTGTGGGGAAACATTCTACTCTAATAGCTTATTTCCCCTCGAATCGCTTGCCTTCGAAATTCCTTTTCTGCCTGCCCCCTATTTCCCTGACTGTACCAACGGGCAGAAATTTAAATGTAATGTGAACAAACATCTTGCTGCACAACTCATCACTAAGGATGCCCTATATACATCCGGCCCCTAATCAGAGTAGCCCTTACGTCTCAATGGCAATATGCCTTGTTTTAGGGTGAATTAAAGTAAAAAAAATAAAAATTAATAGATCTAATATATAAGGAGAAGCCAGTCGGATTCTCAGAGTTTTTCATTGATAACTTCTATCCTACAATATCCATAATAGAAAAAGCAATAACTTTCGAATATACAAATGTACAGCCTCCGTCAAAAATGACGAGAAAATAATTATCCTTCGCCAGTGTTCACACTAACATTCATATTCATATAAAATAACAAAATAAAACAACACTTTTTGAGGTGTCTGCTTCTTTTTCGACTGGTTTGACTTTGTTTCTGTTGTTTGTCTGTTAGACAAGTCGGAATTCTACATAGAGCTCATGAAGATCGTGCCTCAGGATTGTCTGGTCTGTTTCAAGTTCTCGTTGTTGGCCACAGCTATTCGTTAGACCTTCAGGGTTGCAGGTATTTACCCTCGACACCGAGAGCAGCAAAGCTCAGCAGTTGCATGCGAAGTCGAGGAAGGTTTAGCCCAGAACACACAAAGGAATGATGCAGATGCAACATTGTCGCTGTCACTCTGTTGATTTGCGGTTCCGCACCTGGCACTTCTTTCCTTGCCACATGCAGAGGCAGAGACGACTAGACGACGACAGAACCTGGTGCCGACTCCTCCTGGATTTTAACCAGAGCTCTGTTAGCCGAGTAGCTCTAAGCCTACCACGTTGCCACCGCCTCTACCTCGGTAAGGACGAGTTGGTCTTTAGGGTGTGTTGTTATTGCTGTTTAGAGCTCAGCTCATGAAGATCGTGCCTCAAGATTGTCTGGTCTGCATGAAATACTCCTCATTGATCGCAGCTATTCACTATACCTGCAAAATTAGAGGTTCACCCGCGACATCGAGATTAGCATGGTTGCATACAAAGTTGGGGATTGTTTTGGCCCAGAACAAACAAAAGAGTGGTGATTTCACATGCGCAGTAGCAACATAGTTATCCTCACTCCATAAATTTTTAGTTCCGCACCGAGCTTGTCACCTGCAGATGCAGGGACGACCAAAAGACGATGGATCCTGATGTGGACTTCTCCTGGATTTTCATCAGAACCATGTCAGCCCGGTTGCGGCGCTGATACTGCCAGGTTCCAGACCTGTTCACCATCGATGGTTCTGTCAGGAACCTGAGTTCCAGACGGCATAATTCTGATACTAACCACGTTGCCACAACCCTTACAACGTGAGGGAGGCTTGGACTGTAAGGAGTTAGTGTTCCTGCCGAAGATTTGTTTCTTGTTACAAAGGTTACGAATTATATGCGATCAAGTGTTGGCCATTATGCATTGATTTTGAAAATTGTTACCATTCAGGGACTTCTAGCACCAAATAACAATATTAGTGGTTCTTCTCTCCCTTCCTTTTTTCGCTCTCCCCGTTTTATTATTCTTGGAAACCAATCTCCTCCAAGCCTAAACATATTTAAGTTTTTCTTCAATGTCATTTATTTATTTTTATCATGAATTGCTGTTTCCTATTATCTATTCGCAAGATCCGTATTTCGGCGTTGATGAAATACGCACAGAAAATTTGATTCGGTATTTTCATATAAGCACCATTCTATAAAATATCAATAGCAAATATTCGTAGTTATTGTACGCCGAGCTGGTATTTTGAATGTTCAACCTATTTCTGAGAACTGGCTTAGAAAACCAAGTAATTTTCGCAATCAATTATATGTGTGTTCTTAGACGGATCGATGTAGAATTTGAATTCGTAATGATTTTCCGTAAATGGTTTATTCTCTGAAAGAGTACAATTCTCGTTACAGGAGATTTTAAATTGCCTGTAAACTAAATAATACAACTAGCTGAATTCGTGTCCTGGTGTTGACCGGGAAAACTGCGGAGACCAAGAATCGTAATCTCCAGAAGTAAATTGACCGTAAATGACCAGGGAGCATCTTTTAACTAATATGCTTACCCTTTATCTTACTTTTAAAATGCCTGTCAACTGTAGCTAGCAGAATTCATGGAAAACAAGAATCGCAACCCTTAGAAGTAAATCAAACGGAAAGACTTTGTTCACTCAAAATGATATCTACTACATAAAAAAATATTTGTAAACAGTTATTGGGGGGGGGGGGTGCTTACTGACTTTTATTCCGCAGTGTGTGTTTACGTGTGTTCGATAGCTTTGTTCTTAATTTACAATTGAACAAAAGAATAAAATAGCTAACTTGTGTTCGAATGAATCGAAATGCATTATGGTGGAATTTAATTTCGTAATGAAATAAATTTGGGGGTGGGGGAGGGATATTCGTACTTTTTAGCTTGGCTGGTATGTGTGTGTGTGTATTTACACTCGCTATTTCTCTAGATATATTACTCAAATATTCATATAAAATCATAGAATTATGTGGGTAATTTAATTTTTCATATATAAATTATTATCATTTCTGATGACCTAAAGAAAAATAACACCGTTGACTTTTATATAAAGTATAGGATTTCTTTACGAATTTATTTCGGGCGATGCAGTAAATCTGAGGTGGTTGTCTGATTTGCTATTTTCTTTCTCGCTTCCCCTAACCACATGAAATGGTTTCGTGCGAGGGCTATAAAAAAGCATGTGTTTCACACACTAAATTTGGAATTATGGGATGGAAATACATACATACATATATACACACATCTGAATGAATAAATGCGTATTCTGGGTTCATTTCTAACACGAACGGTAAAGTCAAAACGGTCTATTTCCAATTAATTCAACGTATTTAATACGCGCACCATCTTTTTTATATACCATTCATATAGATTTGATATCAGATTCGCAAAGTTAACTAATTTGCATATTGATTTTGTAAAAGTTCATTTTATTTAACTATTATTTGGTATTGTTTTTTAAGTCAATGATTTTTTTAACTTTAATATAACAAATGTTCTGTATCGTAATATTGTTTTATTTTCTAGATAAATATTTAGCATTGGTGTTCAAACGTTTTCTAGCGTCGTTCAAATGTTTCAAACATCGGTTAGGTCGCTCTAAAGATAAAGCGAACGACACGATTTTTGTAAATTGTAGTGAAAAGACAAATTTGTTCTCTCTTTTCTTTTCTTTAGGTCACATTTAAAAGGTGAATAAATGTTTCGAAATTACCAAAATTTTAACGTTTCGTGTTGTAAAAGTTTATTATTTGAAACTAGCATGGCTACCCGGTATAGTAATTTATTTTTATCAATAACAATTAATTTCCTACTGTTGTCACACGCGAGATAAATCTTACTGTACGAACCGAAAACAACTAATCGAAGTGAAACTGAACCCCCCTCCAAAAAACCAAACCCCAACAAAAACAACAGAAAATAAACAAATACGTGAGTTACATCTGACTGAAAAAAGAAATACCCGAGTAAAGTTAAAAAAAACGCGAGATAAGTTTTACTTAAGAAAATAAATTAATCTCATCTCTCTCTCTCTCTCTCTCTCTCTCTCTCTCTCTCTCTCTCTCTCTCTCTCTCTCTCTCTCTCTCACTCTCTCTCTCTCTCCTGTTAACGATGCCGTATTATTATGTTATTTTTTTTTTTATTATTGTTTGAATCAATAGTTTCGTCGGTAGTAAAAGAGTAAATGATATGCTGAGAACAGATACTACACTTTGAATTATTTATTTGCACAAAATATAAAATTAAAATTACGAACAAATTAGGCACAAAACGGTCAAAAGTGCTGGAAAAAAGGGATCGTTGGTCATCCTTGGTCAACAGTTATAAAATGTCTATCTTACTCTTAACTAGAATCATCTCACTCACCGCAATACCATATTTACTCTTGTGGGGAGGCATCCTACTTAAAATATATTCAAATTGTTGAAAAAACTTTTTTCATAAATAAATTTATTTACAGAAATTCATCGAATTAAAATGAGGAGTGGGATGTTAGGGAAAGGGCCAAGAAACTATAACAAAATTTTAATCCTCCCAGGTCTTTTGTCATGAGACCATCTTCCCAAGGACTACCTCCTTTTTTTTGGGGGGGGGGGGCAGGTGGTAGTGCAGTATCTTTTTTGTTGTCATGATACTATATTCACAGACATTACCTTCTGCGTTTATGGGGAGATCCTCCCAGGTATTACCTCCTCTATTTTGGAAGGGGTATTGTAGTACGCGTACTGTTGTCATGATACCATCCTACCAGAAATTACCTCTTCCTTTGAGGATTAGTGTAGTATATATTCGTTAATACCTTCTCCTTTGGAGTTCAGTGTATGTAGTTTGTTCATCATGATTTCATTCTCCCAGCCTAGCAAAAGTATGCGGCCGAAAGGAGCATATACTTTTGCTAGTATATATATATATATATATATATATATATATATATATATATATATATATGGATAATATAAAATCAAAAATTATATTAGATCCAATCGAGATACGGTGAAGCTCAATATAGTAGATAGAGCATTTGTATAATGAAGTGATGACATAGATAAGATTTGCATAGTTTACAAGTTTATTAACTGCTTGAACACTTGTTGAGTTAATAAATTTGTAAACCATGTAAATGTTATCTATTATCCGTATATATATATATATATATATATATATATAACAAATAAATAAATAAATACACGTTGAACAGAAGGTCTTTATTTTTTCATCTTCCTTTTACTATCTAGACAAACACTAATTAAAACAGATTTTTTTCATTTTTCTTTTTAAATCTACATACGACATGATCATAAAATCTTTTTCTATTTAAGAATTTTATAGATGAGGATTGATAATTAGTATTATTTGAATTATCATGACTATCATTCTCATCTTGATTATTATATTCACAACGTTTTGGCTGATGTAACTATTAGCACGCATGTTGATAATTAAATATATGATTAAATGTTTGAAATGAAAGGTGTGTGTGTGTGTGTGTGTGTGTGTGTGTGTGTGTGTGTGTGTGTGTGTGTGTGTGTAAAACGGTAGATAGATATTATGTGTGAGCAATTAATCAGTACATGGTACTTACCTTTTGTTGTTGTGTTCTAAGAGTCCATGCGACTACTACCAGAAAAGGCTTCTAACAGACACAGGGTTTGTAAAGGCTATGATTTGTTCAGTTTATGCTCCAAAACTTGAATATTTCGACCGAAGAAGGATATACTTTCTAATTCTAGGTAATCTTCCAAATAAGGCCATGCAAAGTAATTTACTTTTCGAACTGAAGGTATTTGCAAATTCAAAATATCTCTGTATTAATAAAACTATCAGATAAGATCTGATATGCGTGTGTGTGTTTCTCATTAATAAATAGATATTGCTAGTCTAAGTTCTTTATTTCATTTATTGTACCTATATTACTATGAAAACTGCTCACTGTTATTTAAATCATTAATGCAACATAGTCTTTTGAAATACTGTATATATATAGTAGAGAGCAAAGATCCAAACACATCTATTTGTCTGCCTAATTTGCATAATTTAAAACAGTTCATAATAAATTAATGCTTGATGTTATTCATTTGTATTTTTATTCTCCTATTTTCTATATGCAATAGTTTTGTCGATATTAACAGTAACTAATTAAAGTGGTTTAATAAAAAAGGATAAATTACCAAATTCTTTCTTTAAATATTATGTCCATTAATTTTCAAGGGAGGTAATTTAAATAAAAAAATATTAGCTTTTAAAATTACAATAGATTTATATTAAAGACTAACGGAAAAACAACCTGCACTCCGGACAGCAATTCACAGAAAAGATACAATTTTCATTTCACATTTTGGTAACTTGGAGGAAAACAACAAAAAGATGATTGTCATGGTGTTATCTGATATGTTCCAATGTTGAGGAAATTTAATGTGTATCAACATGGTCACATTTCATTAATTCATAAAAATCAACAAAAAAGTTTTTCATATGATCTTTTCGATGTTCAAAGTCGAGGGATGAAATAAATTTCCATTAAAAACTGGTTATATTATGAAATGAATAAACGAAAAAGCGGAGCATCAATTAGTCAAATAAAACAATTACATATTCCTGAGTCATTTAATATGGTTAATTTGTAGTTTTTTTCCTTTATTATTAAAAACAGAAAAATAAAAAATGTTTTTTTTGTTTTTTTTAATAGGAATATTTTCTAATAATGATATTAATATCAACGAAACTATTGGGTATATATAAGAAAATAGGGGAATAAAATAACAAATGACTTATATACAGAATATTAATTTATTAGAATTTTTTTATAAAATAAATATGCAAATGAGATATAGGCATAACTGTGTTTGGGTGTTTGCCAGTTACAATACATAGAATATGAATAACTATTTTGTTGTATCATTGAATTAAATAAGCCTAAGTTGTTTTTATATAAATATATAGTTCAGATAAATGGGAAAAATCTTTCGCATTTATTCATTTAGATAGGTAATTTAAGTTATACATATAAAAAGAATACTTAGAGATAGGAGAGTAGAAAGTGGACCTAGGGTTTACTTTTGACAGCCTCGTAACTCTCGCTTCCCTTATTGTGTCCTTTAGTCGTCGTATTCCATGAGCGATGTTTCTGACAAAGGGGGAAGAATTGCTGTTTTCTGGGTCGGAATCTATCCATCTAAAGCTTATCGTTGTCTATTTTTTTTTACCTGGAAGTAGTTTTTTTAGCTCCTTACATCAAGGGGCTTCATGCCTTGTTTGGAGCGATTTCCATTAAAAAAAAAAAAATTAATAACCGCCGGATGGCGGAGAGTTTTTTTTTTTTTTTTTGCTTGTATATAATGAAATAAGACAACATAGACGAAGATTTTAACATTAGATATTTATGAAGGAAGGGAAAAAGAAGATAATGTTTATGCTTTCACGAAATGTAAAAGACTTAAATATTTAAAAGGGCAAATAAGAAAAACACCTCGAGTCGACCTGAAAGTGGTTGGAATTATTTATTTAAAAAAATCGTTGATGTTATTCCACTCAATAGTTCTTTTATATTAAGTGACAGATTAATAGAAGAAATCCTTCAAGGAGTTCATCTTTTAGTATTTTTATTTTGGATCGTGTCGATGCGTAAATAAACTGAAGATTCCTTTTCTTTGCGCCATTGACGGCGACCATTATTTTCTTTCTTACGTATTAAATGAAAATCCGATTTATGTTTTTAGAAGGCGTCCATTAATTAAGAATTTAGAGTTCTCTTCACTCGCATTTAAAAATGTGTTATTTATATTTCATGTCGAGATACTGGGAAAACAGAATCGAAAAGAGATATTTGGATATTGTTTAACTGTAGTTAACAGAACAAAAAAGGGGTAAAAAAAATGTTACCAAAACCATGACAGGTTACTCTTCTACCTACCTGGATATTTTTTTGTGTTTTAACTTATTTAAAAGCGTTTTTTTTTACTTCAATCAAAACGTAGGGTCGAAGATATTACGTTAGAATGAAAAATAAATGGTGTCAGGTGACCACGTGAGGCCTCGAGAATCGCTCAAAAATCTAAAATTAAACAGAAATACACCTAATAACTGTCACCAATCGGGCGAAAATTTTATTTTCAACCGAACTGTATATTTTATTAGATGTATTTTTGTTTCATTTCCGATTTGGGGCGATTCTCGAGGCTTCACGTGATCACCTGACGCCTTTTTTATTTTAATTCTGACGTGATGTCTCCACCCTACTTTTTGATTGAAGTAAAAAAAAAAACGCTTTTAAATCAGTTTAACACACAAAAACTTCTCCATGTAGGTAGAAGAGTAACTTATCTTGCCTTTGGTAACATTTTTTTTTCAATTCAATTCAATTAATTTGGTAAAAAATAAAATAAGCATACTTCAGTTGCCATGTAGGGAAAGGGTGGTAGAAATTTACACAGAAGAGGATACAGTAGCCCAACACCTGTCAAAATTCACCTTCAATTGATGCGTTGTTGGTGCATTTATTACCTCCCTTGGGAGATTATTCCAAGGTCCAGGGATCCTGATTGAGAAGGCGTCCCTCCCCCGGTTCAATCGAAATCGGCGGTTAAATACTTTCTTGTGGTGTCCGCGTAGACCTCTTTCTGGTGTAGAAGTGAATAATAGGTCCTGAGGTATATCGTAATGACCATTGAGGAGATTGTAGGCCAAAATGAGATCACTGCGTAATCGTCAGCTTGAGCGGTGATCTCAGAAAAGGTTAAGTTTCTTGAGTCGGCTTTCATATGGCAGATCCCATAGATCCTGCACCATTCGAGTAGTCAGTCTTTGAACTCTCTCTAGATACTGGATATGACGTATTGGATATGGAGCAGAAGCCTGGACACCATACTCTAACAGCGGTCTGATGAGGGAGACATCATAAAGTGGTAGAAATATTTCAAGAGTGAGTTTGCAGAAAGAACGTCGAATGAGAAATAGGGGGCTCCTTTTATTGTCTGCAGCGTGAATGCAATGTTTAGATGGCTTGAAGGACGAGTCGACTAGAAGCCCAAGATCTTTTGTCCCGTTCACCTCCTTAGGAATATTTGTTTCATTTTTTTACCCATTTTTTGTTGTGTTAACTACAGTTAAAATTACCCAGATATTTTATATTTGCATATATTTTTTGTTGTTCTACTACGCAGTCTTTTAAAAATATTTAAAATGATGAAATCGAGAACAATTTAAAATAATTCACGTGACAAAAATAAGATGCTTCAGTTCCCCCAAAAGAAAACTATGTATTTATTAAAATAGCGATAATCGTGGGAATAGAACATATATCGTATTGAAAATAATCGCAAACAATATACCGTTGAAAAGAGAATAAGCAAAATTAGTAATTTGTAAAAAATGAATGGAAGAAAACATTTTTGGTTTGTTTTGATTTCACTTACACAAAAAGTAATAAGATATTTTTTATACGAAGCGAAAGTGCTTGAGCGCGCACAAAACCACAAAACCACAAAAACCAGAAACGTTTTTTTTTTGTTTTTTTACAAATAACTATTGGTGAGGTCGTCTTGCTCACGTACATTCGGAATTTTTATTTTTTGTATCTTTCTGAAGTCTTGTTTTGGCAAATAAATATTGTACACACGCTTCTGTGCATGTTTGTCCTTAAGCGCACACAAATAAACACACACAAACACAATTGTTGTTCGTTTTCTTTTGTATGTTTCTGAGGTCGTATATATTTTTTTTAACAAAGTTGGAAAATGAAACCAATTACTTACGAACAAGTTAATGGAAATTAAAATGAATGTTTTTCAAACGGAAAAAATGTATGTAGGAATACAAGGTATTAGTATTTCGTCTTACTTTTGTATGACTGCAGATGTAAAGCCAAACACGGCGTAAGTAAAAGTGTTGATTGTGTTATCTTAATACAACTATATAAAATATTTTGTGCAATAAATAACGGAAATAAAGTACGTTATAACCGTAGAAACCGGTATCAATTTAAATGGTGTGAAATATCTGAATAACTATGTGCCTTTGGGATTCTATTTTGACAGCCATTTGCGAAAATGTGCATCGCCAAGGAACGAGGCGATATCATTTGTTAATCGTAATTGTTGCTTTTCCAATAAAAAAATAAATAGTGAATATCCCGAAGTTTATGCTATTGAAATAACTATTGGGCCGAATAGAATATATAGTCGATAAAATAGATTAAAATCCATTTTCGTTTTGTAAAATTCACAGGCCAGGTAGAATCAAATATCGATTTGACAGATACATGTTACTTCGACTTGATTACGAGAATTTCACGAAATAACTTTATGTTAGATGAGAAATATATTTATTTAAAAATTGTAACAGAAATCCAAATAAAGTTCAAAAAGAATTTTACACATTTGTGCATGACTGGAGTAGATTTTTTAAAGATATTTATTACAAAGATTTTTGTAATGCAATAAAATATATTTTCATTCATATATATATTTATTACAATATTTATTAAATAACAGTAGGGTAAAATGTCATGAAAATTTATAAATATATTTGTTAAATGAAGAAGAAAAATAAGAAGAAAATTTAAAAACCTAAAAATAATTATTTTCTCATTAGTCTATTTTAAAGTTGAAAACGGATAATATATGATTACCAAATTGTCTATTGTTGTGTTAAAAGATTAGTTAGAATTTCATTGAAATTATCATTTATATTATAGTGAAAAAATGTTTTAAATTGCATTAAAATTACCATTTATTTTGAAGTGAGAAAATTCCTAAAAATTTCAATGAAATAATTATTTTATTTTAAAGTTATAATTTATTTTGGAATGAAAATATTTATCATCATGACTAAAGATTTAATTAAAATTATAATTTATTTTTTAGTGAAAATATTTCTTTTAAAAAATATTTAAAATTTCATTAAAATTATCATTTATTTGGGTGTGAAAAAATTTCTGTTAAAACTTTGTAAAACTCGCATTAAAGTTACTATTTATTTTTGAATTAACAAATGTGTGTTAATAAATTACTAAATATTTCATTAAAATTATCATAGTAATTTTTTACAGAAAATTTTCTTTGAGTGAAAAAATTTCTGTAAAAGAATTACTAAAAATTCATTAAAATCATCATTCATTTTAGATTGAAAATATTTTTACTAACAAATTACTAAGCATTTCATTAAGATCATCATTTATTTTGGATTGAAAATATTTATATTAAAAATTTACTTAAAATTTCATTAAAGTTACACTTATTTTGTTGTGAACAAATTTTTGTTCAAAATTACTAAAGATTTTATTACAATTATAATTTATTTTTCAGTGGAAAATTTTCTGTTAAAAATTACAAAAAATTTCATTAAAATTATCATTTATTTTGGAGTGAAAATATTTCTTATAAAAATTACTAAAAATTTCGTTAAAATTATAATTCATTTTGAAATGAAAATATTTCTGTTAAAAAATTACTTAAAATTTCATTAAAACTACAATTTATTTTGAAGTGAACAAATTTATGTTTGCAGTGTGCTACAACGCCCGTTATGCGTGGATCACACAATTATGTACAAGCCGCACAAAGATGCAGACAATTGGACTTGGCCCCTTTTAATAAATGTCACGGCAAGGTGAGTCATAATCAGAAATAATCATTCAAATATTTACCATATTTCTTTAATCGGAATCATATGTTACATGCATCGACCATGTTTTTTTTTTACTGAAGCATCGCATATTTTTAGCATTATATGTTAAAAAGAACAACACATTTATTTTCTCTTCCATTAAATTACCAGAATAATATTAAGCTTACAATGAAATTGCTCATGTAATAATCGTCTAATTTTAACGGAAAAAAGGATAATTCTATTCATTAATATCAAAGTGAGGAGCATAAAGAAAAATAAAATATGTTTAAACGAACCACCAATTATGATTTTGCAGATGTATTTTGTGTTGAGATTATTTTCTAGGTGGACCCTACTCATTGGATAGACGTCTGTGAAAAGGCCAGCAGCCAAGCATCTTCAGAGGCCGAAGCAACTAATGTGTCCTGCATGACTCTAGCTTCGTACACACGAGAATGCAATGCTGAAGACACGAAAATTGACTGGAGAACAAAAGCGAACTGTCGTAAGTGGTTTAATATTGTTGGTCATTTTTAATCTACTAATGAGTCATATCATTCGATACATAAGCATAAAAACTCATGTCTCAAGTCTCAATAAATATATGGAAAGATGTGTCTAGATTACAAGGTTAAAAGACACTCGAGAATAAAGGTCAATGAGATGGATTAGTTGTAGAATGTTATGAGAAGATTGAACATTTGAGTACTTATATGGACGGTCTATGACAAGTATTTATTGGCATTTGGGGACGGTTTATGACAAGTATTTTTATATTTAGGTACGGTTTATGACAAGTATCTATTATATGGGGAGGGTTTATGACAAGTATCTATTATATTGGAGAGGGTTTATGACAAGTATTTATTATATCAGGGACGGTTTATGACAGGTATTTATTATATTTGGGACGCTTTATGACAGATATTTATTATATTGGGAATGGTTTATGACAAGTATTTGTAATATTGGTGACGATTTCTGACAAGTATTTTTTATATTTAGGTACGGTTCATGACAAGTATTTATCATATTGGGGACGATGTATGACAAGTATTTGTTATATTGGAGACGGTTTATGACAAGTATTTTTTATATTTAGGTACGGTTTGTGACAAGTATTTATTATATTGGGGATGGTTTATGACAAGTATATTTTTATTTAGGGGCGGTTTATGACAAGTATATGTAATATTGAGGACGTTTGGACAAGCATTTGTAATATTGGGACGCTTTATGACAAGTATTTGTAATGTTGGGGACGGTTTATGATAAGTATTTGTGATATTGGAGACGGTTTATGACAAGTATTTATTGACATTCAGGGACGGTTTATGACAAGTATTTTTTTTATATTTAGGTACGGTTTCTGACAAGTATTTATTATATATTGGGGACGGTGTATGACAAGTATTTATTATATTGGAGACGGTTTATGACAAGTATTTTTTATATTTAGGTACGGTTTGCGACAAGTATTTATTATATTGGGGATGGTTTATGACAAGTATATTTTTTATTTAGGGGCGGTTTATGACAAGTATATGTAATATTGAGGACCGTTTATGACAAGCATTTGTAATATTGGGGTCGCTTTATGACAAGTATTTGTAATGTTGTGGACGGTTTATGACAAGTATTTGTAATATTGGGGACGGTTTATGACAAGTATTTGTAATGTTGAGGACGGTTTATGACAAGTATTTGTAATATTGGTGACGGTTTATGACAAGTATTTGTAATGTTAGGGACGGTTTATGACAAGTATTTGTAATATTGGGGACGGTTTATGACAAGTATTTGTAATGTTGGGGACGGTTTATGACAAGTATTTATTGTGATTCAGGAATGGTTTCTGACAAGTATTTTTTTATATTTAGGTACGGTTTATGACAATTATTTATTATATTGGAGACGGTTTATGACAAGTATTTTTTATATTTAGGTACGGTTTGTGACAAGTATTTATTATATTGGGATGGTTTATGACAAGTATATTTTTTTAAAAGGCGGTTTATGACAAGTATATGTAATATTGAGGACCGTTTATGACAAGCATTTGTAATATTGGGGACGCTTTATGACAAGTATTTGTAATATTGGGGACGGTTTATGACAAGTATTTGTAATATTGGGGACGGTTCATGACAAGTACTTTTACATTGAGGACGGTTTATGACAAGTATTTATTATATTGTGAACGGTTTATGACAAGTATTTATTGACATTTGGCGACAGTTTATGACATGTATTTAATGACTTGTCATTTTCCAAATTATATCCATTAACTAAATAGATTCCCCTTAATCATAAGAGTTTAAGATCAATCCAGTTTTTATTAGTTAATGATCAAAATAATATTTCTGTTCACCAACTTGTACTAATATAGACATCTTTCCAGATATTTATTGAGACTTGAGACATGGGTTTTCATGCACATTTATCAAAAGATATCTGATTTTCCTTTATTCTTACTGGACAAAAGATCAGATATATTAAAAGTTAATTGTATGAAAAACTTTGTCATAAAGAGATTAATTCTGTTATATGAAGAGTGGACGGAAATTCTATCAAGTGAATAGGGTTCTTATAAAGACAATGTCAAAATAATAATATTCGTCAATGGAATATCGAAAGCTAAATAAAAATAATTTAAATTTACAGGATTACCTGAGTTATCGCCCTTGGATTTTTATCCAAGTAATCTTCCTTGGATCTATTCTGGCCAGCGTTAGAGAATGCGCTCTCCTGTCCAGAAGTTTTTTAAAAAACTAGTTCTTCCTGTGTGTGAGAAATTCAATGGTCGTAGTTTAGGCTTAAACACATGAAAAGTGTTGGAAGAGAATTATCTGAGTTATTGCTCTTGGATTTATATCCAAGTTGTCTCCCTTTGGATTAATTCTGGCCAATGCTAGAGTATACGTACACCTGTCCGGAAGTTAATAAAAAAATTTCTGTCCAAGTGTGAGAAATTCAATTGTTGTAATTTACGCTCAAGCCCATGCAAAGTGAACAACAGAGAAACATTAAAAAACACCTAATTTGAAGAAAGATTTGAAAAAAAAAACCCCAGAATATTTTGTTAATTTGTCGTTTCCTAACCAAAATGGCGGGCAACTATGACGTCAAAGAACCGTTTGCTTTTTTGAACCGGTGCTCCCAAAAAGTTGTACCTTCGTTGGATTGTGAAAATAAAATCAGTATTTCTTATAAATGGATCAAAAATATGACAAACATTAATTTAACAAACTTTTTCTTTCCATTAACATAAAAGTTTGTTAAATTGTAAATTGAAAGAAGAAAAAGGTTATTAACCTTTTTCTTCTTTCAATTTACGATTTAACAAACTTTTATTGTAGTTTTTTTTTAACGAATACATTTTTTTTTTTTAAGAATAAAATCTGTGTTTTTAGAAACTGTATATTTTTTATATGTTAATTTGGCACCGTTCGATTTAATTATTTAACTATTTTGAAAAAACAACTTTTATTTGTTAAATTGTAAATTAATGTTGGTTATATTTTGGAAAAAAAACCCACTGATTTCATTTCCACAATAAAATTGAAAAAAGAATGATTTTCTAATAAAAAAAGTTAAATTATAAATTAAAAGAAGAAAAAGTTTGTTAAATTGCAAATAGTTTGTTAAACGTTTGCTGAATTAATGTTTGTTATATTTCGGATCCATTTATAAAAATAACACTAATTTTGTATTCACAATAAAATTGAAAAAATAAATATTTTCTAAACGAGGATACAAAATTTTGAGAGAAACGGGTCAAAAAAGCAGATAGTTCTTTAACGTCAGAGTTGCCCCCCCCCCACCCCATTTTGGCTAGGAAACAGCAAATTAACCGAATATTTTGCTAAATTGGTAGAACGAGTTTCATAATAACATAATACAGGGTGGGCCAAAATAAGGGTCCTATCTTTAAATTTGAATAACTTGAATTTGAATAACTTTCACAAAATAAAAGTTAAACTCACCAAACTTTATGTGTGTGTAGACTGACCCTTCCGAGATTTTTTGAAATAAACAAAACAAATTTTAGCCGAAAAACACTTCTTAAAACTTACAAAAACTAAAGTATTGTTTTTTACACTGTTTTGAGTTTTTTAAGCAAAAATAATGTTTTCTAAATGAGGGTACGTTCCTTAGGGCTAATACGGCTCATGCTTGCTTCGGAAGGGGTCTTTTACTTATTCTAAAAAAAAAAAAAAAATCAATAAATAAAAAAGTTATGAATTTTTTAAAATAGGACCCTTATTTTTGCCCACCCTGTAGATGTGAAAAACTAATTAAAAATTAAGTATTAAAATGATAAAAAAAATTCCTTTTAAAAGACAGAACAGTTTTGAAAGTAAGTGATACATTTAAATCACAAAGCATAATAATTCCAAATATTGTGTCGATGTAGCAGTGATTAACTATTTTCCTTCGGTGTGGCATCACCTTTGGCTGGTAGCAGAAAAAATGGTAATAAGGGTCAAGTAAGATGAAAAGATCAATGAGGGAGAGCACCATCCAAACTTCCACTGAGAGGGCTAGAATCTTCGGTAGGCTTAGTGTCCCTAAACTTATAGAGAAAACCAATGGTCATTATCAATGAGAAATCAATGGTAAACGGCTATTGCAATAACACAAAGTGATTTGCAACGGTTATTAAAAGAAGGAGAGTGAGAGAGAGCTGGAAATCTGGGAGACTTGTCACTCAGACTCCACGGAACATCACTTGTCAGGTTGGTCGAGTATATTTACATTCGAGGGGGCACCAGAGCAGCAAGTTCATTGGAGCAATCACTGATAATGATTTGTGTGAAAACTTCTAGTAAGTAAATAATAATAAAAGCATTGGTGAATGCATTTCAGCTGTGATCACGAATGCAGACGGTTATATACTTATATATAAATATACTTTGCTTTCAATCAAATACTTGTGAATGATTCACCCCCATCCCCTAAAAATAAATGGAAAGAGACGATTTCCAAAACGAGACAAAAGTAAATAGTATTCATTGTCAACTAAGGGGAGAGTCTATTAGGCATTGTGTGCGCAGTGTGATGATGTATGGAAGTGAAACCTGGCCAGCGAGAGTTTAGGATATGTGTTGCATATTATTTACTTCCTTACCAAGAAGGTTAGACACATGGTCAGGTGAGGCTTAAGCCAGCACACTAGGATAAGCGCACTCTGGCCTACTAAAAATGCCTGAGCAGCCCTGTCGGCATTCCCAGATAGACGAGCCTCAAGCGATTAGCAATAAACCGGGAAGGATAAAGCCTGGAAAAGTGGACCTTCTAGGACTGAACAGAACAATACATCAGCCCAACAGCAACATTTTCATAAATGACCTAATTTTCATGAATGACCTCCTTGATTACATTGTGTCAGAGATTGGTATATTTGTTGACGACACCACGCTCTACTCTCGTCATGTGGGCAAAACTGACTTGCACATATCCGAAGCAATGGCTGAATCCTTAGAAAGTGACCTCCAGTCTGTAGTGAAATGGGGTCACAAATGGATGGTAACATTTAATGCTGCTAAGACAAAAAACCTTTCCTTCAATAACTACAAGAAACCTCTTCAACCACCGATTGACATGGCAAATAACACCCTACCTGAGATTTTAACATTCAAACTCCTCGACCTAACATTCACAAGTAACATGAATTGGAACAAATACATAGAAGACATTGCCAAGGCTGCTGCAAAGAAAAGTGGGATCCTTCTACTGTGCTAGAAAACTTCTCACACCTAACAGTATACTATATCTCTAGAAAGCCACCATCTGCTCATGCATGAAGTATTGTTGTCACATCTGGGCTGGTGTACCATCTACTAGTCTTTCCCTCTTAGACAATGTTAAAAAAAAAGTACCTAATCTAATAGGTCCCTCACTATTCACCAAGCTCCAGCCTCTGTCCCATCGCCGCAATGTTGTATCCTTGTGCTTGTTTTACAAGTACTTCAATAGAATTTGTTCCAATGAACTTGCTGCTCTGGTGCCCCCTCGACGTAAATATACTCGACCAACCTGACAATCAACTAAATCCCATCTATTCACTGTGGAGGTCCCCAGATGCCGGAGAGCCCTCTACTCCAATAGCTTCTTTCCTCGAGCTGGCCGATGTGTAATGTTAGTCTTAGATCTGATGAGCTCAGAAGAAGATTAAATCTGGACAGTATAGAGAGATAAGTGCAAAGCCGGAGACTCTGTTAGTCTAGTCCTATTGAAAGAATTGATGAGAGTTCTTGTGTTAGTAGATGTAGAACAGTTGGGGTAGCAGGGTCAGTTGCCAGGGGAAAGCCAATGAAAACGTGGGAGGGAGCGACAGGGGTAGATTTGAGAGAAAGAAGGATGAGTAAAGACTTGGGCGGAGATAGGTTAGCTTGGAAGTCAATTTCTAAAAGCCGTCCAATGCATGCCAGCATGTAAAACAGACGTTAAACCTAATATGATGATGATTGTTGTTGTTTGCTGTTAAACAACTCGAACTTCTGCTCATGAAGATCGTGCCTCAGGATTTTCTAGTCTGCATGAAGTCCTCGTCGATAGTTTTACTCCCAACACCGAGAGCAGAAAGGCTCAGTGGTTGCATGCACAGTTGGGGAAGGTTTGGTTCAGACCACACAAACGAATGGCGCAGAAGCAACTTGGCCGTTATCATTCGATTGATTTGCGTTTCCATGCCTAATGGCTTTGTTTGCCACATGCAGAGGCAAAGATGACCAGAGGATGACGGATGCTGATGCCGACTCTTCCTGCATTTTCACCAAAGCCCTGTTAGCCGGATTGCGGCCCTAATACCGCTTGGTGCTAAACCTGTCTGCCAGGATAGCCCTGCCAGGAACCTGAGTTCCAGATGGCATAGCTTTGATGCTACCACATTGCTACCATTGGGAGGAAGGGTAGCAGTTTTGATGATGATGATGATGATGATGATGATGATGATGATGATGATGATGATGATGATGATGATGATGATGATGATGACAACGACGACGACGACGACGACGACGACGACGACGACGACGACGACGACGACGACGACTATTATTATTATTATTATTATTATTTATTTATTTATTTTTTTATTTTTTTATTTTTTATTTCAATAAATTTCCACCATAAGTAGAGATATTGCATTGTGATCTAAATTCAGCCAATCACTTATGGAATGTGCTCAAATAGAAAATAGAAAGACGATCATTCTACCATTTTCTTTTTTTTGTGAGATGATCATAAACCTTCAACTAAAACGGGACATGAATAGAAGATCAATAATCAGAGAACAATATAAATTTTAATGAATGCATATTGAGTAGGCAATTATTTCATTAGTTGTTTGTGCAAATCAAGATTACAAACAGTACAAATACAAATTAAAAGAGTAAAGGCGGTCAATACAAAATGTTGGATCTTATCATAATGGAGATTTGGTGCGTGTCTCTCATTGAAACTACGTTACATTTCTGAGCCATATTCTCAAAGACTTTAAAAATCGGAAACATTGAGAATGATGGCTGACGCTATCTATGTATTAACTAAAACAGGGCTTTTCATTAATGTAATTGACATACAATGTGTATTCTTCTAGTATATAAAGTAAAGTCGGTCACTTTTTCGATTTTTTTGTCATCGATATCTTTATTCCTACAAAATCAATATTTCATTCTTGGTCACCATTTCTTTTAGTGGATCGTTGCAGCATGTGGTTAAGAACAATAAAATGCAATTTGATTTAATTCTTTAAAAAAATTCGAAATTATTTTCATATGGACGCCATCTTAAAAAAAGGATGTCACTCTACACATTTTTCAATAGAATTCCTTTCGTTTGTTTGGAACAAAAATATTTCAAAAAGCGGCATAGTTTAAAAAAAGCAAAAACAAAACAAATTAGAAATAAAAGCAGTACCAGGTAATTATATATATATATATATATATATATATATATATATATATATATATATATATATATATATATATATATATATGAACGCTTGAACTTGAGTTGAGCACGGTTTTGAAAAAGGTAAAAGTTCCCGAAGTATTATATCATACAGAGTTTCCACCAGACTATCTTGATAAAGGTATTACATAACATTGCAACATTTTGTAGATAGACAGATATATGTGTGTTTGTGAAAAAATAAAATAAATAAACATATATATATATATATATATATATATATATATATATATATATATATATATATATGTTTATTTATTTATTTTATTGTCCGTGAACGGATGTTAATATAGTCCCAACTATACAGCTAATCTATTATATTACATCCTTTATTTTCAGTCACCCTTGACCCTTATCCTATAATAATGTTTTATAAGGTGTCTTTTCTCCCCCTAAATCTTACCATTGTCCATACATTCCCATGTGCTGTTCCTCCTACCCTAATCATCTCATTACGCTATGGTTTCTTAAAAAAAACTCTAGTAAAGGAGCCTTGATAATAATCAACCTTTATCCCCTGAACTTATTTAAACTTCTATCTTATTTTCATTTATAGTTCTAAGTCCTTATTAATACATTCTAATATTATCAATTATTTCCTTTATATTTATCTTATATTTTCATTTTATATTTCTAATTTTTAATATCATCTCCATATTGGTACCTTTGTTTTTTATCTTTAATTCTATTTATTATTAATTTTACCTCTATTATTTCTTAATTTACCTTTATTCTATATCATAAGTTAACAATTTTTATTTACTTATTTATAATTTTATTAACTTTATTATTTTCTTATATATTTTTATGTATGTGTATATATGTGCGTTTGTATATGAATATATATATGTATGTATATATGTGCACATATGTATGTATTTTTATATTGCTCATATATTCGTATTCCTTTATATTTCTATTATCGCACTTACATTTTATTTTACTTTATTTTATTATCTATATTTTATATTTTATTTATTTTTTATTTTATTTTATTTTACTCTATTACACTTCATTCTTTATTTTATGTATTTCTATATTTTTATATTTTTTTATATTTTTTTATATATTTTTATATATTTTTAATTTCAATTTTTAATTTTTCAATTTTTTAATTCTTTTATATTTTCTTATATTTTTATATCTTAATATTTTATATTCTTATTTTTATTCTTATTTTTATTTTTTTATTTGTTATTTTATTTTATTTTTTACTTCTTATCCTCTGATTTTATTTTTCCTTTATATATTCTATTATTTTTATATTATATTTTATTTTATTTTTACTCTTTATTTTTGTTCTTAATTTTATTTTTTTCATTTTTTCTTAATAATCTTTATAATCTTTATAAGGTTTTATTATTATTATTATCAGTTGTATCTTTATATTCTTATTTTATATCTGTAACTTATTCTTTTTCCAATATTGGTCTATGTACGCCCTCCTGTCAATAAATGTTCCTCTCAGACGAGCTTGTTATTTTTTCCTTGAATTTCTGTAAGATGTGGTGCTAAAGGCGCTGATGAAGAACCGTTTTGGAGTAGCTTTTGTTGGTTTTTTTTAAAAATTAAAGAATGAAATAAAGTATTTCCAGAATGTTTTGGAAACGACCGTACGCCATAATAGACTTGTTGTTCTAATTCTTTGAGCAATTGGAACCTTATAATTCAATTAATCTCCTTATATATATATATATATATATATATATATATATATATATATATATATATATATATATATATATGTGTGTGTGTGTGTGTGTGTGTATCTATACATTGTATTAAGGGTGAAACTATTTAACTTGTTCCACCATTATATGTCTTATTTGTTCCAAGTTAGCCCGAAGCGAAAGCCGGCTTGAAAATGAGGAAAGGCAATAACTTTTTGTTATTATTATAAGTTTTGCCTTTCCTCATTTTCAAGCCGGCTTTCGCTTCAGGCTAACTTTAAAATATTTTCGCTACATTTTTTCCCATTTTGAAGCATTTTCTCTGACATCTTTGCCCAGGTTAATGGCGAATATTTTCCACCTCACTCTCTTCTGAGCCTGCCTGCCTGCACTTATTGGACATTTTACCCTTTGGATTTTCTATTTTCGCCGCACCTGAAGTTGTGGCTTCTTGGAATTTAACTTTGATTCTTCTCTCACCACTTTTCGGGCCTTTTAACGACCTACCTATCTACATCTCATTCTCTCCGCTGGACTTTTCGACACTGGACTTTTTAGCAATCGGACATTTGCTTGCATTCGGGCAGAATTTTGCCCTGTGTTTCTTCCCCCTACAACTTTTATTTTATTTTTTCAAATTTTAAATCTTGGCCTTTGCCAACTTATCTATCCCAGCGACCTCCTCTGATGATAAGATTTTGATCTTTGAAAAGCCTGGCTTAAGGAAAATTTAACTTGAATAAATTGCCTTTTTTGCGGAATATACCTTGCTCTGAGCAATTGAATTGAATTATGATTTGGCTTTTGCTTCTCTAATTCCTTTCCATTCTTCTTCATTCTACCTGCTCTATCCTGGATATTGAGCTGGATACTCTTCACAATAGGTTTTACTTTTCCTAAAAGTTCGCTTTTAGTACACCACTTTATATATACATATATATATATATATATATATATATATATATATATATATATATATATATAAGAAATGGCATTAAACAAAAGGAATATGATGCCTAATTAACATAATGGTTTTAAAAAGGATTTGATGACTAATTATCTGGTACTATTGCTTTATAATTTTGTTTTACTTTCGTACATGTAAGCAATGGTATTATCGGATTGATATCCTCTATTTTATCAACACAATAACAGAAACCAACCCAAATTCACTTGAACAACAAACGCTCAAACTGGAGCCATAAAAATCAGCTCTCAGCGACAGTCTAACAAAAAGGCGTAAAAGGCCAAAAATGTTGATCACGTGGCATGCTCTGAACTATGTCCGCCAAACCACTGTGAAAGAATATAAAAGCAGACGGCACAACAAAATCTGCCTTTTTTCCTTTTTTCTTTCTTCTTTCCACTCCGCCTCTCGTACACTTTAACAGAGAATACAATTCCCCCCCCCACCTTTGTGCGAGGGGGTACCAACGCGTCGGCTGACTATTAAACACACACTCACACACATACACAAAATCTAACACTCCTATCATTCTTCAACGAATACAACCTCACACTGCTGACAAAGACACATACACATACAAATGCCTAAACGGATTATCAACTCTCACGCGTACACATTCGTACACCCACGAACAAAAAGCAACACTCACATTCACACACTTCGACACTTGGCTACACTACTCACATACATACACATTCATAAATCACAAGCAATGAACATTTATCGTTTCTCTAACTGGACACTTGAAATAAACACTTAATGCTCTGTAATTTGTAAATATATAAATGTTTTGTTACTTTTAAATTACGTTTTATTCTTCCTTCAACTTATGCATGCTTTATCTTTCATTCAACTTTCATTCATTGTTTCATGCTTCATCCGTTTTCTCTGTGTTTTAAACATCTCTCTTTACCAATTAAATGGCCCCTACAGTATTGTGTTTACATTTTATCAGAAAGCCATTAAACAAATAAGTAAGCCATTAAACAAATAAATAACAGCGATCTTTCATATATGCATTCATAAAACTCTTATATGTGTGTCTTGAGGGCGCATATATTTGTTTAAATACATCCTAGAAGCCGAGCAGAAAAGGGGGATTACTTTGTAGGGGGAAGACTATGTATTTCGTTGCTTGGAATTAAAATACATTGTTTGTGCGATCAGCCTCACTACTTTGAAACATCCCTTATACATATTGACACTTTCTAACTCCCATGTATGTAAAAACAGTTGTATCCAATTTTAAAATATACTTTAATTGATTGAGAAATCCATCTTGAAGCTGTTTTGAGGTGAACTCTTAATGATATGCTCGTTTCAGCGCTTGTTTCAAGTTACTGAACACCATACCAGCTCTACTAGCAACCCGACCTTGCTTTGATCAGAAACAAGCAACACCTTGAAATCGACATGCTATGCAAACAAGTGACATGTTATTGAGTGACATTTTTAGACTGTTGTGTCTAAGATTGAGGAAACAAAAGCTTGGAGTGACTGGGCATCATGGGATTGTTTATGGCCTAAGTGTTTTTCCTATATACTTTAATTACACAAAATACATGCTCAAATATACGTGCACTCTGGTATTGAGTTATGTTTGAAAAAGAAACAGTAATTTATACTTGACTGAACACGTCACTCATCTCCATCTCCCTGTCTCTCTGTCTCTCTATCTCTCGCTGTCTTAGCTATCTATCTATTTTTCTCGCCTTTTTCCACTTTATGTTAATTCTATTACTCTCTGATATTTCTTAATGTCTCTGCAAGCATTTAGAGCAGGGGCGGGCAACCTCCGGCCCTCGGGCCACATCCGGCCCGCGAAGACTTAGTGTCCGGCCCGCCACCCTGCTAGGTTTTATTATTGCAATTCGGCCCGCGGACCTCCCAGTAAAACTTATATAATTTTGAAAATGAAGTGCACAAAGTCTCATCTTCGCTCCCAACTCTCGGACCGTCACCTCAATGACATTCTTCTGTTATCTACCTCAACCATCGAGCCAGACATGGAAATACTTTTTCATGGCAAACAGCACCAGCAGTCTCATTGATTTGTAGAGTGTTTGATGCAAGTGTTGTACAATTTATTCATGTAAACAAAATATAGTAATTCTGAGATTTCGTTTTTCACTCCGGCCCGCGATCTCCTTCCAAAAGCCTCACTCTAAAAAGGTTGCCCGCCCCTGATTTAGAGGAAGACTGCCTCTCTTTTTTTCATAATAATAATAATGATAATAATAATATGCAGTATTTCAACGGTCTATGTTGTATTATTTATTTAAATAACAGTAACCCGTTTTGATAGTAATATGAGTGATAAATGAATAAAAAAACTTTCGCAATTATTTATTTAGATTTTAACTGAATCGTTTGCTTG
Organism: Sepiola atlantica; assembly: GCA_963556195.1. Lineage (NCBI taxonomy): Eukaryota > Metazoa > Mollusca > Cephalopoda > Sepiida > Sepiolidae > Sepiola > Sepiola atlantica. Next base: position 71,118,206 of record OY744528.1, on the reverse strand, counting down.
TTTCTTGCCTCTTTTTAGCACAAGCCTGCCCGGCTGGGATGGAATATGATGAATGTACGAGTGCGTGTCCGCCGACATGCCGTACAATCAATATGACGTCAGAAGAATGCGATTTCTCTTGCGTGCCAACCTGCCGATGTCAACAAAATTTGTACTACGAGGATGGAAAGTGTGTGAAGCAAGAAGAATGTCCCTGCGAATATCAGAACTACAAATATAAATCAGGATCTTCGGTGAAGATGCTATGCAACAAATGGTACGTGTATAGCCATCGCAATTCTTTTATTTTCTCCGAATCATAACATTTTGAACAATTAAGAAGCAGTAAACGAGAATGCCAACAAGAAAATCTATATAATGCTAAAACTGAAAATCTTGCTTGCTTACACTGACTGTTTAAGGTGTTGGAGGTATGGGAGACTGAGACTATAAGTGGTTGGGGGAGGAGGATAGGGATTGGAGGTGGTGGGAGGGAGAGAATGAAAAGAGTAGTAGCATGAGGAAAGTAAAAGGATGATGTAAATAAATAAATGACATAAATTAAGAATTTGTATTATTTGGATTATTCGAACTACTGTTCTCATCTTGGATGTTATTCTCACACCGTTTTGGCCGATGTAACCTCCGACCTTCTTTAGATGTACCTTGTCGAATCTCTTTGTCGAATTTCTCTGTCGAACGCGGGAATCTCTACGGAATTTCGAACGGAATACTTTATTTAATCTTCTCTTGTTCCATCAGCAATGATCAGGTAGAACTCTTAAGTAATACGTAATTGGATTCATAGTATCGCCCGCACTGAGGATTGACCCTTCAACCTCAAGAAAACTGTCACTTAGAACTGATTATTACTTAGCACTTATATCGTTACACCACAGGTTTTTGCGGACAATTTTAGTATAAATTTTAAGAGCCTTAAACCTATTCTTGTTTTAGATGTGTTGTCTTACTACTTATCATTATATATTACTACTTATTACTATATATTAGTACATATTACTATATATATTTTTTAAATGAATTTTATACGTACATAAAAGTAATCCACAGCTGTCATCAGCATGGCTTACTTCGTCAAGGATGTTGATGTCAATAGTCTAGCGTTTTACCCCTGGACTATGAAATATGTACGATTTTTATCACCTAAATATTTCATGTATGTTTATGTAATTGTATTTGTAGGTGATTGCAGCGTTTGTATATATATATATATATATATATATATATATATATATATATATATATAGAGAGAGAGAGAGAGAGAGAGAGAGAGAGATTCCCGAGTTCGACAAGATGCACCTGAAGAACATCGGCCTGAAGATTGTGAGAATAACATCCAAGATGAGAAAAGTAGTTCGAATAATACAAATAATACAAATTGTCAATCCACATCTCAAAAATTCCAAAATTTAAATAAAGGAGAAGAAAGGAAAAAGATTAAAACAGTAGTAGTAACGGCAGCATAAGATGAGAGTAAAAGAATGACAAAAATAAATAAATGACATAAATAATGAAGAAAATGAAAAGACTAATGTAGTAGTAGATGTAGCACCAGTGTCAGAGGCGAGTAAGGGAATACAAATGAATAAATAACGTAAGGGAAAAAGGAAAACACTAAAGTAGTCGTAGTAACAACAGCGTAAGAGGGAAGTAAGAGAATGATGTAAATAAATAAATGACGTAAATAACGAAGAAAAGGAAGAGATTGAAATAGTAATAGTGGATGCAGCTGTGTCAGAGGAGATTAAAAAGTGAGTAAATAAATAAATGACAGAAATAAAGAAGAAAGTGAAAATAATAAAGTAGTAGTAGCAGCATCAGAGATGAGTATGAAGATGGCATAAATAAATAAATTACATAAATAAAGAAGAAATGAAAAATCGTAAAGCAGCAGCATTAGTAGTAGTAGTAGTAGTAGTAGTAGTAGTAGAAGCGCCAGAGAAGAGTAAGAAAATGAGGTAAATAAATAAATAGCATGACTAAAGTAGAAAAAATAACAAAGACCAATGTAAATAAATCAGAAAGCGAACAGACTAAAGTAGTAGCAGCAGCATCAAACATGAGTAAGAGGATGATCTAAATAAATAAATGATGTAAATAATTTTTTTTAAAACGAAAAGAAGAAGAAGTAGTAGAAGAATTGGTAGTAGTAGCAGTAGCAGCAGTGTCAGAGGAGAGTAAGAGAATGGCGTAAATAAATAAATGACATAAATAAAGAAGAAAAGGAAAATACATCAAGTAGTAGTTCTGGCAGCAGCAGAGGTGAGTAAGAGGATAACGTAAATAAATAAATGATATGAATAAAGGAGAAAAGAAAACGACTAAAGTAGCATTAAGGGGTGATCAAAAGGGCGACGTGAATAAAAAAATGCCATAAATAAAGTAGAAAAGGGAAAGACTAAAATAGCAGTAGTAATAACAGCGTAAGAGATGAGCGTGAGGATGACGTAAATAAATAAATAAATGACATAAATAAAGAGGAAAGACTAAAGTAGTAGGAGTAGCCGCAGCAGAGGTGGCTAAGAAGGCTGATGTAAATAAATAAATAGCATACATAATGGAGAAAAGGAAAAGACTGGAGTAATAGTAATGATAGCAACAGTATCAGAAATGAGTAAGACGATGATGTAAATAAATAAATTACGTAAATAAAGAAGAAAAGAGAATGATTAATGTAGCAGTAGTGCCGGGGTGCAAGTTTAAGACATAACACATGGAGATGAACAAAGGGAATAACTAGTAGAAATTACTCTGAAACAAATATTACAATTATTCCATCACAGTACAAAAAGTGCATATCGTTGTTAAAGGCAAAAATGAAATGTGTGCGAATGCATGTGATATGTAAATTCATTTACAGGAATCTCAATGATGATGACACGCACTTTGGAGAATAATATGCGACAAAGTCGTCTGGTTCTTTGACCATAGTCTGAGAGTCGGTTGACTCCATTAGAAAGATAACTTAACAAGCAAAGCCGTTAGAGTTTTAAAGACATGCTCAAAATGAAAGTTGTGCTAAGAAATGATAAAGTCTCAGTTTGGAATTCGTGAGGAACGAGAGTACAAAATGTTGCACAAGTAGTGCTGCCTAGCATTAAAACCAAATATCTCCAAGGGAGATAACTCTAGCCCAACAGTACCTTTACTAGTGTCTAATTACTGCTATATTATGATCGTAGACATCGATAACAGAGTGAAGAAACAAATGTATGTCTTTTACTTACACTGGATGATAGTGAGACTGAAAGAGTTAGATATTATACAATGTAAACAAAAGAACGTAGTTCTTTTTAAAAGTCACAACTTTATTTACTTGTGACAGAAGTTGTTGTTTATCTTTCATTCATGTCAGATGTTAAGAATTTTGATTAAGCTAAAATGTAAGCAAATACATTCTACTCAGCTGAGAGATTGACAAAGCTAACTTTTTATAATGCAAGCATCATTTCAAAACCACGGCAACATAAAGTGTGTTAACTGACTTTACTAAAAAAAAAGGTAAATTTTACTAATATTAAACACCTATCGTCTCTGAAGAAAGGTTTTATGCCCGAAACATTTAAGAAACAAATTTTTAAAATCATAATATAATTAATAAACAAAAATGTGCATCCTATCAGCGTCTTTCAACGGCATAATAAAATAAATACTTTATATATATATATATATATATATATATATATATATATATATATATATATATATATATATATATATATATATATATAAATACTGAAAATTCTTTAAGATGGGATAATTCTCTTATTTTTGGTAGATTTTGTCAATCAGGGTTATTTACTTTTAGCTAAAAAACAAATCACTTTCACTTTCAATCCCCATCCCTAGATATTATCTAGTAAAAAGTGCTTCTTATATAACTAAAATCAATCAAATCAAATCAAATTTATTGGCAAAAAATAGCAAAGTGCAACAAGCCATGTAAAATGGCAGTTAGAAGATGTGTAGATCTATACACCGTCTGAATATTTTGTCCAAGAGACTTTAATACTAGATATCATAGACATCGTCATCAGCTCTGGTAGGTTGTTCCACGAAGCAGAAACGGACAGAAAATGCTGCTTTTCTTCTAATAAGACGAAAGCGACTATGGTACATCTTTTCTTAGGTCCCAGGGAGACCACAACTTGGCGTTGGGGTGAAAAACTTCTCGAAGGGTATATTTAAATTCTGGTTGATGATGTTTTACGTCTTAATCACGTCCTCACGCATCCTTCGCTGCTCAAGTGAGGGGTAATTATCCAAAGATCAGCGGTCATGATGCATCCTGTGCTGCTTTGAACTGTTTGGTCGTCTGTAGGCTGATCATGGCTTCTGGCAGTTTGTTCCACTAATAAGTCTCTTTACTTCTACTCCATCCTCATGGATAATATAGAAGTAAAGAATCCTATTACTTTGCTATCTAATTCAAATACGTGTTTAGGGTGTGTACGGACACACTATGTAAATTAGCTGAAAAGAAAGAGTCAAACTTTCTCTAATTGCTCGTAGAGACATTAAAAACTATAAGAGAATGTTTAAATAAACATGCAATGAGAAAGGAATAGAATGATGTACAAACTCACTCAGTGAATTAATGGCTAATTAGACGAATTAAAATGAATTTTTTTTTCAAACATAACTCACATTAAAAATATATAAGAAACAGCGTTTGTGAAAAAAAACGTTGATTGACTCATCTTTAGTATGATAGATTCCTAGATAAATGTATTGTTACTTAAGTAATGTAAATAAGCTTCTAATTTCTAAATGCAATGAAATTACAAACTTATGCTCAATCTTACATAATACGATAAAGTCCAAGTTGTATTGTTTCTGCGGTTCATCCTAAGAATCCGATCTAAGGAAAATGATTCAATTCACTTTCTCATTTCTGGTCGGAGCAAAGTTGCTTCCCTTGATATAAAACGAGCAAGACAGTTTTTCCTTTGCTTTTTATTTCTTAGTAAAATTCATTTGAAAATGAACGCCACCATGCGTGGTTGTGTCACACTTACTCTGTCTTCTCCACGAGTCAGTCTGTTCGTCAGACTCTCATCTCCCTCGGTGCCAACAATGAATTTGTTAAATAACCATTGTTTATGTCATTCGACGTCAGCACTTTTGTTAGTCGTTCTTTTCTGCCTATTTACGTCATGGGCAAGGAATATTTCCGCTTTGTTCATTTTTTCCAAGACACTTTTCGTTCTTATTTTAAAATTATTTTTTAACTCAAATCGTCTAAAGACGACTAATAACATAACACTGATAGACATTTTAAAAGTGTCCATTGCGTAAAAATGATGAGTTTTTTCTTATTATTTGTTAATTTTTTTGTCTCCGTTTTTTAGATGAGGAGTTTTCATTATTATTTAGAATTTTCGGACTGGCTTTCTCATCTTGGTTCTTGTCGTCACAACGTTTTGGCCGTTTTTCTCTTCCCAGATTCGAATCAAGGCACCTGAAGAAGACCGGAGAACAAAACGGTCGAAACGTCTTGATAACAACAATCAAGAAGTTGATAATCATGTCATACTTTCATGGATATGTCAAACTCTCTCTCCCTCCTCTCTTTCTTTCTCTCTCTCTCTCTCTCTCTCTCTCTCTCTCTCTCTTTCTCCCCCTCTCTCTTCTTCGCTCTCTCTCTCCTTCTCTCTAACTGTCTCTCTCTCCAGGCGTAATTATTACTCATTACATTCGTAAGTTTTATTCTGAATCATCACATAGTTGGTCAATGAAAGTTTACGTAAAGTGGCCAAAGTTGGTGAAGTCACGTTTAGGTGACGTTAGCAATGTATCGCTGATAATTCTTGCTTGTTCTTCAAGTTGTGACCCATAATTATAGTGAAGAAACCAGTCCCGAAATGATCAATATTGATGTCAAATTTTAGTTTTTATAAATTGTACCTAAGTAGATTATATATACTAGCAAACATATGCTCCCCCCGGTGGCATATTTTTGCTAGTTGTTTTAAGTTACATATTAAATACATAACATTTTAAACTAAGTAAAAGGTAACCGCAGGGAAAGTGTTTAGAAAACAAAATCTTTAAATTCTCTTCGATAAAAAGAAGAAAGTTGTTAACTGGAAGTTATTTTATTGTTTCAGAAAACGGCGTAACAAAATTTATATTTGGCGGACCTATAGATGACCCACCCTCCAGTCTGAAATATTTATACATTTTTTTTACAATTTTTTTTTCGGATTACTATCGATTAAGAAACAAAAATTCAGATTATCAAAAGAAAAATTTGTTTAAACTTACCCGTTTAGATTTTTAGAGGGGTTCAGTTCGCTATGCAACCCTAACGTAAATTGACCCCCCTTTGGCAACGTGTCGTATATGTCTACCAAAATGAGCCTCGAGTGATAACAATATGTTTATACTAAACTCACTTAAGGTTGTAAAAAGATAATAATATTTGAAGTTTTTCAAATCGAAAAAAAGGTGTGCCTAAAATAAAATTAACAATTAAAAAAAATAGAGTGAACACGATTCTAAATTCAGTTATTTAATTGCTCAATAGTAATTTTAAATCGATTATTTTTTAAATTAAATAATTTGATTCAATAAATTTGTGCTTTAAAACATAATTTCTAATATGATTAAAAACAAATAAACCCAAAACGTTTTAATAAAAAAATCAAAGTAAATATATCATTTTGGAGCGACTCGTACGATAAATCTCAGGGAATGTGTTGTTTACATGTTATTAATCAAATAACGCGCTCCTGTTTTGTGTCCATCCCTCTCTCTTTTCTCTCTCTCTCTCTCTCTCTCTCTTTCTCTCTCTTTCTTGAAATAGAACTTTCTGTGCGTTCGAAATAGAACGTTATATTTAATAATCAGATGGCGGGTAACCAAATGTTGAAGTTAACGCCGGCTCTTCCATCATATTCCATTGCAAGCTAATTTAATTACATAACTCAATTATATAGATTTAAAAAAAAACAATGTCTTTAATTAATTCTATTTATAATTGTTATTAAGAGTATACTTATTGAGGAAAATATTTTAAATGCATCTGGAAATCTGAAAAAAACAATCATGAGTGTATATTTGCGAATATAAATTTATTAGAAGCTTTAAAACAAATTAACTATGTAAATTTGAAAGACGCGTGATGTTTGTGGAAGTTTTGGAATGGGTATATATAGGAGCTTATAAGTAGATATAAAAACAGAGTGATCAAAACTAATAATATAGTTTCGGCTTCAGACAGACAGATACATAATCTCCATTATTAATAGATTAGGCGGATTCATAAATTATTTCCGTTTTATGATCATTAATTCAATTTATGATACAAACCGAATTAACAAATTTTAATCAATTTTATATTCGCCATTGTTTTCAATGGCCTTTTCCCATTTACCAATTATCTTTGTAATGCCATCCGAATAAAATCAAGACGGTTTTGATTCAAAAAAGCTTTGGACGTGTTTTTTCACCTGTTTGTCTTCAGTGAATTTTCTGCCTTGAATTACATTCTGTAAAGACCTAAAAATGTGAAAATCAGTTGGAGCGAGGTCAGGGGAATATAGTGGATGGGGTAAAACAGATTAGCCAAGTTGCAAAATATTTCCCTGCGTCACTTTTGCAGCATGTGGTCTTGCGTTGTCATGGAGGAGGAAAACCTTTTCTCTATTGACAAGTGGCGGGCGTTTTTTTTTTGTTTTTTTTTCATCCACATGCTCCAATTGCTTAACATACAAGTTTACATTTAGTGTTTGGTTGCGGCCTAAAACCTCATGATGGATAATGCTGCGAGTATGCCACCAAATATACAGTACAATCTTTCTTCCATGGATCTCAGGTTTGGGGTGGGGTGTGGAGATTTATCTTTATCAAGCCATTTCCTTTTGCATAGGAAACTCATCTTTCATCACCTGCTATGACACGATCAAGAAATGTCTTGTTGCAATGGAAAAACGATCTCCGGTATTGTCCGGGCCTTTCGGTCTGGATTTACGCCTGTCTATTGGGGGTTGTCTGGTCCTGTGCAGTTCTAGGAGGTGCACCCTCCCAGCCTTCGCCTCCCCTCTTTGGGGAGGAGTAAGTTTATTGCTTACTGTCTGAGGCGCCCCTGCCGGGGAATGCCGACGGGGCTGCCCAGGCAATTTTTAAATGGCCAGAGTGCTCACCTCTCGAGCGCTGGCTTATCTAATCCCACTTTCCCGACCTTGTGTCACATCTTTCCTTGTGGGAGGTAGATAAATATAACGATCTACCTTATTTTTCTCACTTAAGGAATGAAAAACCCAGACGCCTAGTCTGCTAAACTTACTCATCTTTTATAAGTTGCGGCATATGGTGGACTGTTAAGTGTTGAGTTCTTGTACCAATTAACGAATGCTTAGACGAGAATCATTCTCCACTAACATGTTTTAACCATCTTCATCGATGTCTGATGAGCGCCCAGGTTTAGGCTTACTTTCCAAGCTCAAATATCCGGAACGAAACTTTGTAAACCAATTTGCAAAGTTTCGATCTATTATGAAATCTTAGTCATATAGGCTGCATATTTCCCTCATCATCTCCGCAGCATCATTTTCTTGTTTTAACTCCAACATCACATGTCGAATATGCAGTTTCCGTCCTTTCATATTCAGGGATATGAATTTATAATTTTACTGCAATTTTATTCCAAAATTACATTAACCGAACACCGTCTCATATCCTCTTATTATTTATAAATTTATGATGTAAACAAAACAAATTCTAAAGTATTTATGCGATTTACGTTTAAATGTGTCTTCTGTTTTCGTTATCAATCAGCAACTGCAAGAACGGTGCTTGGGAATGTGAGTCGAAGCAGTGTCCAGCTCATTGCTCCATTTTAGGAAGAAACTCTGTGATTTCATTCGATGGCCAGCCTTACAAGTTTGAACCCCAGGGTTGTGCATATACTTTAATTGAGGTGAGTTTTAATTCAATTAACATGGTCACATGATAGTAATGTTACAATAACTAATTCTTGAGAGGTTGCTGTGCTGAAGTGGACACCGGCGAGAACTGACGACTTGGGTGTTCCAAGTTCGAATCCTGGCGGTTCCATGGTACCACTTTCACTATCGGCGCCGGATGAAGTCCTATAGATGCCATAAGCATTTAAAAGATTATTCTAATTCTCTCTACATATAACCTTTGCAGAGTGTGTCTCAATAGTGCGCTTGTCTTTACTTGATACCTTAAGCAGGTGCTTATTTTGCTTATTTTGTTTTCATGGAAATCGCTCCAGACAAGGCATGAAGCCACTTGATGTAAGGAGTTAAATAATTTAAAAAAAAACGCTACTTCACGGTCAGAAATTAGCCAACGATAAGTGTTAAAATGATATATTCCGACCCAGAATACCCCCTTTGTTTAAACCATTGGCCATGGAATGTGAGGACTAAAGGACAAAATAAGGGAAGCAAGAATTACGAGGCTGGCGAAAGTAAACCCAAAGTCCACTTTCTACTCTCCCTAATGATTAATCCAACTTTGTTTACTATGGATGTTGACAACAGTCATGTGATCCATCGTGTAAGTACCTAATTCTAGAAATAATCATAGTAACCAATTTCAAACAGAATCGAGCCATTCAAAAAGTCGTACCATGCTAATTCATATGCATTTACATTTACGTAATTTTACAATAAGAGTACAACAACCATTTTCAAAACGTTTTATTATATTATGTAAAAAAAAAACTTTTACTTGTAACTGATACGTCCATTTTCCTGACTTAGAACAATGTATCATGATACTTAAAAATTACATCAGCTTTATTGCTTTTCAGCTGTGATACTATTATCTGGTAATATTTAATTTCAAGATCCTTTCATTATTTATATTTGTATGTTGTTATGAACGACACAAGCAGACGCGTTATCGCCAGATACGAACAAATAATTTTCTAGATTGAAATGAAAATCATTTTTTTTTTTGAATAAGTGGTAATCCGTTCCCGAACTTCGTTTGGGTTTCAGGGATCAATAAACACAATTAATAAGAAACAATAATGATGCAGAACATTGTACAGACCATACAATTTATTCACATGAAATTTGATAAAAACTGAACGTAGTGAATAGGGGAGAATAGACAATATATTGGCAGAGGGAACTGGATAATGTGCTGGTTGGGAGTAAACCAGCTTTTTTAGGAATAAAGTAAATTCAAAATGTTAAGATGTTGCCATGAAAAGGGATAATGATTTTGCTTGGAATAAACAAAGTCTGTGTGAATTAAAAACTATTCAAAAGGTACTTATCTTTTGAAGGAGATGGCTGCTAGTCGCTGAGAAATTAATATTTCTACAGTCGGTAAAAAAGTGAAATGTTCAATTACGTGGTTGAGATAGTCGTCGGTAAAGTTCAAAGTCCGAAGATCGATATCTTTGTTTATATATATATATATATATATATATATATATATATATATATATATATAGTCTTGGAAGTTTCTCAACCATTAAAACTATTTTTTTTTTTAAACTTAAAAAAAAAAACTTACGTCCCAAGTCGTTCAGTGGAAAATTACTCATGTAAGTAAATTTAACTTTTTCAGTTATTATATTAGTTTGCTTCTAACATTATTTAAGGGATCATCAGTTGTTTACCATGAAAAACTGTTTCGGGAATTTAAAAACAAGACAGTATTTAATTTCATGGCTTCCCGGCAGAGTTGATCAGACCCACTTCCCTTAAAAGACAAAAACATAAACGTTCCGTATACTAAACCTAAGTTTTGTTCCGTATAAATGGTTTGCTAACTTATATTAATTATTAAAAAAAAAATTTTTAAAAAAAGAAAAAAGTCTTCCTTACCTGTGTTGTTCGTCTGTCTGATAAAATTTATCCGTTACTTACAAAAATGTTGCTGCATTTTAAAGTGTGTAGACGAATAATATATATATATATATATATATATATATATATATATATATATATATATATATATATATATATATATGTATATATATATTTATATATATACTATAAATATATTTAAATATTAAAGTATTGTATACCTACAGCCGTCGTCGTTTTGGGTTTCCTACCCTCATCAGTGCATGAATGGCGGTTGCAGGCGGTTGCATGGGCTTGAACGCAGTTCGTAGAGTCAGCCTATAATCAAGAGCCTAACGTCTATGCCCACGCGGCTGCGAGAAATCACCACAAACAGTAACACTATATATATATATATATATATATATATATATATATATATATATATATATATATATATATATATATATATATATATGTGTGTGTGTGTGTGTGTGTGTGTGTGTGTGTGTGTGTGTGTGATGAGGTTTCCAAAATTAAATGGTTTTCAAAACAAAAGGGCGAATGTTTTTTTCTCGATTAAAAATTGATTTCTCCGATAGAGATGTTTAACACGTCTTTTTCAAAGGTTCATTTCAACTCCGGGTTTAGACGGCGTGGGACATGTCTAAGTAGATGGTGTTGAGAATAGGTGGAAGAATATATTTCGGAAGGAGTGTCTTATAGCGAGACTCATTTGATGGCGGTAGGATGAAAATTGACAATCATATATATGGAAGAAACGGTCGTTTCTCTCAATGACTTGATGGCTTCACTGTTGACATCGGGTCATAGTAACCAATGCCAAACAGAATCGAGCCATTCAAAAGTCGTACCATGCTAATTCATATGCATTTACATTTACGTAATTTTACAATAAGAGTACAACAACCATTTTCAAAACGTTTTATTATATTATGTAAAAAAAAAACTTTTACTTGTAACTGATACGTTCATTTTCCTGACTTAGAACAATGTATCATGATACTTAAAAATTACATCAGCTTTATTGCTTTTCAGCTGTGATACTATTAGCTGGTAATATTTAATTTCAAGATCCTTTCACTATTTATATTTTTATGTTGTCATGTCATGTGACCGTTGATAGCGTTAATTTCTCAGTTTGATTTTTTTCTGACAAGAATTTGATTCTGACAAAAAATTGGGATGTGCACCCTTGAGAAGTGATTCTGATTCAAGATGGACCATGTTCTATTAAAGTTTAAACGATCAGGCGCCCTTTAAACTAAGAGAGATCCAGTGTCAGAGGTCTTTGATTTTCGCAGTAAGGTGCTAAGAGGATTTTGACCAGATGAATCCGGGTTTAGAATTTCACATGTATATGATAAAGCATGAGAGGATGGACTTTGATCTCTAGTTCTACCAACATTCTTTGTTTAGCTGAAGTTAGTGGAAGGAAATTAATATTTTCCATGCTTAGAGAAACAAAAAGATATTTTTAGCTTTTAATGAAAATAAAAGAAATATCTGAGGAATTGGATGAACTGCTAATTTAAAGCTGATAATGTAAATCTTATATATAAAGTCTACCACATGTGACACTGTGTAGATGCTGTTTATATCATTTTAAATAATTATAATTCTTATGTAAAAATTGAGAAAAAGGTTGATTGTGGAAAGTTGTATAGATTTTAATGTTTTAAAGCTGGTAAATATTTTATTAGACTACTCAAATAACTCAATCCATAGAAAATTGCATCCAGTCTGTAGTAGAATGGGTCCAGAAGGGATGGTCACATTTAATGCTACTAGGACAAAGCTCCTCTTTTAACAACTATAAGAAACCTTTCCAACCACCGATTGTCATGGCCGATAGGCCACAATGAATTTTTTTACAAATAAAAATATTTTAAACAAATTAGGGACCACCTAAGTAGGACCAACCCACAGAGTGAATTAGGTATTCTGATGAATGAGAGAGTCTAGCTAAGGGTAAAGTGCACATAGACTGACCAATTGTATGACCAACGACCCCCCTTCCATAAAGATTCGGGCCTTGTGTCTAAGGCGAACAGGAACTTTTGCAGGCATTGTTTTTTTTTGTTTTGTTTTTTTATATTTGCTGTAACCGTTTATTTTCGCCTAAATAAAATGGCCGATAGTACTCTTGCCAAGAGCTCAATGTTCAAACTCCTCGGCCTGACATTCTTGAATAACATAAAATGGTATAAGTACATAGAAAATGTGGCCAAAGCTGCTTCAAAGAAGTTGAGTCTTTTCTACCAGGCTAGAAAACTTCTCACACTTGCCAGTATCCTGTATCTCGACAAAGCCACCATTTTCCTGTGCATGGAGTACTGTTGTTGTCACATCTGAGCTGGTGCATCAACTACTAGCCTCTCCCTTTTGGTTCAAAAAAGAATTTCTCACCTAATAGGTCCCGCACTGTCTGCCAAACTCTAGCCCTTGTTGCATCACTGCAGAGTTGCATCGCTGTGCTTTATTGATAAGTACTTCCATAATGAACATACTGCACAAAACGAAAATATCTCCGACCCACTTGACTAGCTGCTAAATCCCACCCCTTCATATTAGAGGTCCCGAGAAGCCAGAAGATTTTCTATTCTGATAGCTTCTTTTCATCAGAGCGCTTACCTTTGGAATTCCCTTCCTGCTCGCTGCTTCCCGAAAGAATCAACATGCAGAAATTTAAATGTAATGTAAACAAGCATCTTGCAAACGAACCCCTCACCCAGGTTTCCCCTATAAATCTGGTCCTTACCATAGTAGCTCCATATGCTTCAGTGGCAATATACCTTGTTTGACGTGAAAAAAGTTTAAATAAAAACATTTCTTCATTCGTTTTTCTAATTTTGCTATTTTGTCGTTTTTGCAATTGTAATCTTTCAACTTAATTCAACTTATGCAATTACATCTTTTGCTATTTTGTCGTTTTTTCTTCTGTTTTCCTTTGCAATTGTAATCTTTCAACTTAATTCAACTTATGCAATTACATCTTTTGCTATTTTGTCGTTTTTTCTTCTGTTTTCCTTTGCAATTGTAATCTTTCAACTTAATTCAACTTGTGCAATTACATCTTTTGCTATTTTGTCGTTTTTTCTTCTGTTTCCCTTGCAATTGTAATCTTTCAACTTAATTCAACTTATGCAATTACATCTTTTGCTATTTTGTCGTTTTTTCTTCTGTTTCCCTTGCAATTGTAATCTTTCAACTTAATTCAACTTATGCAATTACATCTTTTGCTATTTTGTCGTTTTTTCTTCTGTTTCCCTTGCAATTGTAATCTTTCAACTTAATTTAACTTATGCAATTACATCTTTTGCTATTTTGTCGTTTTTTCTTCTGTTTCCCTTGCAATTGTAATCTTTCAACTTAATTTAACTTATGCAATTACATCTTTTATTGATATATTCGTTTTCTCTTTTACCTCTCTAGCCTCGAAGTGCCTCCGTAAATTTGAGGGTCACATTACTCTTCGGTCCCTGTAGCTCAATATGGAAAGAAGCGTTGAATTGCACAACTGCTATCAGCATCGAAGGCACCGGATTCTTTGTTACCCTGAGTGAAAAATCCATATTTGTTAACGGCGTAGAAAATGTGAAGCTACCTTATTATTCAAACCATATTCACGTGAAAAGGGCGACATCAAGCTTTTATTTGGTGGAAGGAGACAACTTCCGTATTCTTTTTAATCAAAACCGACAGATTTACATCAAGCTGAATGTGGATCCTTTTAAAGGAAAGGTAAGAAAGTTATTTTTAAGAATGTTTCTTCTTTGTACAACGTTAATTTATTGGCACTCTTATAATTGTCATAGGCAGCGGCGTATAGAGAGGTGGCCCTGGGTATCCAAATTTGAAGAGGGAAATTCAATCATATTCAAACTATCTCCCTTTCTCATTATATTTCTCAGTACTAGGACTTATACTTGAGTCTTTGGAGCATAAATCAAGGAGTTGGTCTCGGGCATCACCGGGGCATCACCAAACCTCTGCACATCATCTTTAAATAAAATCAATGTTTTCAGTAGCATCTTCATTAGAACAAAGGATTTTCCTGTGAAGGAAATATGCTACTTTTACCATTCTATTTTCAGAAATCGCCAAATACATCTTGTAGATGCTCCAAAGTCGATCATCAGTGAGAAATGCTTTCACTGAAGGATTTCGGGTTTAAATCATCAAACTCGATCCACCAGCAACCAAAGCATTTCTCAAAAGAAAAATGATTCCTCCTCGAACGCGACGTTGTGCTGTGCACACATAAACCTTGCAAACTAAATGGTATTACAGGAAACGTGGACGCTCAGGACACTTGAAATTGGTTTCGATAAGGGGAATGTTTTCTCTCGATTAACAATCGGCTTCTCCGATAGAGTCAACAATATAATGTTTAACAGCATCTTTTCCAAAGGTTCAATTCAACTCCGGGTTTAAACGACATGGGGAAGGTCTGAGTAATTATAATGAAAATCGTTCCAACAATTCCACTTCCTGTATTTAAGGTTTCCGGAAGGATCGATCTGGTTACTTCTCAGAGCATAACAACTCGATAAAACTGAATGTCAACTCTCTTTTAACATATTTTATGGTATTTTTTTTTTTGTTTCATTAATTGGCTCTTTTGAAATAAATGCATGTGGAAGCTATTTCTACTGCTTCGGTAGCCTTTTATCGCCTTAATTAACTGTAAAAATCAGTTACTATTGAGCCTCAAGAACCATTTATTTTAAACTAGCATGGCTAGTTGGCGTTGCCCGGGATCATAGACAACAAAATAGAAAAGTTAAAACGTGTTTATAACATCTTTCTTTTAAAACTTCTCTCTCTCTCTCTCTCCCTCTCTCTCTCTCTCTATCTCCCTCTCTCTATAAGTCCTTCTTTCTTTCTATCACCTCATCTTTCTATCATAAAGGGGGATATTTTACACTTTGACCCACTTTGAAAACGCTTGAATCAAAAAGAACTGGTGAATGCAAAAAGATGTCTTATGGATGAGTCTATTTCATTCTTGATGAAAGTATCTCAATGTGATATTTCATTATAACTAGAAAAATTAAAGTAAAAGATTTTCACAGAAAGAAAATGTTTAACTGCAATTAACTTTAATAAATAGATTATTAAAGTTAATTGCAGTTTAACTAAGAACTTTGGAACCAACCAGCACTATCTTATAATCTTATATATAAAGCAAAGTGTGTTTCCCCCAACATGAGCTCTCGATAACTTCTGTAACAAAAGTCACATGCATAAATGTTTTCAGTTAGTAATTTCTGCCACATGTTGGTCTATGTTGTTAGAAAACAACATTTTGGTCTCGATAGCTTTCTTTGATTTTACAATTTAGTCATGTTCGATAATTTTTCTTAAAATAGTCATGCATAAAGTCGGAGGAATTTTCACTCTCACACTCAGATATACTACCACTGTCACCCATGTATACGAGAAGACATTTTGTAAGACCCATACTTCTGGAGTACCATTGTTATTATTATTTCATATTTCAATCTGGGACGTTTACATTAAATACTCTATATTTTCATATGAAACAAGGTACGTTCTCTCTCCTTACACGTTTTCTTTGTGAGACGCTTTTTTATTGGATAATCCACATAATTTTCGTTTCGTTTGACCAATCGCCACGTTTGGTAATCTCACTTACTATAATACCAGCATTACAGAATCACTAATAAAAATAACTGTCACACTTTTTTGGTTTCTTTATCCAAACACATTTAATCCATAAGCTAACCAAGTTCCATTACTTTGACAAAAACAATTCCCTTAAAAATGAATCTATATTAAATTATTTTTTTATTATTATTTTACATCTTGAATTGCAATGTTATTTCCTACCTACAGTTTGATGTTTTTATCTTCAACTAATTAAAATTATTACTTCAGCACAATCGTCCGACTTCGTTTTGTTATTTTCACATCCCAGTCATTCCGTTATTCTGTAATTCGATAATCGACTGCTTCACCCAAATCAACATGCTGTCACATTCTTTTAAATACAGCACTAAAAAATTTTTAAATAAAAAAGTAAAGTGGTTGACCATAGTCGAGGACGA
>OY744528.1:71091333-71096333 GCA_963556195.1 Sepiola atlantica | reverse complement strand
ATACTAAATAGTTGAACAAACAATTTTTTGAGAAAATCCGTTATTGGCTGTGAATAGATATGTAAGGGGATGATGGTGAGGATGAAAGGGGTTATCCTTTCATCTTCTCGTAAAGAAACGGAACAACGAAAAGTATTTCTGTAACTATAACAAAAAGGGGTTTTATTAACTCAAGGTTACCTATACCGTTTGGTATAGGTAGATGTGAATGGGACGGTGTCCGTCTGAGGAAGAGGAAGAATATAAGAGTTCTTAGGGCCGCCCGTGGATTTCTTCAGGTGAAGATGGTAGTAGTCGTCGAGTCGGGCGACTGCGGCAGGAGAAAGAGTGTTTCCTCGTTCCTCGCTGGTGCTCTCTGTGATGTGTCCAAGCTGGTGCCAGGAGGTCGTCAAATCTTTTTCCTTGAACCCTAAGGGGACATAAGTAGTCCCTTAGGGAACTAACGATATTACTGCGCCCTGTGATTTGATTGGACAAGCCAGCTCACAGGGACAGTGATTACGCATTCAAAAGTAGTCCCTATTGGTGACTGCTACAGATATATGTCAGTTATACATAGTGGCTCAGTATAAACGTAACCCATGTACACGCTCATAGATTATGAACGAAACACGAAAGACCAGAAAGCTTTAGATTTCCTATAAGATGAAATGATAACAATTCATTCAGTATCTCTTGTTTTAAATAAAATGTGATGTGCGCCTCAGAGTTATTGCATGAAGTTTTTGATTATTATTACACACTCTTTCATCTGATCTGCTGAGTTTATGATTGCAGCAATTGTTTGTCGATTGTTCTGGTCCATATGGTCTTTAGAAAAACCACAAGTGCATGTGGAGACACTTTTGGAATGCAGCGTCGACCAATCACACCAATTAGGAGGTTAATAACTCTGCCAATATTAATAACAAGCAAAAATTACCCGTCATCCAGTGACTATTAATCTAGCTCTAAGTATTATTTTCAAATATATAACTTATATTACATATTTTTAATATAAATCTATTGTAATTTTAAAAACTAATAGTTTTCATTTAAATTACCTCTCTTGAAAATTAATGAACATAATACTTTAACAAACGTTTTGGTAATTTATACTTTTTTTTATTAAATCACTTTAATGAATTACTGTTAATATTGACAAAACTATTGCATATATATAAGAAAATATGACAACTACAAGTGAATACCAAACATTAATTTATTATAAACGGTTTATAAATAATTATGCAAATTAGGCATCAAAAAAGTTGTGTTTGAGTCTTTGCTCTCTACTATAGTATTTCAAAAGACTATTGTGTATTATTGATTTAAATAACAGTGTAACCAATGTCTTTCTTGATTGTTCGGCTGATCGTCGACTTGTGGTAGCCCATGTCAGTGGCGATCTTGGCGTAGCTCTGGCTTCAGATTTTGCTTCGACACCCAGTATATACAGTATTTCAAAAGACTATGGTGTATTATTGATTTAAGTAACAGCCGTTTTGATAAATGAAAGATGTGATAAATGAAAAAGAAACTTTCGTATTTATTCATTTAGATGATAATGCCATCTCCTTGGATGATTTTGAAACGTTATTCTATTTTCTATCAATCCTGCAACATACAGAATAATATCATCCATTATTAAATAGGTCACGTTTATACTGAGAAACCCTGTATTTAATTAAACGAACATATTTAAACTTTTAGTTTGTACTAGACGTACCCGTGACCCGTTGGGTCACAACCACTACCACTATTTATTCTACTTTGATTTTATTCCAAAATTCATAAACTATGACATATTTGACAAAATAACTCTCTTTATTTCTACTCTATCCTCATGGATAATATAGAAGTAAAGTGACCTATTATTTTGCTATCTAATTTACATACGTGTTTACGGTGTATTTGAACACACTATGATATTTAGCTGAATAGAGAGAGTCACTTTTTCTCTAAATGCTCGCAGAGATATTCAGAAATATTAGAGAGTGGTTTAAATCAACATAGAGTGAGAAGGGCGAGAGAAATACATAGCTCTCTAAAAGAGAGATGGGTGACTTGTTCCATTAAGTATACATTACGTCTAATTAGAATAATTAAAACATATATTTTATAGAAATATAACTCAATCCCAGAATGAAGGTATATTTTACCATGTATTTTGGTGTTATTAAAGTATATATGAAGAAACAAAATAGGGAAACAAACGTTGATTTACTCACATTTAGTATAATTATCGATATAACTAAGAAATAAGAATAATTATATAAGAATACAAAGAAATAACAGTGGTATTGTGTTCCAAATAGACATATCTAGTGGTACTTGTGTCCTGGCGTTGACCGGGAAAATTTGAGGAGACCAAAAATCGTAATCCTCAAAAGTAAATTGACCGTAAAAGAACCGAAAAGCATTTTTCATTAAATTGCTCAGCCTTTATCCATGATATAAAAAATATCCGTAAATAGAACTGTTATATTAAAATGAAAACGATCATTACGAATAGTTAATTAATGAGATGTCCTTTTGAAAAGCAATATGAAAATTAGTTAATCTTATGATGTTGATCGTATCACATGATCGGTGTATTAGAAAGCTATTGTGCTTCTATTTTAAATATGAATTTGTCGTTTTAATCTCACTGTCAATGCGATTAATGGCTCAACTTTATAAATATGCAGATATAACGATATTACTGGGTTGGATGGGGTGTGTCATTTTATAAGAATGCATACAGTTAGTTGAGTTTTTGGTCTACATATTTGAGGGTTACAGATGTTGTTAACCAGTGAAACTCATATTGAGATTTGATTTGAAAGAAGTAATTGGTTTATACACTAAATCGATCAATTATACTTGAGGCACCCCAGAATCAGAAACGACCAAAAGGACACATTTTGGATCGACACCGGTTTCTTTTACTTTCGGTTGAATTACAAACAAAATATTTAACGGACGCATGCTTGCTTGCCTTAGCAAATTTGTTTTGTTTGTTTATACATTTTGTTTAATAAAAAGTTTGTAACTTATTTTTAATTAAATTTTTTTATATATAAATCTCTAAAGTTTACAAAACAAAACTTTTTGTAAAAAAATCTGCAAAGGAAAGTGTGTTGTTTATAATTCAACCGGAAGTAAAACAAAAAAATAATGAAAGAAACTATGTTCTTTTGGTTGTGCCTTACTATGGGGTGCCTCAAGTATAATTAATCCCATAAACTATTAGTAGATAAATTTACTGCTGATTACAAAGATGTTATTCATGCTAATTAAAATTGTGTACTGTTGACAAATATGGTATCTACTTAAAAATACTCATACTTAGATAAAGTATTTTTAAAGACGCTGAAGTGAAATGCATTATTTTCTTGTAAAGAACATGCGAGAATGAAGAAGACAAATTGGCTAGTCAGAGTCAAATATCAAAATAAAACGAATGTAACTTTTGAGTAGAATATGACAGAATTTTCTTCATGATATTTGATTTGATTTATTAATAATTAATTTTTCAATGGGTAAAATATTGACTTTTGGCACAGAGACATCAGATATTTCTAAATTATTTTATATTTAGCGATCGGATGATCTCATTTTTTTAATGGGGGTAGAAGGCGATAATCTACATACAAACAATAATACACGATAGTATTATACAGATTTACAATTTTTAACAGAAAAACGTATTTACTAGTGACGTAACTTGACGTACCCGTGACCCGTTGGGTCACAACCACTACCACGATTTATTGCATTTTGATTTCATTCGAAAATTCATAAACTGTAATATATTTGTTAAAACATTCTTCTTGCATAACTAAGTCTATTATTATTATTATTATTATTATTATTATTATTATTATTATTATTATTATTATTATTATTATTATTATTATATAGAAGTATTTTTATTCTTATATAGAAGAAATTCTTATTTAGAAGTAAACAGACTTACTATTTTGCTATCTAATTTACATATGTGTTTGTGGTGTGTACAGACATATGTACGTAAATTAGATGACCATTCTGTATAAAAGAGTCACTCCTTCTCTAAATGCTCACAGGAACATGAAGAAATATTAAAGAGTGGTTGAATCACAATGTCAAGTGAGAATGGGCGAGAGAAATACACAGATAGCTAAATCAGTTAATTATAAATTACGGCTAATTAGAACAATTAAAACAGACCACGATCCTAGAACTAATGTATATTTTAGCATGTATTTTGTGTTATTTAAGTATACAGGCAAAAAGCCTTAGGGAAACAAATGTTGATAAATTCACATTTAGTATTATATATATATATATATATATATATATTATTTATTATCTACATATGTATACACTTAATCCTTGCGGAACCATCAGTGTAGAGATAACGCACGATTCGAACCCAGGAACAAGGGTCACCTTTAACTCAAATTCCAAACGCTCTAACCAATGATGCCAATTCCAACCGTTACACGACGTGATGAGAAATAAATTTTATTCATGTCAAGCAGTCGGACAATTATAGTCAGCCGTCCTAATAGTGTTCAACAGAATATGACTTGCATTTATAGCTTAGATTAGACGGCTCGAATTATATATATATATATATATATATATATATATATATATATATATATATATATATATATATATATATATATATATATATAGTAAGCAATGAAAATATATATGGCAATCAAGCTACACAGAGGCTCCCGTGTTTCATCCCCGGGGGGAATCGTCAGGCAAAATGCATTTAGCCTGACGATTCCCGCCGGGGATGAAACACGGGAGCCTCTGTGTAGCTTGATTGCCATATATATTTTCATTGCTTACTACCTAGCTCTACTTACGTATCGAGCACTGTTGAAGTAAATACTGAAAACTGATACATAAAAAATTATATCTCCTTATAATATTTTATGTGGATACATGAAGTACTAATATATATATATATATATATATATATATATATATACAGAGTGATTCATAAGTCACTTCACTTAGCTATTTAAAATGATTAC
>OY744528.1:70841333-71083833 GCA_963556195.1 Sepiola atlantica | reverse complement strand
GATATAGAGTCACTTCCATAAGCATCCTGATAGTCCAACTAAGGTGGACTCGTCTACCGTTTGGCATAAAGACTTCGACCCAGGCGATTGGAACATCATCATCATCATCATCATCATCATTAGGGTTTTTGATCACTCTTGGAGGAGGAACTTTGCATGGTTTTATTTCTACCTTGTTTTGTCCTTGGGTAGGCGTGACCACGTAGGACCCGGTTGGCTGTCGAAGTCGTCTCTCCACGGGATTTTTGGCTTTTCTCTTGGTCTTTTCCATTGCCACAGAGGTTCATTCTGTCGCTCTATATGTCCACCTGTTGTCTGTAGATCTCAAAAGGTGACCTGCCCAATCGATGTTTTGCCGTTCGTATGATGGTGATGATGTCATTTACTCCAGTTTGATGTCTGATCCAGATGTTTCTTTTTCTTTCACGTAGACTGATGCCGATCATAATGTGTTTCATTTTGCATTGTGCCACTCTTAGCTTTTTTATTATTGAAACAACATTATTGGGAAAAGATTTTAAAATCTCATAATACCTATATCAGGACGATATGTGTGTGGAAACAGCCACTGAAGATGAGATGAAACACAAGACGAAGCCCATCTCGAATAAGTTAAACGAGGCAGCTATGGCCATAAGCGAGCACGTATGCGAATTAAATTGAGACAAGATATATTTAGGATATCAAATATCCAAAATAAGAAACGCCACCCGATAATAGACTATGAAAATAGTAAAAGTCTCCACACAACGAAATAGAAAGAAATTATAATCATTTTTAATAGTAAACTAGCTGTCTCTGCCCGGCGATGCCAGGGAGTCTTTTTACTTTCATTTTTGTTATTAAACTATGTAGTTTTTTGTTTTTTATATAAAATTATTCCCTGCCCGGAGATACCCGGGAGTATTTTTACTTTCATTTTTGTTTTTAAACTATGTAGTTTTTTTAAATAAAATTTTTATTTTAAATAGGATTTTTAAAATTAAATGTATTTATTACTGCATCGTTTAGTCAGAATCATTTTAAACTATGCCTTTTGTTTTTTATTCACATTTTTTAAATAGAATTTTTAAAAGTACATTTATTTATTAGTCATAATCATTTTTATAGTTGTACCTATCAGATCTATTTCTGTTTTGTTGATATAAGAAAATAAAAATGGTTAAAAAATGAAACTAAATTCTGTCCTCATCACAAAAGACGATTGTAGATAAAACAAAATATTAACTTAAAACAACGCAAATATAAATACATAAATAAATACTTAAATTAAATTATTAAACATTAAAAATCATTAATACAGAGTTTACTGAAGATTAATTATTTAAATGTAATATTAGAACCCTTTTTTGTTAGAAAACATGAGTTCTAAGAAAACCAGAAATTCGAAATGACACCGTTTTGAAAAATAAACGGGAAATTAAAACAAAAAACATGAATTAAAATTTAAAATAAATGTATAAATGGATTCAGAATCTTCCATGGATCCTTTGGAAGGATTTATTTATCCGTTTATCATTGACGGGATTCGATAAAGAGGTCTCGTGCCTCTTTTAAATGACAGAGATTTAGCCAATCAAAACCAGTGGATACAAAAATACATCTCTTATTAAATAAAATCCGATTTTAATGAGTGACAGTAGGTGGACTTCTAAGTGTAAGAGAAGATCCCCCTCCTCTGAAATATAAGCAAAATAAAAAACATGGATAGGATTAAATGTAAACAATGATATGAATTGGAAATATATTTTCTAAGAACACGGTCTGATATTTGCCATAGATAGACGAGAAAAAAAAAGAATCGTTGGTTAGGGTCCACATGGTTGTGCACACATTAATGATATATGGTTATTCTTGCTATTGGTGGACTCATTTTCGAGATGACTTGGACAGAAAGACGACCACAGTAATATCAGTACAAAAAAAAACAATATTTTGAAGAAATTGAGTACCCAAAAAGATAATCGCAGACAATGCACCAGCATTTTAAGATGAGCAGCTTTGTTCATGGTTAAAGTATATCGGATGCATCCCGTATAAGACACCACCTTACCATCCACAATCGAATGGGATTGCAGAGTGAATAGTGCAAAATGTGAAAATGGAATTAACGGCGCTCTCGCCATTTAATCAAAGCATAGAAGTTTACCCATGAGTTACCAAACAATCCCACATGCAGGAAGAAAGCAAATCGGAAGACAAATCGGATATCTCATAACAAAATGGTATAGAAAGGATAAAGTATAAAAACCAAGAGAACCCAACATTCTAATTACAAGAAAGAAACACGTCGATATTAGAGACACATTGGCTGCAAATACTGGCTCGTGTAGAGCAATTCAGAACCTGAATCGAACCCAAATATGAGTAAGAAACTTAAGAGCAATATATGATCCACCCATTAACCCTAACCCTAACCCGTTGTTAGAGTTAGGGTTAGTTAGGGTTATGAGTAATGGATGGATCACATATTAGAATGGTTTGGTTTGCTTTGTTTTACGGCATAGCAACCAACTATGGGTTATGTAATGTCGAGGAATGTAAACAACTCGGTAGATCACATATTGGAAAATCATCGATATTTATCAATGAAATTATACAATTTGTATTTGCTTTAAAACAAGAATTTTAATTTTAAATGTGACAAAAATATGAAACTTTTTTGATGCAATACTCTTGTTCTTAATAGTTGCTCATCTTAAACATGGTGACAGTTTATTGTATCCATGTTTCTGAATTTTTAGATGAAGATTGATAATTTCAATTATTTAGACTACTATTTTCATCTTGGCTGCTATATTTACAACGTTTCGGCCGATGTAACCCCGACCATCTTCAGGTTCATTTTTTTTTCGAACTTGAGAACCTTTTAGTCGAACTTAGGAATCTTTATGTCGAACTGGGGAACCTATACAAAATTTTGAACTGAACCCTTTTTTAAACCACGTGATTATTTTTATCATTCCGTCAGTCATGACCGGGTAGAAATGTTAATTCTATGTTATTCTTAGTTACCATCGCTGTCTAGAGGTTGAAGGTTCAATCCTTACTAAAGGCGATAATAACTAAGAATAACATAAAAGTAACACCTCTACCCGGTCATGGCTGACGGAATGAGAACAATCTACCCTGTGGGTTAAATATGGTGTTCAGTTCTAAAATCCACATAGGTTTCCGAGTTTGACATAAAGATTCCCAAGATTTCTTCTATTAAGTTCCCAAGTTCAAAAAGATGTGCATGATAAAAGTCGGTGGTTATATCGGCCAAAACGTTTTGAAAATAACAACCAAGATGAAAATAGTAGTCCGAATATACCAAATGATACATATTGCATGCATGCTTTCTAATTTCGTCTCTTAATTGAAACATATTTATAGGTTACGAATGCAAGAACCCACAAGAAGTATACACGGAGTGCGGATCGAGTTGCTATACAAGTTGTGATGACAGACAATATACGGACACATCATGCGAAGAGGAATGCATTCCCGGATGTCAATGTCCGCACAATAAATACTCAGATTCAAATATGAGGTGTGTCTCTGCCAAGCAATGTACTTGCTATGATAAAGCCACACTGAAGACATATGAAGCAGGAGATAGTGTGAGAAGAGCCTGTGGAAAATGGTAACAAGATTTTCTATTCATATAAGTGTCCGATCATTTGTCAAAAGTCTCATTAATAGTAACTGTGTAACACGATGGTACAAGACACGTCATTTAGTTATAAGTTTTAATGGCGAGGGAAACAAGATTTAAAAACAATATAATAAAATAAGACGAATCAGTTTATTTCTGAATTTTTGAGATGAGGATTGATAATTTGTATAATTTTGGTTATTCGGACTACATTTATCATCTTGAGTGTTATCACAACGTTTCGACCGCTGTAACATCCGGCCTTCTTCAGGTGTATCTCTTCGAACTCGGGAATATTTCTGTCGAACTCGGGAATATAGACGGAATTTCGAACAGTGATAGTCATCTGAAGGTTGAAGGTTCAATCCTCGGTGCGGGCGATACGAAGAATTGCGAATTACTGAAGACTTCTCCCAGTCATGGCTGGCGGAACAAGAGCATGCTACCCTCGTGGATTAAATAATGGGTTCTGTTCGAAATTCCGTCCAGATTTCCGAGTTTGACAGAAATATTCCCGAGTTCGAAGAGATACACCTGAAGAAGGCCGGGGGTTACAGCGGCCGAAACGTTGTGATAATAACACTCAAGATAAGAAATGCACTTAAGTCCGAATAACCAAAATTACACGAATCAGTTTGTTATTAATACATTATTAAAACGCAATTGTGTTAGGAATCTTTATCATGTCAGTGAACGGACAATGGCAGAATAGATAATTAGGATTTAGTAAACAAATGAATTTCAGACGGTATCTGCAAAATTCTGACTAGAATATATTCTTGGTTGGAAGCAAGACAAATGTGAAGAATGTATATTGACGTCAATCGTTACGTAAGCAAAATGAATCTATATAGATAAATAGACAGAACGACAGGAGAGAAGTGACGAGAAAAACAGAATGAGAGGCATAACGAGAGGCAGACAGGCAGAGAAGTCTACGTTAAGTCAGACACAGAGCAGTCGACTGTAGTTCGCTTGTAGTAGCGCAGATATTCGATTAGCTGTCTATCTACTGAAACTATGACGGGCTGACGAAAAGAATCTTGTTATCGTGTTATTCACATTAATTAACAAAGTACAACTATTAAAACGAAAAGGATAATAAGTAAAAGCAATCGATATAGATAAATAGACAGAGAGATAGAAGAGAAAAGACGAGAGAAGACAGAGTAAAAGACATAGGGAGAGAGGGAGAGACAAACTGAGAAATGTACGTAAAGCCATGTAGCAGAACATACGTATGTCTACATACACACACAGATTCGAGTAGCCGGCTACTAAAACAACGATGGACTGACAATTTATTTAAGGGGCAAAACTAAATGCTTAGGGAAGCAGTAAGCAACTGTAGCTAGTGTACATAATTTTTAAGTAAATAATTTGTATATATATATATACAGTACCGTTCAAAATTAAGGAACAAAAATAAAATCTTCCTAATCTCAAATAAATTATATTTTAATATTTGTGAAAATTTCACTACATATGTAAATTATGTAGTTGGACTTTTACCGAGATTTTCAGATGAATTAAAATAATATTATTAAAGTTATCCACCATTTTACATATTTCAAGTGTCCAAAATTAAGGAACATTAAGGAAAAATAATTGTCTAAACTTTAAAACAGTATCGTTTTTTTTTGTATAAAAGGATGAAAATAAATATTCTAAACTTTAATTATCATCACTGCTGCAAGTCACGCAATATCAATCATGTCAAAAAGAAATAAAACTGATTTAAGCGACAAAGCAAAAATCGTCAAATTAAGAAAGGAAAAGTTGACAATAGAAGAAATCGGAAAACGTGTGAAACGGTAAAAAAGTGTTGTAAGCCGAGTTCTCAAACTCTATAAAGAAACTGGAAGATTAAGTAACACAAAGAAACCTGGTAGACCAAGAAAGACAACGGCAAAAGAGGACAGAGTTATACAACGCCTAGTGTTAAAAGACCGTTTCTTTACAGCTGGCAACATTTCTACACAAATGGAAGGTGTCACGAATGTTTCACGACAAACTGTGTCCAGAAGGTTGCACGAAATAGGTTTGTTTGCAAGATCTCCTCGAAAAAAGCCGCTAATAAGTAAAAAAAAACAAAAAAAAACAAACAAAGCAGCTAGATTGGCGTTCGCAAAAAAACATGTTATATGGTCAGAAGAAAATTGGCAAAAAGTTTATTTCAGTGACGAATCGAAATTTAATGTATTTGGCAGTGATGGAAAACAATTTGTAAGAAGAAGAAAAGGCGAAAGTTTGGATTCTAGCTGCATCAAAAAAACTGTTAAATTTGGTGGAGGTAGCGTGATATTTTTAGGAATGATATCATGGCAGGGTACATCACCACTTGTACGCTTAAATATTAGAGTAAATGCCACTGTATACAAGAATGTTTTAGAACAGTATGTTTTGCCAGTGTTGCACAATTCTGGTATCGAAAAGCCTGTGTTTATGCAGGATAATGCTCCCTGCTATAAGGCAAAGCTGATCATGAATTATCTGGCTGATCAAGAAGTAGAGGTAATGGACTGGCCTGCTCAGACTCCTGACATGAACCCTATAGAAAACTTATGTAAGACTCTAGGACAGAATGTTATGGCAAAGAATCCAGAAAACATCGAAGACTTGTGGCTGAAACTGAAAGATGAATGGGCCAAGATAACTATGACCCAATGTCAAGATTTAGTAAAATCCTGCAGTCGTAGATGCGCAGCAGTTATTGAAAACAAAGGTGGAAGTACCAAATATTAAATTTCTTTTGTCTTTTTAATGTGATTTAGTTAAAAATGATATTTTGTTCCTTAATTTTGGACACTTGAAATATGTAAAATGGTGGATAACTTTTAAAATATTATTTTAATTCATTTGAAATCTCGGTAAAAGTCCAACTACATAATGTGTACATTCAGTGAAATTTTCACAAAAATTAATATATAATTTTGTTTAGATTCAGAAGATTTAAATTTTGTACTATATATATATATATATATATATATATATATATATATATATATATATGACGTTACTTTTGGCTATGTGTGATAATTTAAAAATGTCGATCTGATTGGAATTTTGTCATACTATTGGCGGGGGGGGGGGTCCTTGTAAGTGTTACCTGCTTTCTGTTGTTTGTTTTTATTGTTTTTTTTCCTCTCCGAACTCTGTGCTTGATGTGACACTTTATACATGCCTTTCATTTCGGTCCCTGAAGAACAGCGAGGTAATGTGTTTAATGGCTGCATTTTACTCGTTGAGAAACAATTGTAAGACCATCAGCAATTCTGACATGCAAAAATAAAAATAAAAATAAATGGTTTGATAAAAGACTAAATTTTCTGGTCATTGGAACATAAACAATCACAATATATATATATATATATATATATATATATATATATATATATATATATATATATATATATATATATATATATATATATATATATATATATATATTCTATTTACAGGATAATCTCCTAAACTAATGAACCGATCATTATGAATTTTGGAAAATATATTCAAGACAACACGGAGAGTAACATGGTGGCATTATTTTTTGGTTGTAAACTTTATCATTTAGGGAGTGTGCCAACCTAAAATATTACCCGCTCCTTAAAAAACTTTTTAAATAAGTTAAATACAAAAACTTTAATACAGAAAAAGAATTGCTCTACATCAAATTTTGAGGCATATTAAGTAATACATTTTTTAAAAGATCTGTGCATGCACGTGAGCGTCAATAATATGCATCTGCTTGGTAAAATCCTAAACTATTGAAGTTATCATTATGAACTATGGAATCTAAGCAACAGGGTAAGTAATGTGGGTGCATTATTTATTTAATTTTGTAAACTTTACCATTTCGGAGTGCCACCAAAATTGTAAAAAAGCGTCTTCGTATGAGGAGTGGTTCGTTATGCATGGGTGGCGAGATTAGCAGTAACTGGACTATCTGGATTTGTTACCGACATACAGCAAGGTAAAGGTATTCACGCAGTGTAAGATCTCAGGTTGACTGCCCAGTTACTGCTAATCTCGCTCCTTGCTTACTACGCAGCGTTTTCTTTTCAGGGTCAGCATGAGTCTGCTTAGTTTCATTGGCTATTTCTCCGAGTCTGTTGTCCGTCGTCAATAAAATATAATTTATTTTTGTATGGATCGACTTTGTCATTCCTTTTTATATTGTCTTTTCCTCTAAAACAAAATTGGTGACCCCAACGTGATTCGAACATGTAACCTTCTGACAGTTATATTGTTCATTTCAGTTGGTAAAAGTTAGAATTTACATTCACTACTGGAGATTTATGAGGTTTTAGAATCTGCCGTCTGGCATGTTTATTTGTATTTTAGTTTGGAATTGACGGCTGATTAAGAAATTATCAGCAGGCATCATGTTTGCTTTGAGTTGGTCTGTTTTTATATACTGTCCGAATACTGACTGTTTGTGTACGCATGCGTGTGGACTACGCTAATGTCTATTCATTAACCTGGAAATAAATCTTCCTTTGAAAATGAAAGATAACAGTCAGCTATTTTAACGTATCCTTAACATATTGGGAAAATGTCAAAATTTATAATAGTTATTGATCTTATATATAAGATCAATTAAGTGCGTATGCGTAGGTTCAGTTCCTAAATATACATTTAAATACCAAGCCATGCCGAGATATAAGACATCTAGTTGAAATTATAGAAGGAGGGGTAATTAACTTAGCACATCATAGATATTAACGTACATACGTGAGAGGGGGGTATTAGAATATAACTATGTTACATTAATTATTTATATATTATATATGAAATTTATTGTGTATAACGCTGCTATTTTGGTTGCCACTTGTGTTTGTGTAGGTAAATACTGTTATTAAATGAAACGGTCAATTATTCTACGGGGCTAGAAACGTAGAAAATTCACAAGGAGAAAAATGAGACCCATACAGGATTCGAATCAATTATACTTGAGACACCCCAGAATTAGCAACGACGTAAACGACACATTTTGCCTTGACACCGATTTCTTTTACTTCCGGTTGAATTATACGCACATTTGCCTTCGCAGATGTTATACGCACAGTTTTATGAATCTCCAAAGTTTACAAAACAAAACGTTTTGTAAATTAGTAAAACATTTTATAAATAAAACTTTTTTATAAAAAAATCTGCGATGGCAAGTGTGCGTTTTGTTTTGTTTATAAGTCAATGTTTATATATTTTGTTTCATAAAAAGTTTGTAACTTTTTTTTCGGTTTGTAAATAAAACGTTTTTTAATTAAAAATATGCGTGTAACATCTGTGAAGGCAAATATACGTATTGTAAAAGAAATCGATGTCAAGGCAAAATGTTTCCTTTTGGTCGTTGCTAATTCTGAGGTGCCTCAAGTATAATTGATCTCAGGATTTAAACCTGTGCTTATCAAGAGGGGCCACCAGTAGCTTGTGTTGCTTTTATCAACTCGGCCAGCGATATTATGGTTGGGCGAAGGTCGAATTTGTATGTAGATTTGTACGTAGATTTGAGTCATCTGTCCAAATTCGACTTTCATTAAATATTTTTCATTCCAAATGTTATTGAAAGTAAAGAAAAACTGTTATTAAGTTGCTTTAAATGGTTCCGGTCACCCCCCCCCCCCCATTCCAGCGCTAAGCTAAAGGACTCGCAGTGACCTTTATGCCTCATGTCCTAACCAAGTATAGGAATGGTTCAACGGTAGTTACTGAGGGTAAACTTTGACTTTTTTTTAAGTTGATACTAGGAAGAGGAGTGTAAATAAGTGATTAGCACAGATAGCGAGACGGAAACCTTTTCATGTTTATTCTTATTCTACAATTCGGCGAAGATTTGGAATAATTTTCTCTGAATTTGTATTAATTTCACGGCTATCTATTTTCAAAATTCACCCTTGTCAGTGTTAAATCATAAACTGTTATAGAGTGCTAACACCTCTAACAAGAATGATGGACTAAATCCGGAAAAGAATATAAAAATATTATATTTCTATTTGTTATGGTTGCGTTGTCTAATTTGAGAATGAGAATAAAAAGATATACAGTGTCATAACATTAGTTTCAAATGTATTTATTCTATTATCTGCTGGTGCATGATACAACAGATTGGCAATGAGCGAGGAATTTCGTATTGACTTATGTTGTATTAACACAATTGACAACAAGAGGAAAAGAAAGTTCATCAAGTTTCAAAAATAAAAAAATAGAGAGAGAGGACTTTAAAAGTTTTATGTTTGAATTCTTAAACCAACACGAAAAACAGGGTTAGGATTCAATATATGGAATAACTTGATAAACAGCATTCTCAAGGCATGAAAAGACTTGAAGAATGACTCGAAAAACAACGCAGTTTGGTAATGCTTTAATCTAACTAAAAAGGATTCAGACGACTATACTACATTTGCAAACGTTGTGAATAAGGAATGTGAAAAATTCAAACTCAGCGAACTTACTTCAGACATGGTCACGTGTTTAATATGTGTGCAAGGTATTATGTTTCCAAGAGACAGCAAAATAAGATCATGTCTACTATGAAAATTAGAACATGATTCTGAATTAACATTACGAAATATAGCGGAAGAATGTCAACGAATAATAAACATATGCTATGACACCGCAAAAATTGAGTAATAAGATATTTCATACATACATTCAGTTGAAAGAAAGCAACAAGGTAAAAAAGATTTTTTTAAACTTTACTCTTGTTATAGATGTAGTAAAATACATTTATATTTAAAATTATCCATTTAAAAAAAACGAATGTCATAATTGTGGCAATAAACGGCATAAGTTCTTACATTGTAGAAAAAAACAGAAAGAAAAAGGAGTCGGTTCACTCTACAAAAACAGAAAACTAATCTAGTTCGATTAAAAGATAATTTGTAACTGTAAAAATGGAACACATAAATGTGAAATTTCAAAGTTAAATGGAAGAAAAAAAATATTCTCAACACTTGATTTATTGGATGTCTACCTGCAAATATGATTAGAAGAAATTGTTAACTATAAACATGCACAAAAGTTTGTACAAAGTTAATAGATTGCGTTTTGGTATAAAAGTAGCGCCAGGAATATTTCAAGAAATAATGGAGGCTGTGTAGAGTGACTTGGATTTGGGAGTCACTTATATTGACGGCAGTAAACAAAAAAACGAAAATAGAGAAAAACGCGCTGAACATAGTATTTAATAAAATTAAGAAATATAGCTTTAAACTAAACACTGAATAATGCGAATTTTTTAAATAAAAATTAAATACCTGGGACACATAATTGATGAAAAGGGTCGCAAGCCAGATTCAGACATATCTACAACAATAAAAATATGCCCACCTCCTACAAGTGAGTCTACTTTGCAAGTTTTGGGAGGATTTACAAATTATTACAACAACTTTATTTCTAGAATGCACGCATTAAGACCTCCACTGAATAAATTATTTAAGAAAGATACGAAACGGAACTGGTCTCTTGCATGTGAAAAACCACTTGAAGAAATTTTAAAGACTTTACCCTCTAATTTATCTCTTCATTGTGAAGAATCACAATGAACGTTGCAACTGATGCTAGTAACTCGGTATTAGGGGTCCTTTTACTACACAAGAAAGATAACGGATAGCTGAAGGCAGTAGCACACGCATCAATAACGTTATTGCCGGCAAAAATAAATTGCAGTCAAATAGAAACTTAGTATAATATTTTCAGTAAAAACGTGTCTTCAAATGTTCATATGAAAGAAGATTTACTTTGCAAACGGACCACTGTTCATAACTATCAATATTTGGGTCCATGAAAAACATATCGGCTGATACTGTAAATCGCCTGCAAAGGTGGGGAACCATTCTTTCAAACTATACATTTTTAATGGAATTATTTTCATCAGAGAGAATAGACCACGTAGACGGATTGTCAATACTTTCCCTAAGCTAAGTGAACTTCTATAACAAACAATAATCGATTCATTGAGTACAGAAATCGAGATAAAAACGTACTTTTTAAAAGAATTGCCTGTTACCCCCGATGAGATTAAATTTAAAGCTAAATTTGATAAATTTATTACAGAAAAAGAGATAGAACTCAAAAGTCAAATCATGAAAGCATTTTTTCCTGTGATAATATTTTGTTATACAGTGAGCGCGTGTGGCATCACTAAAAAATAATAATGAAAAATGTTCATACGGGCATCCCGGAATCATTAGGATGAAAGCCCTTATAAAGGCTGGTGTTTATTTGCCTGGTATGGATAAAAAAAATCGAAGATATTTTGAAACTTTGTAAATGCTGTGCAATAGCAGCAAAAGCAGCATCAGTAAAAAATGATCCATTGTCAAAACGGAGAAGTCATGGTCAAGACTACATATTGACTATGCAGGACCAATGAATGAGGTTTATTACCTTATTGTCGTAGATAGTTTTACGAAGTGGTTAGAAATTGTTAAATGTAAGAAACCTACATGCAAAAGCACTGTAAACATTTTGCATGAAATCTTTGCAAGATTTGGTATTCCTAATACAATTGTTTCTAATAATGAAACTAAATGTATGGTAAAAGAATTTGGAGATTTCTGCAATTTGTGTCTAATGACTATGAATCAAATTCAATGTAAATCTGATATATTTGAATTTTTAAATTAGAGGTTCTGCCCATATCCCCTAAAACCCTATAAAATATTCCAAAGAAACTGAAATTTGAGGAATATTTATTACTTGATATCTAATATTATTGTTAAAATTTCACAAAAATCAGAGGTATCTGAATTTTCATGAAGGGCTTCCATCCACTTTTTACCCCCCTTTGCATAAAACTAAATATAGCCAACATTTGGATCCTTTATGCCTTCATTACTTGATACCTAAGACCTATTGTTAAGTGTTCCTGATATAATTGTTTTTGATAATTAAACTCAATTTACGGCTGAAGAGTTTGAGGATTACTGCCATTCCATCCAAGATATAATGGTCGAGCAGATCATTTCATAGATACGTTTAAGCGAAGGTTAAGAAAACCAGACGAAAGTGAAACTGAAACTGAATTGTTACAACAGTTTCTCACGGTGTATTCAAGCCCGAGTACAAATTACAGAATGTCACCAGATGAACTTATGTTCATATGAAATATTTGATTGGTATTTGATACCTAACACAACCAAAATGTTTAAAACGTATGATATCGATACGATTTTTAAGCCTATGAAAACATATATTTAAAAGATTATAACAATGTAAAAGTCAACTGGAAAGAAGGCATTATTGCGAAACGAATTGAAAGACTAGTGTATATCATCAAACATCCGAAATGGATTAGCATGACCAACTTAAAAATAGGAATAACACTGATTCAAATGACCGCAAAGAAGAATCTATGAAATTAATTTATGATTTATTTGATGTACCGAAAGCTCAAATATCACGAGAACAAAAACGTTCTAGCAAGCGTACAAGAAAAGCATCTTCAACATTTAGTCTAAAAAGAGAAACCTTCCAGATGAAGCAAACGTTCAAAAGAGATGTTGTAGCGTGATAACACCCCTCACAACAATAATAGACTATTCCCAAAAAGGACTGTAATATGTTGCATTTGATATAGTTGCATTGTGTAATGTTGGAGCATGAATAAAAAGTTGCATAGTTAATTTAGCATGTTAATAAGAAACGACGAATGTTTTTAACCATGTTTAAAAAATCTTTACGTAACAAAACTTAAGTCATTATTACAAATAGAAGATATATTTAATCTAATTAAATTTATGTATTTGTTTTTTTTTAGTAAAAACAACTTCTTTCGAATGTGTGTCTCATAGAGCAATAGGAAAAAGACTAATTCAAGATATCGATATCGATCAGAAAACAGGTTCGCAGAAAATTAAAATGTGAACTATTTCGTAAAAGTGACGATCACTATTTATTGATGCATTTATCTGAAACTATTATATTTGTTATAGTATTAGTTGTTACGGATGAAAGAAAATGATATTTGGAAATTATTATGTTATTGCGGACTATACCGTGCAACGAACAATATGTCACCTATTAAATATTAGAACATGGTGGTCTGAGTTGCAGGAAGAGTACATGTAACTTATAGAGTGAACTCTACACACCCATCTTCTGAATCTCAACTAAAATAATCAAATATTGATCAGGACTAAATATAAAAATTGAACAAATCGTTCAAAAGTTTAAAAAATTATTTGTAACAACACGGATCAATATGTGCCCTATGTCACTGACAAAACATATTTCTATATATATAGCTTTTTTATGAAAGCTATTGAGCAATAATATAAAGGGGGGATGACTTTCATATATATATATATATATATATATATATATATATATATATATATATATATATATATATATATATATATATATAAGTTTACAGAATGGTATAGAAAGTAGTAATTGTTCATTTGTATGTCTATGTTAGAAAGTTGTGTAATTGTAGTAGTAATTGTTCCTTCGTTTTTTTTGGATGAGAAAAAGAAATAATCACTGTATACAAACCAGTATGCGTGCGTTTGTGAAATTCTGTGTATAAGCCAGTATGTGTGCGTGTGTGAAAACTGTGAAAAAGCCAGTATGCGTGCGTGTATGAAATTCTGATCCCAAGCCAACATGTGCACGTGTGTGAAGTTCTGTGTACGAGTCAGTATGTATGCGTGTATGAAACACCACCGTGATGATGATGGTTTTCCGTTCTTACAGGCCAGTGGCCGGGAGACAGGTCTCTGTCGGGCGTCTCTCTGTCTGATCTCTGCTTAACTACTTTTTTGTGTCATCGTTATTCTGTTTATATCGGCGGCACAAAAAATCATTCTGTTTTCGAACGAGCAACAATTGGTAATTTTAATTTCAAACATAATCGATTTTTGACGGCTGAGCAGGAAACTATCATGTTAGTTGTGAGCTGGTCTGTTTCAATATGCTGTCCGTCCACTGACTGTTTGTGTGTGCATGCACTATTGTCTGTTCATTAACCCGAAAATAAACCTCCCTTTCAAAATGAAAGGTAACACGTGGCTATTTTGAATGTATTGTTAACATATTGGTAAAATGTCAAAACTTATAGAAGTTAGTTATTGATTTTATTTATGTAGATGTGAATGTGTGGGTTGAGTTTATAAATATGCATGTAAATGCATTGTCATGCAGATATATAATACATTACGTTGAAATGATAGGAGAGAGAGGTAATTAAGTTAGCACATCATAGAGATTAATGTGCATGCACGAGGTGATGTGCACATATTAGAATATAGTTAAGTTACATGAATTATTTATATATATACTAACTCTCCCTACCTGACGTTGCTCAGGAATCTTTACCAAATTATTATTATTATTATTATTATTATTATTATTATTATTATTATTATTATTATTACATTTAGATTAGTCGAACGTCTTACGAAAATTATAAATTTAAATCGCATAAATACGTTTGAAAAGTTTGTTTAAGTAATCATTTTATAAATAATAAGAGGCTATGAGCTGGTGTTTTGCTAATCTACTTCTGTAATAAATGATTAATATTATTATTTTCATTATTATTATGTTATTAGTTTTATAAATAATAAGCGGTTAGCAGCCGTATTCTTTCAATCTATATCTGAAATAAATTATCTATAGAATAATAATACGCTCATGTATTTCATGTTCGCACGTACATTATCACCTTTCACAGACATTTAAAAAATGAGATCGCCCGAGCAGCAAATATACAAAGTGGTAATTAATCTGATGTCGCTAAGGTAAAAAAATCCGACTTTACCGATTCTAAAATGAATTGTTCCAAAATTAAATTATATCACCTCCATCGACTAAAACTGTACGATTTTAAATAAATACATTTTAAAAAGTGACAAAATGTTTTATTGATTTGAAGAATATTTAGCTGAAAATTATTTATTCAGTAAGAAGGCAGAATATTCATTGTTTTAAAGAGAATTACATTGCTACAATTTTAAATAAATAAATAAGAGGCAAATTCGTTTAATTAATATCAAAGAATATTAAGCTGTCAGTTTTTACGGAAGAAGAAAGAGTCATATCTTATAATAGTAATGACCCAGACAGACATTTATTATTTAAAAAGTAATATTATTTTTAACAGCAAACTAAGATTGATATAAATACGACGAGGTATCGCTAGTCAATATTATTATCTATATATTAATATGATAGCGTGTGTATTCGTGTGTCACGCTTACAGCAAAAGCTCTGCGCATGCGTGCCGCACCTAGATTTAGAAAAAGAATTCAAGTCACCTAATTTTCGTAATATTTTCATATATTTCCCTTTGGTGCAACAGTTAGCGACGTAGGATTTCGACGTCGGTTTTCGACGTCGGCCCGACTGGTTTGTAGTTCGATCCCAAACAGCCTCTAAGATTTTTTTTTCTACATCGAAGGGTGAGGAGGTAGGGAGGAGACGACCAGGAAGACGCATATTAATACGATAGCGTGTGTGTTATTTTGTGTGTCACGCTTACATCAAAAGCAACGCCCTTCCGAATCTTTGTATTATTTACTCCTCTCCAGGAGTTAGGCACAAGGCCAGTTTTATCCTACTCCCACAAGTAAGATGTGACCCAAGGTCGGGTCGGAAAGTGGGGGTTGAAAAGCCAGCGCCCGAGAGGTGAGCACTCTGACCATCAAAAATTGCCTGGGCAGCACCGTCGGCATTCCCCGGTAGGGGCGCCTCAAGCAGTAAGCAATTAACTTACTCCTCCCCAAAGAGGGGAGGCAAAGCCTGGGGGGGTGGACCTCCTAGAACTGCACAGGACAATCCCATAGACCGGCGTAAATCAAGCCCCGAAGGCCAAGACAATACCAGTCTATAGGGTGCAGTATCCATCGGAACAGATACTACACTTTGATCTCGACCAAAAGGCCGAGCCAAAGAAAGCATTTACAAAGTAAGGTTTTGTCGTCAAAATATTACCTTCACTAGCAATATTGTATATAAAGAAGTTTTGTAAATTATTTCATGTATTGTTCAGTTTTTAAATAAATATACAAGTCAAATCTTATCATATTTTATTCAAACATGTATAGGTTAGGAACAAGATAATTAGTATTGAAAACATCATTTCGTGTAATTTACACGGGTCCCGCTAGTTATTATTATTATTATTATTATTATTATTATTATTATTATTATTATTATTATTATTATTTCTGCTCACTAGGAGTTATCACACAAGTCATTATCTATGATTGCCCGCGACACAAGTCGTGTATTCTCTGGAGTCTGAGTGACAACAAGTCACTCCAGATTTCCAGAACGCTCCTCCTTTTTCGATAACCACTGAAAATCATTTTACGTTATTGTAACAGCCGTTTACCAGTGATATTTCGCTGGAGATTGAGTGCAATAAGTCTCCCCAATGTCCTAGTACTCTCCGTGCCCTCCACAGTCGTGTCTGTTTTTGTATTCTTTTAGTAGCTAGTTTGCTGCATTCACTTATTATGTGATTTAACGTTTTGTCTCTTTATCCACAGTCTACATTTACTGTTTTTCTGGGTTTGGACTATTTTGACAGGTTGTTTTGTGCAACTGTCAGTAGCGATTGCGCTTCTCTGTTCAAATGTCCTTTACATAGCCATGTCTAGGTGTTTTCGTGCATCTTTTCACTTATCAGTCTTATAAATCGTTCATGTAACTGCTTCTTTTCCCATTTTTTCTTTTCTCGCCATTTTGTTTTCAGGTTCTGCGCACCAGTCAGTATGTATGCGTGTGTGAAAGATCACTGTGATGGTGATGGTTTTCCTTTCCTACAGGCCAGTGGCCGAGAGACAGGTCTTTGTCGGGGCATCTCTTTGTGTGATCTCTGGTTAACTACTACTTTTCGTGTCATCCCTGTTCTGATCATTTTGTTCCGTGCAGCTGTCAGTAGCGATTCAGTTTCTCTGTTCAAGTGTCCTTTTCATAGCCATGTCCAAGTGTTTTCCTGTGTCTCTTCCTGATTTATTTTTTGTTTGCAGTTTCGCTGCTCTCTGTATTTTTCATTTTGGCAGTGCCTCCTGCAGCCGTGATGAATATTTCTGTATTTTGTGATATTGTTTTTTGTGTCATCCACCCAATCTACTATACTTACCAGGCCTTTTCCCCCTTTTCTCCTTTTTACATAGATTCAGTCAGTATTATCCTTAAACTGTAGTGCATTGTGCATGCTCATTAGTTTCCTAGTATTCTAGTTCAGGTGCCTATGTTCTTCTTTTGTCTAGCCCATGAAGGGTTCAGAATATCTGTCCAGGTATTTATTTCTTTTATCAAATTTCTTCTATATGATTTGGTTTCTAAACGTTTTCTTGTCCTTCTCTTCTCTTTCATTTCTGTCGATTTTATGGCATCTGCTTCCAGAACTCCCGAACATTGATAGGTATCATGTTCCCAAGTGCCCTCATCTCCTCTTGGTTGAGTAGTTACATGCCTTTTGCTGTCTGGAATTTTCCACCTCTCATCTCTAGAAATGAAATGAAACGAAGCAGCATTCACCCTATTTAATTGGGCTGGCTTCCCACCAAGGAGGAAGTTTCTAAGGAATATTTATATCGAACTTACAGTGGTGTGGAAGATATTTTGAATGAGTAAATTTCTAGTTAGAAAAGTTAAAGGTTCTCGTGTTCGTAGAATGTTCGGAGTGGGTATATTGCTTAATCATTATGATTTTTCAGTGTGTGAATATGTCTATGAATACATGTGTACATGAGTTGGGTATTCATTTGCTTTCCCTGACCTCGAAGGGCAGAGAGTGAGCCATAATGTCAGCCTCGAATCATTTAGTTCACATAGGCTTGCAAAAAGAATCGTTTCAAACGAGCGGGAATCATTGGTTGAAAATTGTTGAGTTAACTCCTTTATATGTAAACTGAATGAACAGAGAAAGAGAGTAGCTTATACAAGCTAGTAACTTTCTTGGCGCTCGTTCGTATCGCATCTGTACTTCACTACAAACCTTCGTATCAAATTTACCTATATCTTTCAAGTATAAATATCTAGGCCAAAGTGGTGAAACAAAATCTTTTTATTATTGATTTGGTTGTTTTAACGGCATATAAACTATTTATTTTGCGACCAATATGTGTTTCTTTGGCTTGTTTAGATATCGATATGTTAGTCGTCAGAAAATTCAAAACGGGGTCAATGTTACGTAATGAATAAACATTCGATGCGTTCTTTGGCTAGGCAAAAAAAAGTAAACAATTTGAAAGAGATTTTCAGATTCATAAACATGTCACAGTTAAGATCTATTTTGTTTTGCACTTGCATGTAATCACTCGCAGAGTGATTAGTACGTGGTTCGGGAAGAACACACTGGCATGTTCTCACTCGAATAGTGATACGTTGAACGATTAGAACACTCTAATGTATGGTTATTTCCATTTCCGCCCAAGGCCGTTTCACGCCTTTTGCAAAGAATCAGACTTTGAGCGGCGTGTTGACAAGACGTCATATTATCTTGCTCGCCTCTTGCCATGGTTTGTGTGGAAGGCAAGGTAAAAGTTCCCTTTGAGACGTCTCCGAGACAAGTTGTATATCTCTCTTCTCGCCTCTTGCAATGGCTTTGTGAGACGAGATGGAACTCACGGACTCAATTCCATTTCTATAGTACATACATGCCGGTTGAACGAACCTGTCTTATATTTTTTAAATAAGTTAAAACACAAATAAACTTATCCAGGTAGGTAGAAGAGTAAATCATCTTGCCTTTGGTAACATTTATTTGTTTCACATTTGTTTTTTCTACCCCTTTTTTCTACCCCTTTTTTTGTTCTGTTGTCTTCAGTAAATAATAACCAGTTTTTTTTTCAGAATCCGTCGTAGTCACTTGTAAGTGTTGTTTAGTCCTTCGAATTCTTGTCGCCAATGTTGTAAATGCAGCAGTTACATAATTAAGATCTATTGTCTTTTGCACTTGCATGTAATCACTAGCAGGGTGATTAGTATGTTGTTCGGTAAGAAAACACAGGCATGTTCTCACTCACGTAGTGATACATCGGACGATTAGAACATTCCACACATTCATGGCTTTTTTCTATTTCCATACAAACCTTTTCAGACGGCTACTGTGCAGTAGATATTCTGTAGATATTAACAATTTTATTTTATCTAAATAAAAACAAAATTTTCAATAACATGAAACAAAAAGACTTCTTAATTTGAACTGGTGATATAATTTATACAAAAATAGCCGACATTTTTGTCGGACACCCTATATATATATATATATATATATATATATATATATATATATATATATATATATATATATCGTGGGGGGACACTCCCTAAATAGTAAAGCTTACAAAACAATAATGTGCCTATGTTACTCACCGTGTTGCCTAGAATATATATTCCATAATTCATAATGATTGGTTCATTAGTTCAGGAGTAAAATATGTACATATAAATATATATAGATGTATAATGTACCAAGTTGATCCAATGGGTCACGGGTTGTCTATTAATATTTAGCATTCTTTTAATTGCTTTTGTGTTACTTCATGTACTTTCCTCTGTCTCTTTCCTATTAGATGCTTTTCGTTGTTCTGTTATATACTTTTTTAAATAAATTAACATTAAAAAAAACTATGCATATTATTATCTTTGAAATTAAAAGAAATGTATTTCTTTTACATTAGGTAATTCTTTTGTATTTTTTTGTGTTTGTTATTTCAGCTTTTGTAATGATGGTCGATGGAATTGCAAGACACGCGATTGCATTGAACAAGTCATCTGTCCAAAGAATCAAGTGTGGCAGAACAATGCCAGTGGTTGTCAAATGACGTGCGCAAGTCTGGCTCGACCCTTGCCGTGCGGTATACCGTCTGGTTATGAAGGTTGCCGATGTCCGCAAGGAACCGTCTTAGGACCAAGTGTAAGAAGAACCTTTGTATCCGATATTTTGAGTTGCTTCCACTGATAGATTAACATTTTTAAACTTATAAAGCACCGCATATGCTTATTGGATACGATCAGGTTTTGCCGACTCCTAACAGTGAAAGTTTAGTTAATGTTAAGAAATCAAAAAAAAAGAAGTTTGTATTGAATTTGAATCTGTGGTTAATAAATATCCAAATATAAAACGCCTTTGGGATTAGAAAATTAAAGTGATTTTCGAATGAAGGAAATATGTTTACCTTTATTATTAAGTCTCTTGTGTTTTTTAATTATTAGGAAACGGATTGCAACTGGTTTGAAAATCGCTTTAATTTCACTCCCAGTAGTGAATTACATAATATATTATATCTATCACATCAATATGTAATTACTAGTTGGCTTTTCAAGCTCGCTATCGCTTCACAAAGTTTGCTACTTGAAATACTTGAAACCAAAATTTTAAATAATAAACATTTAATTCATAAGTTTCTTGTAAACACAGGACTAAAACTTTCGGATTTATTCGTATAAATAGATAAAAATTAAACGGGAGAGAGGAAGGGAGAGAGAGAGAGAGAGAGAGAGAGAGAGAGAGAGAGGAAGATAAAGCAAGAAAGGCAGCTTCCCTCTCATCCCCTTTTCTCTTCTCGCTTATTTTATTTACGTTCTGAGAAGTTAAACACAAGGTCAAGTGTGAAGTTGAAAAACCAGTTCACTCTGGCCTACAAAAATTCCTCAGCAGTGCCGTAGGCATTCCTCAGTGGAGGCGCCTCAGGCGATTAGCAGTAAACTTAACCCCCTCTTCAAAGAGAATGTAAAGTCTGCGAAGGTGGACCTCTTGAGACTGAACAGAACCAACGAGAGGTTAGTTAAGAAATGTTTTAGTAAGTTATGCATTTTTTATTAAATCACATAATTATTGTTAATATCGACGAAACTATTGCATATATATAGTAAAAATAGGTCAATAAAATTACAAATTAATAACACCAAACATTAATTTATTATGAACTGTTTAAAAATAGTTATGCAAATTAGGCATTCTAATGACTCTCTTCGGGCTTTTCTTTTGTGCTATATATGCGGTATTTCAAAATACTCTTCTTTTTCTTATGCGTTAATCCTGAACTATGGCGGGGTCCACAAAGTATTTCAAAATACTGTATTGTATGATTGATTTAAATAACAGTAACCCGTTTTGATGGTAATATAGTAGTGATAAATGAAAAAAGTTTTGCATTGACTCATTTAGGTTTGTTAATTAAGCTTTGGTT
The DNA here is from genome assembly GCA_963556195.1 of Sepiola atlantica. Classification (NCBI taxonomy): domain Eukaryota; kingdom Metazoa; phylum Mollusca; class Cephalopoda; order Sepiida; family Sepiolidae; genus Sepiola; species Sepiola atlantica. The sequence continues at coordinate 71,062,038 of OY744528.1, read as the reverse complement.
TTGCTGTAAATATTTCTTATGTCAATAACGTAATGTTACAAATTACGGAAATAATGAACATGATAAATTTTTTGTGCAAAAGAAATTTTCTATTTTTATTTATTTTTTATATGTACATACACGCTGGAAAATATATTTCTGTTTTATTGAAGCAAAACTTTGCTTTTTAGGTATTTATAAGGTAACATATTAAGAAAGTATTTTTGATGGTACGTGACTGTAACAGCAAGCAAACTGGAGCAAAATCTCGAACACGAATTATACTGATGAATATGTATTTATTTGCGGGCACGTGGCCAACGCTGAACTATGACATCTTTTCACCGTAAAACTGGAAATACATGAAAATAAACAAGTCTTACAAACATGTTCTAAGACAAAACAAAGCAAATTATAAAAGAGTAAAAATTCAAATAGGTTTAGAGAACTATGCGTTGCTTACCTCTATTTTTGCCAAGCTACTTGCCCCAAAGCCAACGTCTATCACAAGCGGAACAAACGTCCGACTCCCATGTTGACTGATTCGAAAAGACCGCCTCTGGGCAAGCAGGCGGTGTAGAGGCATGACAGTTACCCCGTGCGCATGTCCTCCGGAAGAGGACGGTGCTGAATACAAAATGTTCACTTCCTGAATTATGACCGGCCAACATGTGAAACTCCTACGTTTACAGTGACGTTACATTGAACCTGGAAAGCTGCCATAAAAATAGTCCGAGCAGGATAAAGTATATGAGCAAAAAAAGAATCGAATTAGAACTTTTTTCTTGTTAACAACATGCACCAAAGCAAAAGAAAAGGTATGGCTATTCAGAATTAAATGTTGATATTTTAAGACGGAAGCTAAATGGTCTAACATAGAGAATCCGAAAACATAACTTTATATGTTAGGTTCTCTATTCTTTTAGCATTATTATAATCCAATCCTTTATTTAACTTGTGTAAATACAATATTCTAATATATTATTATCTATCACATCTAATATGCTGACAAGTAGCTGAAGCAGACGTAGCTAATTGATGCATAGTATGTGTATAGCACTCTTTTTCCTATAATAAATTTCTATAGCAATAAAATTATGAGACAACTTTACATGTGTATTTGTGTGTGTATTTCTCACGTCAAGTACACATCGAATAATGATCTTTTTTATTAAAAAATTATTTTAATAAAATGATTATTCAATCTAAAATTGTAACTTCATTCAAATTATTTTATTTGGACCTGCTAATTTATTCTTTACTAACTGTGCCTATCCGGCGTTGCCCGGGAGTCTTTTTACTTTCATTTTTTGTTTCCCTTTTTTTTTAACTATGCCGTTTGTTTGTTTTACCAAATTATTTTTAAATAGGATTTTAACAGTTAAATTTAATTATCACAATATTGTGCGTTCATTAAGTTATCAATTGAAGCAAATTGTTATAAAATTATAACTAACTGTTGTTAAGTTAATGTTGTTTTAATCTCTATTTATAAAATTATTGGATCTAAATAGTTCCCAAAAACTTTAAATCTTTTAATGCATGAGCATTTGCTAAGAATTTTAAAACCAGTTTAAATGACTTTCTAGTTGACAGTTTAAATGCTTCCAAGTTCTTTTTTAATTTCGAAGGGTCACGAAGTAGTTCATTCATTTTTTTTTTTCGACAAGTAACAAAAGATTAAAATGACTGATTTTTTTTTACAAAGACACCAAAATGTATTCTGGTGCATTTTTTTTTTTTAAATAGGATTTTTACAAATTTCGTTTCATTATTGCATTTTTAATTTCAAAGAAAGAATCGATTCATAGCAAATAAAGAAAATAATAATGTGCAAGTCACATATAGGCTTAAAAACACAGACACAAGAAATCGTCACACAATTGTATTATAATATTAAACCTTGTTGCTTTGTCAAGTGTGCTGAATTTCTGATGTTTACACTGGAATCTTTGATCGGTGTAGATGTTTTCTTATAAGAGACATGTTACTTGAAAAAATCTGTACAATCTTTACAATCTATACAATCTTGGCTTTTTGATTAAGCAAAGTGTAGTATCTGTTCTGATACTATACTTCATCATTTCTGTCCTTGGTCATAGAAGCAGACATCTTTCTAGAGGGAGGCAATTTTTTTTTTGTCCCAATCCAGAGTACTCCTTTTTGAAGAGTTAGATTTTCCCCACATTAAAAACCGACCTTGTGTCTAACTCTGTCCTCGTGGGAAGGCAAGTATATAGAAACATATAACAATTATATTTACGAAAACTCACTCCATGGCCATCGGGTTGGGATCCTTAAGGATGCCTACTTTTATTTTGATCTTGACTTCCCAAAATTAAATTCATCTTGGAAGGACACCATCCACTCCCAAACTCCATCTCTACTTCATTTCCACCCGCGTATGGCTCACTCCTACTTAGAGATCAACCTGCTTGTTTTCGGTTCTAAACAAACCGGAAAACAATAGACGGTCTAATCTTTTAGAAAAGGTTGGGAGAATCTTACTAATCATCTTTTTCTTTCTTGGAGGTTTTTCTTTATTTTTGTCCCACTCCCCCCCCCCCAAAAAAAAAACAACATTTAACCAATAAATTTATAAACAAATCCAAACTATCGAAGCTTATTTAAATAGGGTAGCTCATAGATTGTATGCGGTATTGTGGTAACTGTTGAAGCGAAATTCATGGACAAATGGCGAAAGAATCAAAGGAACAGTGGTTGGACGAATGGGTCAGAATGGATCCAGTTAAGAGAAAGATAGACAGAAGATGACCACCACCACCTCACTTCCCACACTTTTGATGGCATTGTGCCTAATTTGAAAATTAAATCTTTTTATTTTATTTGCAAATAAATAATTCAAAGTGTAGTATCTGTTCTGTCCTCGGTCAGAGTAGGAGAGATCCTTCTTGACTGGGGCAATTTTAATTTTTCTCCTATCCAAAATGCCCAATTTTGGCGAGGGTGCTGGGTACCCTACATAAAAAATAACCTTGTGTCTAACTTTGTTCTCGTGGGGAGGCAAGTAAATAGAGGCTGAAAAAGATACGTACCAAGTTTTTAATTGTCCATCGATTGTTTCTGCTTAATGGATTGAAAATTTCGAAAATATTTATATAATCCGCTTCAAAAGGAAATTTTATATTTCAGAACACATTATAACATATATAAGATATCTAATTAAACAAATGCGAAAGTTTCTTCCATCTATCACTCCTATATTACCATCAAAACGGCTTACTGTTATTTAAATCAATAATACAACATAATTTTTTGAAATACTGTATATATATATTACAGACGAAAGACCAAAAAACATCTGTTTCAATGCCTAATTTGCATAATTATTTTTTAAACAGTTTATAATAAATTAATGTTGGTGTTATTCATTTTTTATTTTTTTGTCCTATTTTTACTATATATATACAATAGTTTCGTCGACAGCAATTCATTAAAGTAATTTAATAATAAAAAAAAAGATAAATTACGAAAAACTTTTCTTAAATTAAACTACCAACGCTCGCCATGAGGCATAAGCAAGAAAAGGGAGGAAAAGTGTGACTAGCTTGCTTGTCTGCCTGCTTGGTCACTTCCTCCACCATCCACCCCTGTTAGCATCGCCTATTTTGTTTTTTCAATGATTGTTTTGAACCCATAGGCAAAACGTTTAGCATTTGTGTTTAAACGTTCCTTTGTGGCTTTTTTGGGTCTGACTTGATTTTCAACAAGTTTCCATCAGAAGAATTGATTTCTTCTTTCTTCTGATTTCAATACGGTCTTATTTAAAAGATAAATAAATTTATATCAAAATTACCAAAATATTAATGTTTATCTATTCATACGAATAAATGCGAAAGTTTTAGTCTTGTGTTTACAAGAAACTTATGAATAAAATGTTTATTATTTACAATTTTGGTTTCAAGTATTTTAAGTAGCGAACTTTGCGAAGCACTAGTGAGCTTGCAAAGTCAGCTAGTTTAATAAAGTTGAGGTTTCTTTGTCTCACCTGCCATCTATTCAAATAGATAGTTATCCTTTTATGTGTTACCTGTCAGTTATAATTTCAATCATGATTCGAAATGTGAAATATTACTCACCATTAGTTGTTTTTTGCTGCTGTTTTTTTTTTGTCGTTTGTTTGTTTTTTCATAATCCTTAGAGGATCTTTGCAAATTTTCTATTTTGTTGAGTGCTTTGTCAAACCTTCCACCGTTAGCAAAGGAAGCTATACATCGCTGTGGATCTGATCAGACCAGCGCTTTGGAGGTCTCTCATTAAATGCAGGCGCAACATTAATTTCCTGGTACTCTTGATTCAAGAGTCTTTCCAGATTAACCATTTTGCCGGACCATCTAATATATACGACATAATCACGTTGGCACATCGGTTCTAATTAGATCACCGAAGTTAAGCAACGTTGAGCCTGGTCAGTACCAAATGGGTGACCGTTTGGGAATACCAGGCATTGTATGTAGGAGGACGTCGACACTTCCCTGCAAGAACTCAAACAAAAACCTAACGTCGTCATCTCCCTTGACCAGGATATACATGCGACTGATAGTCCCTAGAAACTTCCTTCTTTGTAGGAAGCCGGTTTAACCTGCCTAGGGTGAATGATGCTTCGTTTGTTTCGTTCGTTCGGACCATCCGATTCCACCCTAATTATAATTCATCAACACACTCCAAACGCAATAATTATGTATAGTTATGAGGTCAAAAGAGTAAATAAACACTGAACTCTTTTTTTTTTAGAAGATACATTTCATTTTAATAAACAAAAATCATTTTTTGTAAACACTTTTCTTGAAAGACAAGAACAGTGCTTAGTTTTTAGTTTATCTTTTTACTGCAGTGAATAAACAAATCTACTTAAAAAGTTGTTGGGATCATTGATGTATAGGTTCATACACTATTTTTATAGAGTTAGCTGCCAAAGGAAGACATTTCGAATCTAATTTAAGCATATTAAAAAAGGGAAAGGAAAAGGTGTGTTCCAGAAGATAGTTTTATATAGATACTAATATACTATTGTTTTATATAGATACTAATATACTATTGTTTTATATAGATACTAATATACTATTTTTTTATATAGATACTAATATACTATTGTTTTATATAGATACTAATATACTATTGTTTTATATAGATACTAATATACTATTGTTTTATATAGATACTAATATACTATTGTTTTATATAGATACTAATATACTATTGTTTTATATAGATACTAATATACTATTGTTTTATATAGATACTAATATACTATTTTTTTATATAGATACTAATATACTATTTTTTTATATAGATACTAATATACTATTGTTTTATATAGATACTAATATACTATTTTTTTATATAGATACTAATATACTATTGTTTTATATAGATACTAATATACTATTTTTTTATATAGATACTAATATACTATTTTTTTATATAGATACTAATATACTATTTTTTTATATAGATACTAATATACTATTTTTTTTATATAGATACTAATATACTATTTTTTTATATAGATACTAATATACTATTTTTTTATATAGATACTAATATACTATTTTTTTATATAGATACTAATATACTATTGTTTTTATATAGATACTAATATACTATTGTTTTTATATAGATACTAATATACTATTGTTTTTATATAGATACTAATATACTATTGTTTTTATATAGATACTAATATACTATTGTTTTTATATAGATACTAATATACTATTTTTTTTATATAGATACTAATATACTATTTTTTTATATAGATACTAATATACTATTGTTTTTATATAGATACTAATATACTATTTTTTTATATAGATACTAATATACTATTGTTTTTATATAGATACTAATATACTATTTTTTTATATAGATACTAATATACTATTTTTTTATATAGATACTAATATACTATTTTTTTATATAGATACTAATATACTATTGTTAATAAAACTTAAAGCTATACTCTTTCATGACATTGATGAATATGTTACATCTTTTTGTAGAGTTTAAACTTAAACAAGCAATCAACTTTTTCTTTGATGGAAATAGACTGGTGTTTACACCATGACTACTACTTGAATTTGTCTGCGAATCTACAACTAGGGTAAAATTTTAGCAACATAGAATATTATCTCAAAATAAAGAGAGATTACCACCAGCAGGTTCCGTCTCATGATTTTGTCCGGAGTAAATAATATGCCAGACCATCAGTTGCCAGAAAGTCGACGTTGCATAACTATGAATACATAATGAAATACATGGGATTTAATGTTGAAATATCTTTTCAATTCTTTCCAGGGTATGTGCGTTCAGCCCAATTCTTGCCCTTGTCGTTATGGAACAACGTGGGAAACTGCCGGATCCGTGAAGCAAATTGGCTGCAAACAATTGTAAACAAAATTATTATTTATTTAAATCGTATATTTATTCGGATTTTATTGTTATATTACAACTTCTTCGTTTGTAATTAAATGTTGCTTTAATGCATTTTGTATCATACAGGGTGACCCCCCCCCCCCGGTCCCCCAAAATAAAACAAAAACTTCACAATCGAAAATTTATAGAATATGACATCAAATTTATAGAATATGACATCAAATTTATAGAATATGACATCAAATTTATAGAATACTAGCGGGGTTACCCGGCGTTGCTCGGGGTCATAAAAACATTTAATTGAAGAAAAATCGCGCGTGTAACATCTTTATATTCAAACTTCTATTTCTCTCCCTCTCTCTATAGCCGTCTTTTTATCTTTCTACTTTTCTCTTCCCTGGTCGCCCCATTTCACCGCTACTTTCTCATTTTGTCTTTTGCGAAATCTGTTTCTTCCCCACCATTTCATCCTACGTTTCCCAGGGCAATAGTATGACATATTTCTATAAAAAGTACCACCTCTGTCTGCACCTTCTATATAGGTACTTATCTCCACCCCGGTGTTCATACTATATACGTATCTATCGCCACCCCGGTGCGCATACTATATACGTACCTATCGCCGCCCCAGTGCACATAATATATACATACCTATCGCAACCCGATGCAGATACTATATAAGTACCTATCGCTGCCTGGGTGCAGATACTGTATAAGTACCTATCGCCGCCCTCTTTCTCTCAAGTCCATTTTTATCCCATGTTTTTTCTTGGCCTTCCCCTGTGAACTGCACCTGCTACCTTAACTGTTCTACATCTACTGACCCAAGAACTCGTATTCATTCTTTTTTCACCGAAATCCCCTGTTCTGCACACATCTCCCTATACTGTCCAGATTTAATCTTCTTCTGAGATCATCAGAACTGAGTCTGTCTTTAAGACTCACATTACACATCAATCGTATCATTCTCATATCATTTCTTTCCATGTCCTCAGCCCTCACTTGCCAGGTTTCACTTCCATACATCATCACACTGTGTGCACATGCCTGATAGACTCTTCACTTGGTCGACAGTGGTAATGCTCTGCTGGTCAGTAATGGCAGAAGTTCTCTGAACTTACTCCATCCACTCCTAACTCTTGCAATCACCTGCTCACATGTGCTCTAATGGTATCACCAAGGTATCGACAACCTCAATAGCTTCGCTATCCAGATATAATTTGTCTACATCTGAGTTCTTATTCATCTCCATTGTCTTACACTTCTTGCTTGACCATTGTTTCTCGTATGATGCAGCACGATCGTAATATACTCTACTACAAAAGTTTGACAGAATATTTTTAATTCACTAGATGTGAATTGCGTTCCATGGTCTGATACAATACAGTCAACAACCTCAAACTGGGCGAACAATTCATGTAAAAACTAATGGTTACTTCTGTGGTTGGCTTATTACATTTTAATATTTCCGGCCATTTTGAGAAACTGTCCACCACTATTAGGTAATAGAAACCACTCAGTGGGTCAGCAAAATCTATGTGGATCCAGTTTTCGGCCAGGTTCTGAATTTTATAGGGGGTGCCTTCGCTGCCAAAGCACAACTTTTGCATAGTTTCACCGCATTTTCAATGTCTTTGTCCACACTTGTTCAATACACATGACTTCTCATGAGACAATAGACTGCTGTTTATTTGTACCAAATATGCAGAAAGGATTGTGAATTTCTTTAACGATTCCATGGGTGGCAGTATGAGGGGGGAGGGGTGATCACCCTATATATAATATGGTGGACTATGATAACGAAAATTTTAAACATTCAGAGTATATATACATTTTTTATTGAATTCTAAAAGGATTTTATTTTGGAATGTGAATCAAAACATAACCAGAATATATAGAGAGAGTGTATTCTGATGGGATCAAAAACACTTTCATCTGTATGCGTGTGCAAGGTTTAGTAGTAAATTCAGTCCATATGATAAAAAAATTTGTGTATATGTATATATTATATGACGAAGCATAAAAATGTTTAAATCTTTAGTAATAAAAAGATATGTATAAGTGGAATTAAATAAAAACACACATAGCCAAAAATAAGAAAAAAAGAAAAGAAATAATACATCTAAGTAAAAAACACGTAATAATAATATAATGATTACTGTTCAAATAATATAACAATAATTTAATAAAAATCAAACACGAAATATCAACTAACATTTCAACAATGACTAAATGTTAAATAATTAATTTCTGCAAGACTATCACAAGGGACATCCGATCATTTCCCAACTTCCAAGCGAAAACACACTCTGATTGAGTGGTTAATTCTTTTTGAAAAGGAGGTTTACCTCGAAAATTTATAGAATATGACATAAAAGTGAGACAAATCTGTTCAGGGAATTCATTTTATCCGTCTTGGTACGGGTATTCTTCTAGTTCGCTATAAAAAAATGATTTATTTTTCAATAAATACTAAAGATTTCAACAAAATTCAGAAATTTCATCATTTGTTTAAAATGTTTACATACAATTTTTTTCATAATTTTTAAAATGTTTGCATACAAAATTGGATCACTGGCTAATTTGGGATATTCTTAATAAATCTTATACAGGGTGGGTGTTTGGATAGCATAACTTCAAGATTATGTTCTATATGTGTGAGGATTGTTTTTTTTAATATTACTCTATTACTAGTCTAATTTCCTTTGTGGTCCATTTCTTCCTATGCCCAGTCTTTGTTTTGTGCTGATCATATTTATTTACCTGTATTTGCTCTGTTGTATTCTGTTGCCTGAAATAAGAAAGGTCAACATTTGCATGGTGCCAACCGGGTCCCCCATCAGGGGTGTGCAGAAGCCTGGTGATGCCCGGAGCCAATTCCTAGATTGTATACCCCAAAGACTTATACTTAAGTCCTAGTACTAAGAAATATTATGAGAAAGAGAGATAGTTAGAATATGATTGAATGACCCCCCCCCCTGCATGCCACTGTCCCCCATGTTGACTAACAAAAAGGTCCTTGCCGATCATGACGCTCAGATCTTTCTTCTGAGCCACACAGCTTTTATATTTGTTTGGTGCCATTCTTTCATGGTTTATTGGTGTATGCGACAACACCATGCCCAGGCTTGTTTTACCTGTGATTCTGTCACAGGGGTCGTATTCACCTATCGTCTATGTACAGATAACAGTGCATTATCACACGCATTGAACGTGTTAGATGTTTAAAATATTCTTTAAATAAATAAAACACATATACATATATGTCTTCTTTATTTATTTAAAATGGTAGCAATTTAATTACTTTTTAAACAATAAATATTATGTCTTCTTACAGTAAAGATAATTGTTAGCTAAATATTCTTCAAATCAATCAAACGAATGTCACTTTTTAAAATGTATTTATCTAAAATTGTACTGTTTCCTCGATGGGACGACATAATCTGATTTGGGAACAATTCATTTTAAAATGGGCAAAGTCCCAATTTTTTACCTGAGCGACATCGGATTAATCACCATATTTGCTAATCGGACCATCTCATTTTTTAAATATGTGTGAAAGGTAATAACGTACGTACTAAAATGAAGTGCCTTAGCATATTATTATATAAATGTTTTTTAAAGTGTTAATTTTTTGTTTTTCAAATTGCAGAGTGTGTACAAATGCAACTTGGATTGACCAGGATGTGAAAGATTGTCCTGGTAAGAAAAGCACTCAATTCATTAAACTATACAAGCATTGCAATACTATGCTGGCTGTAAAGTATTAATTAAATAGCAGTGTGGGGGGTGAATGGAAAAAGCGGATATACCAAAACAATACCATCACATTAACTCACATACTGAGATTTTTAATATTTCGTCTTTATTATTAAGACTTCCTCAGAAATTATATATATATATATATATATATATATATATATATATATATATAAATTTGGGAAAGTTCATTTTTTAAGCATCTTTTGAATTTTAACATAAAGATAGAGGCAAAATGCCTTCAAAGAAACCATGTGTTAGATGCAGATATTTTTATTAAATGAAAATCAAAATATTTTTTTTCTTCATCTTGACTTTTTTATCAGCATCTTTTGAATTTTAATTTTAAATTTGAATTTTGAATTTTAAGGGAGATAAATTATAATTGTTTTTGCTTTTGTTTATATGAAGTAAACAAGAAAGGCAATGTGATAACAGTAAACATTCTTTTCCAGGTACATGTTGGGTATCCGGAGATCCCCATTTCCGTTCATTTGATGGCAAATATTTCTCCTTTCAAGGAGACTGCGCTTATGTGATGGCCCAGTCAGTCAATGATAAAACTTTCTCTATCATTATTCGTAATGTGAAGTGCGGACTGACTGGTGTGACTTGCACCAAAGAAATTACTCTTCATCTCAAGGGCAACGTTATTCACATGATGTTAGACAAGACCCCAACGATAAACGGCATTGATATACCAAGTGATGGTTATGATGCAACAAATGTTATGATTAGAAAATCTGGATTTTTCCTTACTATTTTTACGAAATTCGGTTTGACAGTTCAATGGGATTTTGGTAAGTACCTTATATTTATTATTCAATAGTGCTATTCACCTGGAATTAGCCATGTGGAGACATCTTGCTGGTCGGAAATAATTTCAAATATAGTCATGTTTACAATTTTGCCTTGAAAGCAAAGTTAAAAATAACATTTGCAATATGAGGTTAAGTAATCAAAAAAATGTTCGCACAGTGGTGTTTTCTTTTTTTTTTTAAACTACTTGACGCCGCATTTCTTACAGATAACTGAAAACTGCAAATGGGTTTAACAAATTGAAACGAATTAATTTTTATTTAATTATTTTAAAGCTTAGAAATACCAATAAAAATAATTATTTAAATGTTTAGACCTTTTGTAAATAAACTTTTCACTGTGATGTTCTTTGTTTAATTTTATTTTTGTTTAATGAAACGAAGAAAATCTATCTTAAAAAATGAATTTCGTTTCATTACGTTTGTTGGAAAATATTTAATGGAGCGATACCCAGAAGGGGGCCGGCCGGCAGCAGTCAGGATTCGCAAAAAAAAATACTCTTTTAGCGACCCACCACAAAAGGGGCTGGTAACAAAACGTAATGGTGCAGAAAACGGATTTCTCTGCTGGAGCTGCACCAGCCGAGATGTGGCAACAATAATTTGGTTGAGATCTACTATTTTTTGCTGTCACTGCTATTTTCAACTTTCAAAAATCTGAGCTATCGATTGTGTCAAGGTTCTGCCAACTCAAAGAGTTATTAATCGTTAATAACACAGTGTTGTCACTTCATTTGGATGAAAACTTTCTTTATTCTAGCTAGGCAGACATATTACCACAATCATGCATCAAAGTGAAATATCTATTGATTCCAAACAGGAAAATTGGTAAGTATATATTTGGCTACAGACAGATATTGGAAAACCGAGTTGGTGATCATTACCAACGCCTCCCCTTAGAAAGAGTGAAATTGAATACTATGCTATATTGGTCATAACGAGTGTATATATCCATTACATTGATTTGGGGACAGCTTGCAGAAAATACTTCCAAGTGCACACCGTCAGTATCACTGATCATGATGATTCTGACATCATCCGCAGCCTGGAGACATAACAGCAGATGACACCGCTTAAATAATGTAATATTGTTCAAGAGAAATAGAGAAAAAGAAAATGATTAAACTATGTATTACATCTAGTATAATGGTTAGAGTGTTTGCTAATGGGGTTCAATCCTTGGTCGAGTTATACCAAAGACTCAAAAAATGGTACTTGATGCCTCCTTGCTAAATAGTGGGGGCCTGGGGCATCAGTCACTTCAAGTTTTTTTCAAAAGTTTGATTTTTGGTACGATTTTGAAGCTTGGTGCCTAAGTAACAATTTTGGTCTTAGTAAAAAAAGATCACATAGAGTCTTCATACATTCTCGACATTTTCCAAGATGGCCGCCATGAGCAAATTTTTATTTTCACTTCAAGTTTTTGCAAAAGTTTAGTTTTTGGTAACAAATCAAAGCTTAGGGTCTAAGTAATAATTTTGGTCTGAAATGCTGTCATGCTGTTCGTACTTGTGAATGAGTAACCAGAAATGCACTGTTGGTTTCTCTTTGCAAGCTGCAGAAAATGTGCTAATGGGTGTGTGTACTGCACTGATACCCCAGCAAACAACCTAAGCTGATTCTATAATCACAAAGGATAAATGTGAGATCCTAATTGCACAGGAAGTTCAGTTGGTTAATCAGAAAGAAGCAGACATCTTAAAAATACTAGTTTATAATGGTTTCATTGTCAACAATATCATCTGTAGATGAACAAAAAAATAGCTATATGGTAACATCATCAGGGAACCTCTGGCCCTGCAGTCACAATGTCATTCCACTGGCATGTTCTTATAGCCCTTAGCATGGTTATTTTTCTACTTTTGGTGAACAGAGATACAGAGCTGTTTGCTACCCTGGCCATAAAATTCTAGGCATGGACACAAACAGCATGACTGAAGGTTTAGTGGTTTTGGAAGTATAGCCGAAATAGGATTTTGGTGGCAGCCATCTTGAATTTTACCATTTCAGGACAAACAAATACTCTGATGTAGTTAGAAATAGTATTATCTGATTCCTTGGCCATGAAAACCTAGGTATAGACACCAAATTTATTTTTCTAGGTTGAATAGTTTCCGACATATTGATATTAGATTTTGATAGTGGCCATCTTGGAAAATGGCGGGAATTTATGAAGACTTCATGTGATTTTTGTCCACTCGGGTAAAAATTGTTATTTAGACCTAAGCTTTGACCTGGTACCAAAAAGTAAACTTTTGCAAAAACTTGAAATGAAAATTGAAATTTGTTCATGGTGGAAACCCCACTAAAACACTCAGGTGAGGATCAAGGGTAAGTGGGATAACAGAACAAACTGAAGAGCTGCAGGAACGACGGTTTATTGGTAGAAGATTGTCACGAATTTGAGGGGGGGGGTTCTTTCTTACAAGAACTCCAAACAGGGGCACTTAAAGGGACGGTTAAAATCCTAAAAGATCTCTTGGTTGAAGTCTCTGAAATAGCGAGTGGATGGATGGCGTCTGGTAGGAATCCCCATACCCAGTATAAACAAAGAGAAAAGAGAATTGACTATATTCTATTCGTTGAAAATACTTTTTCATTTCATATCTGAAAGTTTTGAAAATATAATTTTGAAAGGATAATCTAATAGAATTTTAAATAGAGAGTGTCTCAAAATGATGAATACACACTTTGAGCAATTAGGGGGCGAAACGGGAAAAGGAGGGAAGTAAAAACAAAGAAAGTAATATCATATTATGAACATAGTGAAAAAGTACATAGTAGTGATCCTCATTCAATCCCGAGGTCTTCCTGCTAGTACATTATAAAATAATACTGGAAACAAGATTGAAGTGTAACAGCAATTTAGGAGCAAGTTTTAAAAAACAGCAACACGATTTACCATCACTCGAATTCGAAATAAGTTTGAAACTGATGGAACTGTTCAGAAGGTCAGTGAGAAGCATTCTAAAAGACCACTGGCATCGACAAGCCGCACGAGCGAGAAAAGAAATACTGGGAATGCGATTCCATTGCTTCACGTTCTCAGCAGTGCTCCACCAGTACGGACATCATTTTGAGAGCATGAGGTGACAATACGATCATGTCTTCTTCTTCTTTCGTGTGAATCAGATGATTCTGGTGTTGGCATTAGTTTCCTCGATGTTTTTCTAGTTAGAAATTTTTCTGGAAAAACATTGGGTACTTACGGGAAGGACCACGAGAAGGTTGCCAACATCCCTAAGTGAAAGTGGTACTGTGGAACTGACTGGATTCGAACTTGGAACACCCAGGTCTTTAGTCCATGTCGTTATCCACTTAACCACCGTCACCTCCCAATACGATCATGTGATGTTAGTAAGTTTGAATACATTGGGAAAATTAAATTACTTTTAACAAACGTGAATATAATTGCAAGAAATAGTAATAACTCAAACAATAATAGCAACAACTCAAATAGAAATAGAAAAGTTAATAATGAAGAGAAAAAACTGTAACTGTAGTACTCGTGCAATTTGTCCATTAGAAAATAATTGCTTAACCAAAATGCACTGCTTAGCCAACAACAATATTTGCACATGAAAACACAAATAACAAAAAATACTACATAGGAGAAACCTCCATAAAATATAAAACTAGGTATAATAACCACAAAAATTCAAAATGTTTATACATTTTTTTTGAGACACCCTGTATAGCAAAGATTACCAAAGTATATTTAGTCGGAAACTATTATTTCATGTATCACCTTCTTATCACTTTTAAAAAAAAAACTTAAGAGTCACATTTAATTTGCATAAAAAAGAATTTTAACACGAGATCTTGTAATTTTTAACTACAGAAAACACAGGAAATTTAGATTGAGGGCAACGTTATGTATTTAAACACGCATTTTACTATGTGTGACTGCATTTTACTACACGTGGGTATTTCACTTTATCTATTACTAACCAGCAGAAGATTACTGTTGTCGACCAAGGGAAGAGTCTATCTGGCATGTGTGCGCAGTGTGATGATGTATGCAAGTGAAACCTGACCAGTGAGGATTTAGGACATACGTTGAATGAAGAGAAATTATATGAGAATGATACAATGGATGTGTTATGTGAGTCTTAAAGACAGACTTAGATCTGATGACCCCAGAGGAAGATTAAATTTGAAAAGTATAGCAAAATGTGTACAGAACAGGAAAATTCATTGGTTTGGTCACGTTGAGAGAATGGATGAGAGTACTTGGGTTAGTAGATGTAGAACAGTTGAGGTAGCAGGGCAAGGTCAAGTAAAACAAGGAAGTGATAACGATAGACTTGAAAGAAAGAGGGATAAATAAAGACCTGGCGAGAGATAGCTAGTTTGGAAGTAAATTTGTAAAAGTTGTCTGCATGTAAAATGGACGTCAAACCAATGACGACAATGATGATGATGGTGATGATGATAATGATTATGATGGATGAATGAATGAATGAACTAAAAGGCAAGTTAGAGCAAATCCCATAAATTCAAAGACACTTGCCTGGCTCAGTGCCAATTCTCCTGACTTAAGTGAACCGAACGATTATCCCTCAAAAAGTCCATATATCAATCTAATGGATTTTACTAATTTGACTTTACTGGCATAAACGTCAATTACATAGATATAGAATCCTTAAATAGAAGCTTAAAAGAATACTCTGCTTGAAGTCATCCAAAGAGCAACCGGAAGTTGCCTAGGTCGCTAATGTCTTTGTGCAGCTTTTCATGGAAGGAACACATTGAGCATCTCATTTGCGTTGTTCTTCTGTTCCAACAGTGTATCTGTTATCAACACTTATTTTATATTTCCAACAATTACATATGCACATGTAAATTAATTGTGCTAAATTTCCTGTTCTTTTTTTTCTGTTTTTTTTTTGTTGTTAAAAAAAGAGAATTACCTTCTTTATTGTATTGCTTATAAAGTCAGAGACAAGAATTTTCTGTGCTTTTTTCAGAACACTTTGTAGTATAAATACAACAAATCCAGGGTTAATTCAAAATGATTCCATTTTATGTAAAAACCTAAATCCCTCTACAGAGAAGACAATAAGATTACAGAGAAAATTGGTCAAGTTTTTAATTTTAAAATTATTTATTTTCCTTTACATTTCAGGTACAAGGATTTATATCCATTTAAAAGAATCTTGGAAGAATAAAGTTCAAGGATTGTGTGGGAATTATGATGGTATGATGGACAATGACTTTAGATCCAAGCAGAAATCTTTGGAGATGAAACCATCATCATTTGCTCATACTTGGAGGGTTTATGATTGTCCTTTTAGTGACAAACTTGACTCAGAAAATTATGATCCATGTGAGGTACAAATATATTCTTCTTCCTATTCAATGGTACATTGTGACATGCCGGAATGTGTGAATACGAACATCTCTCAATGGAAATAAATGTACTGTTCTTTGTTTAAAGGGAAATTCATTTCCGACAGAAATGAATTTGAGGAAACTAACTATGTAGACATATTAACAAAACAAAAATATGCGTAAAGTGTTTATTTTCTTCCAATATATCAACAGCATAACGTCTTATTCATAGACCAGTCACATTTTACAAATAAAAAACTGTACAAAGACTTTGATACTTTTAAATATTTCCAATCACTGCTCAAAAAGTCCTAGACGAACAAAAACTAACCACCGTTGACACTAGATGACCCAATTCCAATACTCTAGTTTCCTGAACTGAAATTTAATGTACTTTTCTATATATTAAGTCATACATTGTGACATAATTCTTTTGGCTAGGACCAAAGTGTAGTATCTATATTCTGATGCTACACTTCAACTATTCTTTACTTTGTCCCAATCCAGAATGACCTTTTGTGGGAGCTGGCTGATGGTACGAGAGCAAGCTATCCCCGTGGAATAAATAAAGGGTTCCATTCGAAATTCCATACATATTCCTGAGTTCAACAAGATACATCTGAAGAAGGTTGGAGGTTACATCGACCAAAATGTTGTAAGAATAACATCCAAGATGAGAGCAGTAGTTACAAATAATCTAAATACTACATATTAACTGAAGTTAAAATGCTGTTATTAATATACAATGGCATGGTGCTCTTTGCTTTTCGAGCTGAAATGGACGCATTCACTTGCCCCGACGCTTTCACATTGTTAAGAATTGTGCAATCTGCTGTCAATCCCTGCAGCTAGGTTTGTCAAAACAAGAAAAACTAACAAGTATAGTACCCTACCATTTCATTTTTCGGCTAATTGCAGTCAAAACACAAGATGGCTTCGGATTCGATACTGCCAGATTCATATGAGAAATTAGACGGATGATAGCCACAAGTCTCGAGAGACCATTTGTATATTCCAGCGCATTATCATAGCTGTCATCGGAGTGGAAGAAAATGATTTTGACGGTGAACGTCACCTGAATATTCTTCCTTCTAAATACCAGTCAAGAATACGTTCTCGACAATCAGTCTGACAGAAACTGACCATTTCGGTGGTCTTTTATCTGTTGGACTGTAGTATATCTATTGAATAGTTCTAGAAGGTCCACTGTGCCAGGTCTTGTCTTCCCTCTTTGGAAAGGAGTTAGTTACTCACTAACTGCCTGAGCCGCCTATACCAGGGAATGCCAACAGAGATACCCAAGATATTTTTAGAGGCCAGCCACTGGGGTGCTGGCTTTTTCTCGTCCCACTCAGGCCTTGTACCACATTATACTTTGTGGAAAGTATGTAAATACTAACTATCATCCGAGGCAATCGCATGTCTATTATGATGTAGTTCCGCTATGTCTAAGTCAGAATTAGAAAAAAAAGTCAGATCAAATTCTCCTAAATATTTGAAATGTGTTCTAATTTGGGGAATCTGTACGATTTAATATATTTTAATATAAAATCGTACAGATTCCCCAAATTAGAACACGTTTCAAATATTTACGAGAATTTGATCTGATCTTTTTTTCTAATTCTGACTTCGACATAGCGGAACTACATCATAATAGACATGCGATTGCCTGTTTGGATTTGATTATTATCTTCATTTTTTGTCTGCTTGTCTCAAACTTGAGGTTAGACCTTTCGTGAATTACTTCTAACTTTTCTTGTCTGTTGCCATTTTTCTTGTGCCACCTGTCAAGATCAGGTCGTCATCAACTGATACTACCATGTCTTAATTGACCTACCACGTGGCTTTGGGCCATCGACATCAATGTGAAAAAATTTTGATGACTGACAGCCGGGGACATGAACGTTGATACGTCCTTGTGCGACAACTTTCTCATGGAGGCCTGTAGAGTGAAACCGGCAATTTTCTCCATGCGATACGCTGCAGCCAAGATTGTGTTATTCTGACATTTCGTCGTTGACGATGTTTCACAGCCATACAAGAGTACAGGTCGAACATATGTGTTGTATGCCGCCACTTTTGCATACGATGGGATCCCTGCGTTTTATCCAATTCTTAACAGCTGTCTGAAGACAAATATATATCGTCTTATAGTTGTGTCAGTTCGCCCATTTGAATGAATTAAATTTTTATTAAATTAATTTTTTTATGAAAATAATGTTTAATATTCAATCATACCATAGCGAAATATGAGCTTTGTTAATACTATAATTCCTTGATCGACATTTTATACACCATTCTTCATATATTGCAAAATGACTGAATATTGACTTTGAAAGTAATATACTCATCTTCATATTCAATCATACATTGTCAGAACATTAGTTTTATTAATGTTATATGACCAATGGCTTAAGGGATTTTTTGTTCTCAAATTTTACCAGCCACTCACAATACAGTTCATCAATTAACCAAAAGACATACCTGGCTCTTCGATCAGCATCTCAACATTCACGCATCTCATAGTGATCTTGCATGACGGTGGACAATTTTGCACTGCCATTAAAAGTTGAGTCAGCAACCAAAAAAATATGTCATTTAATCAATCAATCAACACATTCTTATGGAAAAAGTTCGTCTTTAGGCTGTAAAACGACAAGACGAAAAGATGGTGAAAGAGAGGGGGCAAAAAGAGACCCTTAGACGTTCATCGTTTCATTTAAACTCGATTTCAGGACCTCTCAAACATGTCTGCTCGCTCTGCTTGTTCTATCCAGACTGACTAATCTTGCCTTCTCACATCCATTGTCTGACGTCATTACTGTTAAAGTTTTGGTTCCCGTATTACACCAGAGGGTTAACCGCCTGAACACTGCCAACCCCTTGTCTACGATTCATCCTGTTTACTTGTTAAATCTCCCTACAAATGTATTCCCCTACATATTTACTAGCTGACGTACCCACCAATATCAAACAGTAATACAATTATCTCTTCTTGAAATTTCATATCCTGCCTTTCATACACAATATATTATTACATAACTAAATAGCTTTGTTAATACCAATATCACTTGATTTAAATTTAATATACTCTTCTGGACCAGTCTTTTAGCTGTCAGGTGTAGCATACCAGTTTCAACCCTTATCTGGTTGATTTTCCTCTTGATCTTTCTTCAATTGAATTTTCTTTATGTGATTTCCTTACATAGCTCGTGTCCGGTAGCCGGGAAATATGTCCAAACCACCTTAATCTACTTTTTTAAAAACATCGTTGATAGATCTGTTAATATTAAGCTTCTTTCTGATATCTGCATTTCTTCGTCTATCTCGCAAAGTTGCTCCAAGTATATTTCTTAAACATGTAATTTCAAAGACATTGAACTTCCTCTCATGCTTAGCCAGTACAGTCCATGTTTCACTTACATATACAGCAATAGAAACAATCGATGTATTGTAAAGTCTTAACTTCAGAGGCATTCATATGTCCTTCCTGCTCCATATCTTTTCTGTTCGACGTGCAAAGGCAGAAGTTGCCATTCCTATTTTTCAGCTAATATCAGATGAAGATCCTGGAATCACTAAACCAAAAAACACAAAATTTCCGTTTTTATTCAACCGTTCTATTGTCTATTGAGATATTATCTCCAGTGGAGGAATTATTTTTCATTTACCAAGATTCACTTTCATCCCCATTTCTAGCAAGAGGCTTTAAGCTTTGAAGTAGAGATTTAACTTATCAAAGACAGCAGCAATAAGAATGTTAACATCAGCGTAAAGAATATAAGCAGAGAGCTCATTGCTAAGTACCAGTGTTGATTGCAGACTTTCCAGTTCTTTTATCACAAATTCCAAGAAAACGTCGACAAGGGCAGGAGATAAACAACCTTGGCATACCTTTACATTGTGAGATGCCTGAATATTATGTCTATTAATCCCACTATCACTTGATTGAAGTCAATATACTAGTCTTCAACTTTAGTCATTTCTAAGCTTTCAGTTAGATTATAATTAATTTTCCTTTTAACTTCCAGGCGAATTCCCATCGCAGACCATGGGCAATCGAATCATGCAGCATCATTAAAAATGGTCCTGTCTTCAGTAATTGTCGTAATGTTCTTCCTAACATTGTTGTTAACTATTATTATGATAACTGCCTCTTTGATGCATGCGGGTAAGTAAGTTTATATTTATCACCAAAATAGTCGCCATTCATTATTCCTGGAATCAAAATATTTGTTGTTTCATTCTCCAACAGTTTTTTCATGTACTCCTGAGTCACCGGTTATCAAGGCCCAAAGGCCACTCGAGGATAAGGGTTAATGAGTTTATCAAGTGGACGGTGAGACAACACCGTGAGGATTGATAATGATGGTTGAAACTGGGCAGAATTTGATTATTTAAGAGGATGGCTCAACAAGAATTTGTTAACATTGGACTTGAACACGACCATGTTGTAGTCAGCCGGGAAGCAGTCCCGTGGTATTGTGTTCCACAGACGGATAGTTCTTGGAAAGAAACTTTGCTCATGGAAGTTCCATTTAGTTTTAGGTACACTGAGGGAGAAAGGAAAATTATTTACAGTTGTTGTAGCTAGACAAGTTTTTGTTGTGAATATTTTAGAGGAGAGGGAGATCATAAATTCCAAAAGACCAGCGGTCGTTTCCAGCATGATATGAATGGTGAACAGCTGTTGCGATAACGCAAAATGATTTGCAGCAATTATTAAAAGAGGTGGAGAGTGCTGAAAATCTATGGAGATTTGTTGCCCATCAGACTCCAGGGAACGCCACTGGTTATTCTAAGTGAACAATCATGGGTAATGACCTGTGTGAAAACTCCTAGTGAGTAAATGATAACAACAACAATAATAATAATAATAATAATAATAATAATAATAATAATAATAATAATAATAATAATATAGAAGTAATGAGACTCATCATTTTTAGTTATGCAAGAAGAATGTCATAAAAGATATGTCACAGTTGATGAATTTTCGAATGAAACCAAAGTAGAATAAATTGCGATATTGGTTGTGACCCAACGGGTCAGGAGTACGTCTAGTGATTTTATAATAGTTCTTAAATGCTCAAAAATATTCATCTTACAGGTGCGATCTTGGAGGAGATTGTGAATGCTTGTGTACAGCTTTGGCGAATTTTGCTGCCGAATGTTCAGCAAATGGTGTACCCGTTCGATGGAGGAGACAAGACCTCTGCCGTAAGTTGGTTTACATACAGCAATGTCTAAACCATTTTATTTATCTTCCTCCCACAAGGTAAGATGTGACACAAGGTCGGGAAAGTGGTATTTGAAAAGCCAGCACCCGAGAAGGTGAGCACTCTGGCCTACAAAAAATGCCTGGGCAGCCCCGTCGGCATTCCCCGGTAGGGGCGCCTCAGGCAGTAAGCAATAAACTTACTCCTCCCCAAAGAGGGGAGGCAAAGCCTGGGAGGGTGGACCTCCTAGAACTGCACAGGACTAACCCATAGACCGGCGTAAATCAAGCCCCGAAGGCCAAGACAATACCCATGGACGGCGGCACCGGGGGGGGGGGGGGTCTCAAGCCCCCTCACTTTTTTACTTGGCCCCCCCCCACTTTACAGTCATCAATAATGAAGTTATATATGCATGTGTTTAACCGGCCCCCCCCCCACACTTTTTAGGAGAACCCCCACACTTTTATAACTGTGCCGCCGGTCCTGATACCAGTCTATGGGGTGTAGTATTCATTGGAACAGATACCACACTTTGATCTTGGCCAAAACCATAATCACTAATTTTCTAAGTAAAAATGTAATTTTTAAAAAAAATCTAAGTGAATGGATTCACTATTAAACTTTCAAGATATCTAGAGTAGCTGTATAGATGACATAATTTGCTGGAGATAATATTATCACTTTGTTAACAGTGTATATAGAATTGAGTAATATCTATTATTATACTAAAGCTAAGTTAATCAATGTTTGTTTCTCTAAGGCTTTTTTTTTCCTATATATTTTAATTGCAAAAGAATACATACTAAAATATTCCTCAGTTGAATTTGAATTGCCCTAATTAGTCATAATTTGTAAATTACTCATCTCTTACTAACTGTCTATCTATCACGTTCACTTTCTCTCAATGTATGTTTAATCCTACGTGGAATTTTATTCTATACGTTATCTATTACTCTCGCTTCCGTCCCCCTCTCTCTCTCTATTTCTCTATTTATTTATTAAGAATTAAAAAAGTAATAAAGAAAGGACAGAATAAAAACAGTGGAATAGTCCATGACAAACAAAAGGGGATATCAACATAAGAGAAAGAAAGAGAGAGAGGCAAAGGGATAGAGGAGATATAGTGAGCAGAAAACACTAATTTGAGATTTTGTCTTTTCATTGTTTTATATTCCATTGTCTTTGCACATTTTCTTGATTCAATTAATCTAACCCGAGCCTAGTGGGTGACCCAATGGGTCACATTTTTTAGTCATTTTTTATATTCTAATTATTATAACTAGTACAACCAATTGGTATTATAATTAGTACAACCAGTTGGTAAACTAAATGAAATGGCATCAGTAGTATATCGCAATTTAGAAAAAAGACACATAAAAGATACAAAAAACCTATTTAGTTTTAAATAAGATTCTACTAATTTAATTTTCAAGAGATTAATTAAAGATAATATTCTTGCCTTTTTTATTTTTCTGTCATGTTGTTGTTATCGACGACTTTTTATTTACTTCCCCAGGAAGTTAGGCACAAGACCAGTTTTATCTTACTCCCACAAGGTCGGGTCGGGAAAGTGGGACTTGAAAAGCCAGCGCCCAAGAGGTGAGCACTCTGGCCATTAAAAATTGCCCGGGCAACTCCGTCGGCATTCTCCGGTAGGGGCGCCTCAGGCAGTAAGCAATAAATTTACTCCTCCCAAAAGAGGGGAAGCAAAGCCTGGGAGGACAGACCCATAGACCGGCGTAAATCAAGGCCCGAAGACCAAGACGATACCGGTCTATAGGGTGTAGTATCCATCGGAACAGATACTATACTTTGATCTTGGCCAACAGACGACTTTTACAGCATCTCATTTTATGCCGAAATCATACATATTTTTTTGGACAGGATTGTAACTGTAAAACTGTAACTGTAACGGTATTCACCCCCGGGGGTGGGGGGTTGAGCCAGCTCCAACTGAGTTCACCGGATTTCGCATCAAGGTGGTCCACTCCCGGCGATCGGCAACTGAGTCCTTGGCATACTTCAGCCGTTCCTAGTTCCAGTGTCGAAAACCAAAAACGCAGGGAGCCAGATATCAGCTCCATGTCTGTTCTCACTGTTCTGATCCAAGTCTTCAGCTGGCCTCCTCTGCGTTTCTTTCAACCGGTGGGTGCGATTGGGGCTATCAACTTGCAGATAAATTCTCCCTAGGGCATCGAAGACCATGACCAAACCGGTAATGTCTCCTCTTTTGAACACAACTGATTTATAGATCAATTTGAATTTGAAGATAAGTTTGTTACATACAGCAACTGGTCTCCCAAAATGGTCACCCATTTAGTACTGGCCGGAATCAACATCGCTTAAGTTGTGATGTAAATATATAAATGATTTCTCATTTCTACTGAAATTCTTTTGCTTAAATTAAATCTATAACACAAATTTCAATGAAATGTTTTATAAAGTAGAATTTATAATTTCTATTTTGTTAAAATGTTAAATCTTGATGGGGTTTACCTACTAATACATTTAGAAGTACAGTAAATTATCGATTAAATGTCCATTAGTTTCATATCTATTTGTGGATCACATAGGCCAAACAGGAACTGACTTTTTATGTTTACTGGATCAAGGCTGATATATGTTAGAAGGAATCATTGGTTATATTGTTTAAAGCGCTTGTTAGGCCTCATATTGAATATGCTAATCAAGTGTGGGCACCATATAAAAAGAAACACATTGAAATGATAGAAAATGTACAAAAGCGAGCTACTAAACTTGTTCCAGGACTGTACGATCAGAGTTATGAAGAAAGGTTGAAAGCTCTGAAATTGCCAAGTTTGGCCTATAGAAGAATACGTGGGGACATGATTGAGTGCTATAAATTGCTCTCTGGAAAATATGATTTCAATGCAGATAAACTATTGACTAGAAAAAATACAAGAGTGGGAAACAGGGGACACAGTCAGATGCTTTACAAGAAACAGGCACGTTTGAACCTGAAAAAATATTCATTCAGCCATCGCTGTGTTGATTTGTGGAATAGATTGCCATCAAGTGTAATTGAAGCTGAAACTGTAAAGATATTTGAGAAGCGGTTGGATAAGTTCTGGATTGACCAAGAAATCAAATTCAACTATAAGGCTGCTGTCGTCACTGGACGCATACAAAGATGAAGACAAGGAGCTGGTGCCATAGGACGACTCATGTCCTTCTACCAGAATTCATCTATGTTTCTATGTTTCTATGAATCATATCTGCCAATGCACAACTATCCTGAACAAGTTCGCACGAGATGGCTAACCAATCGCAATTCCACCATCGAAGGCTGACCACCTGTGGACCAGGAAGTGCAGTCAAGTCCTCCTAGATGGTTGTTGGACAGATCCTCAGCTTACCCAGACATTTGATCTGTTGTCCAATCGAGAGTCGATACTTAAAAGCAGCATTCACTGTCACTGCTGCTGCTTCGAACATGTCAATTTCTACTGAATGTAATAATTATATCCGCAAACCAATGTCAGTTTGCTATCATCTATGTTTACATTGAGAACTGTTTTGACTTTGTCAAACTTACCAGCTCTGAGCCAAAAATTCTATCCACATTATTTATTTGTGACTTCTTAGCACTCCATATTCGATAAGTGACACTTTAATAAGTTTTATAATTTCATTTTGAGCCGACATCATAATTGCTTCTTCATAATACCGGCTTAAAATTATAATTTAGAATTTGGTATCAAAGGATGTTTTCCTTGAAATGGAGAACCGAATTTTGTGCGACATATACTTTTATTCTTATGTCTTATAGTTGTCTATAATTAGTTTTATATTTTCATTTTGAGGTAGTATCTTCCATGTATTTGTTCCAATTCATGCTACCTGTGTGTGTTAGGCCGAGGTGTTTGAATGTTGGACTCTCAGGTGGGGTGCTATAAGTCATGGCAATCAGTGGTTGGAAAGGTTTCTTATGACCTGATAGATAAGTAAAAATAAATATATGCAGATAAAACTTTTGATGTAAATTCTCCCGATATGTAACAATCAGTTTTTAAACAAAGTTTATTTTTTATCATTTTCAGCCATTCAGTGTGAAGATGCGATGGTATATTTGGAATGTGGACCTGCGAACCCTCCTACGTGTAAAGAGACAACGTCTAGCATCACTCATCGGTCATCATATTGTATTGAAGGTTGCTTCTGTCCCAATGGATATGTATTAGATGGTATGTTGCTTTTTAGTAGTGTTACGTAATAAATGAGATTTCTTATACTCTTATGCATTTTTTCTTTTTTTTTTTAATAATGAGACATCACTTAGCAAGGCCAAAAGTCACTCGAGGAAAAGGGTTAATGAGATGGATGGATGGTCAGTTGAAAGATGAAGAATATTATGAGAGGACTGAAACTGATGAATGGAATGAACACAATTTGATTACTTATGAGGACTGTTTATGACAAGTATTTGTTGACTTTGGATTTGTTGTAGTCCGCAAGAAAGTAGTCCCATGGCAATGTGTTCAACAGATGGGAAGTTCTTGAAAATAAACTTTGTTCATGGAAATTCTGTTTTATGTTAGGCACATGGAGGAAGAAAAGAAAGTTCTTTTCAGTTTTTGGTGGAAAGAGATGAGTTATTGCTGTGAATGTCTTACAAGGAGGAACCAGAGATTGGAGCTCAGTCGAGCACCTTCCATGAGAATAGCGATAGAGTTAAAGAGTTCTTTGCATGTGTGGTAGGAAAACGAGTTCTTGCTGTGAATGCCTTACAAGGAGGAACCAGAGATTGGAGCTCAGTCGAGCACCTTTCATGGAAATAAAGATAGAGTAGAGAAAGACTAGCAACGTCTCTTCTGTGAGAAAGAGGTTGTAGAGTGCAGAAGAAATCATCCCTCACTTATTAATAAATGATGAATATATCCATGGCAACATTTAGATGAGGAAAGGCTCGATGCTATTTATAAGATTGAGAGGAAAACTCAACATATAGAAGCAGCCTCTTCCAACTGGCAGCAAACATGGATTCTGGAAGAACACTTCACGTGAGTCTGTTCGGTCATACACCATAACAAAAGGACCTGGAAATTTATTATTTTGCCTCTGGTCACTCCTAAACCGTTGTATTATATTTTGGAGGACACCATCCATTCCCATATTCCACCTTGATCTGTTTTATTTTTCACATCCTACTTAGCCCCCACTCCCATCTAGATACCGACCTGCAGAGCACTGGAAAACTTTGGGTGGCTTAACACTCAGCAGAGGGTTGAGAGGGCCCTACTAACGTACATTTTTTCTTTCTTTTTTGAATATTTGTAAATGTTGTCTCACTCCCCAGGATGATTTTTTTGTAAATAAAATCTTTTCAAACAAATTGGAAATCATCAAATAAGATCAAACCACAGAGTGAATGTGGTATTTTGGTGAGAGTGTCTAACATAAGGTAAGCCCAAAAGATTTTGACAAAATTAGATGACCATCGACCTCCCTTCTCCCCCAAAACGACTCGGGCTTCATGCCTAAGTCAAAGGATGAACTTTACGATTATTGCTTTTGTTTAAAAAAAAAACTGGTTGTGAATGTATATTTTTTGCTTAAATAAAATAACAAAAAACCTTCACATGAACACCGATATGTTCAACAAATCATCATCGTCATATTCGGTTTAACGTCCATTTTATATGCTGGCAAGTGTTGGACGGCTTTTAGAACTTGACTTTCAAACTAACCTATCTCTGACCAGGTCTTTATTTATCCTTCTTTCTCTCAAGTGCATCCTTATCACTTCCTCCCATGTTTTCCTTGGCCTTCCCCTACCAACTAATCCTATTACCTCAACTGTTCTACACGCTCATCCATTCTTTCAATGTGACCCAACCAATGAAGTCTCTTGTTTTGCACAAATCTGCCTATACTGTCCAGTTTTAATCTTCCTCTGAGGTCAGCAGATCTAAACATGTCTTTTTAGACTCACATTACACATCATTCTAATGTCATTTATCTCTATGTAACATATATCCTTAACCCTCACTGACCAGGTTTCACTTCGCACAAATACCTAATATGCTTCCCTTGGTAGACAGTGGTAACGCTCTGCTGGTTAATAATGACAGAAGATTCCCGAACTTACTCCATCCACTCCTAACTCTTGTTATCACACCAGTTCTTCTCTTTGCTCCAATTGTATCACAAAGATAACAAAGCTTCATCACGAGGCTCAAAAACCAACTGACTCACAACAGAATAATGACTCTTTTTGTAGCTCAGTCTCACGGGAGAAAATTGCATTTCTCATCTTGTGTTAGACTCATTTTGGCTGCTAACGCATCCACTGTATCATTCCACTATTGGTGTGACGGATTCACCTTGCATGTCTCTGGTTCACAGAAATGACTCTAATTCTCTCGCTTTGCCAAGGTAGGTCTCTACCACATTTTTGGTTTCCCTCTTCCTCCATAAAATCTTCATAGCAATAACTCGTCTTCTACAAACACTACAAAGAATTTTCTTATCTTCCTCTGTGCACCTAAAGCCAAACGGAACTTCCATGAGCAGAGTTTCTTTCCAAGCACTTCCCATCCATGGAACATGTTACCATTCAACTGCTTTCCCACAGATTGTAATCTGTGGGGAAGCAGTTCAATGGTAACATGGTCGTTTTCAAGTCCATTGTCAACAAATGTCTGTCGAGCTGTTCTATGAAGTAATAAAAGTTTGGCCATTTCAGCCATTGTCTCCAATCTTCTCATAGTATTGTTCATCATCCAAAATGAGGCTAACACAAGATGAGAAATGAGACTGAGGTCATGTAAGGAGCTATAAAAAGAGAGCCATTATTCCGTTGAGAGATTACTGAGTGTACTTCACCGTTTGTCTTTGGATAAATTTAACTGATACTGTTTTTATTCAGTTTACTTCAGTCGAAGGTCTCAGAAATCAAGGGGCCCCTTCCTGGGGCTAACACTTGATCTCTATATGAGATACATAGATATTCGAATATTCCATTAAAGTTCTCCTTTATCTGTCAAACGTTGAGTTAGTAAAGAAGTTAAGAACATTAATTTTCCTCTATTGGTCTTACCGGATTCCAGGACAAGAATTCATCTAGTCTGGTGAAGTATCCAGCTAAGTACTGTTATTTAAGAGAAGATGCACTATTCCTCGTATGAGCCAGTGTATAGCCGTGTCGAGGGGATCTTATTTTGGGTTTCGAATACTATGTTATTTTGAATATTTGGTCAGGTGACGTATCCTCATGTCAGGATGTCAGGTTATCCTGACAAACCCTTGTACAGAGAGACCGAAGACACTCGAGGAGTGTGTCTAGTAGGTAATTCAAACTTTGTATATGTGAATATATGTGTTATATACAAATCAAATAATGATTTGCTTTTAAATGATTCCATGAATAATGCAGTCAATTATATGTTTTAAATATTTTTTATTTGAAATGTTTATTTTAACCAGGTAAGAAATGCATCCGGAAAGAACAGTGTCCCTGTATCTATGATGGTCTCACTTATCCACATGGTTCAATGGTTCTCAAGAAGCCCTGTTTAAATTGGTAAATATATCAGGTTTTTTATAAAGAACTAGAAAAATCGTGATCCGTTGGGTCACCCATTGAGCTTGGGTTAGATTGTTTGGATCAGGAAAAAATGAATTTGTAAAATCGGTAAAGTAAAAAAATAAATAAATAAAGACAAAATCCAAAAATAAGTCTTTCTGTTCGCTATATCTCCCTCTTTCTCTCTGCAGCTATCGGTTAAATAGTATTAATACTGTGGTGATATTCCCTATTGTTTATAATGGAGCATTCCCTTCTTTTTATTCTGTCCTTTCTTTATTACCTTTAACTTGTAAAAGCTCGATGACTGTTAACATTTAACAACAGAGCATATATAAGTAATATGAAATAAGAAATGATATGGCAATCTTCTGATGAGCTGCAGGGGCGAAATATCCTGATAATTATATGTTTATTCCTGGTTGTTAGTTTCTATGCAAAACAATTGTCAAGAGTTACATTGATTTTTTTTTAAAAGACTTGGTCATTGGAATTTAAAACACCATTGTTTATATATATATATATATATATATATATATATATATATATATATATATATATATATATATTTATATATATATACATATTTATATTTATTTATATATATATATATATATATATATATATACATATTTATATTTATTTATATATATATATATATATATATATATATATATAGAGAGAGAGAGAGAGAGAGAGAGAGAGAGGGAGAGAGAGAGAGAGAGAGAAAAGTGAGAGCGATAGACGACATATACAATAAGACCAGGGGCGGGGTCAAATAACATACAGTGAGAGAAGGTGAAAGTGTTAGAAAATTAGTAAGAGATGGGTCACTTGGTTTATTTTAAATTATAACTAATTAAAGCAATTCAAATGGAATTCTTTTCAAACATAACTCAATCCCAAAACTGAAGAATATTTTAGCATGTAATGTCATTCTTGCACATGTTTTTAAAATAATAGCATTTCTCTACAAATTTTCATAATTTCATATTCAATAATATCTTACAACAGAAGTATTTGTGGAAAAGCTTTATTAAAATGTATCTTCATATATATATATATATATATATATATATATATATATATATATATATATATATAAAAGGAGATTGTAGTTTGCTTGAAGCATTGCTGGTAAATATAAGTGCAAGTTTGTAATCCGAGGCTGTAGCAATGCAATGTAGTTGCCGGAAGGTGGAGAGGGTTAACAGAAACAAACGAGGAGAGAAAACGAATCTCAAAACGATTTATTAATATTTCACGTAAAAACTGAACTTATATATATATATATATATATATATATATATATATATATATATATATATATATATATATATATATATAAATTAATGAAACAAGTTCAAATATATTGATTTTTCAAAAGTTTCCATACTAGGTAGAGCTTTATAAATTATCTCTCAGCTCTGACAAAGTACATGGTTTACTGAAACGTAATTGCATTTGCGTCGGCCGCTCGAAATGTTTATATAATGAATATTTATATATATATAAATATACATATTAAAAAAATTGTATAATGGTGTTCTAATCTACTATTAATAATTATTGTTTCTCTTATTGTATTTAATTCTACTTAAGAGGAGAAATTTTTCGAAACAATGTTTGTTTTTCCTTTTTTTCAAACAGCACATGCAACATGGGTCAAGTGAAATGCCTCAATATCACATGTCGGGAGTGTAACGCCAATGAATTTGAATGTCAACCTGGAGAATGCATAAACATTACCAGTAAATGTGATGGAAATATAGATTGCATAGAAGGCACAGATGAAATGAATTGCCGTATGTATTTACTCGTTTTAATTTTAAACAGAACCATCTGACCATTGCCTTGTCATTACGGTGCAGTTTCTTTAGTGTGCCGGCAGAGACAGCCGAGGTTTTGGAGCCATACATTAGCAAACTTCTGACACATGACAAGTATACACGACCCCGTATAGCTTTTAATGCATGATGATTTGTCAAACCAAATTTACTTACTCTTAATAGTTTTCTATATAAAACTTTGTAACAATGTACTATTACTTTCTTGAACGAAATTATGCATAAACACATAATTTATACGAAGATGAAAATTAAACGTCCATCCACACCAAAGATTTGATTGAAGACAGAATACCGACATTTAAAGTTAAAGCTGTAATAGTTCAGTATCTAGATAAACTTCTGAAAGAATTTTAGCATATGTAGATTTTTTTCCAGAAATGGATAAGGACTGTTTTAGTAAGGAATTTTGACTTGAATAGACATTAGTTACCGCCTATGGAACAAGAAGGAGAAAGTAGCAACCTTAGCTGAAGTCAGTGTCCCTAATGGCTTAAACAGAGCTGAGAGTGAGAAGATAACTAAATACTAAGGTCTTATGTACGACATGAAAAGAAACTGGAATCATTCCAGTAATCATAGGAGATACCGGGCTTATAAAAAAGAATTTCAAAAACTACCTGGCGAATATACCCGGTGAACCAAGTGCAAGAGGGATCCAAACAATTGCGCTTAAACGGACGGTTAGAGTCTTAAAAATATCTCTCGATTGGAATCTCTGAAATAGTGGGTGAATGTCTGCCATTCAGTAGAATGTCCCATCTCCAACAAAAACAAAAAGATAAGAAAATTCTAGATATTACATTATCAAACATGGCACTGGCTCTTTACGAAACTTACCATATCTCTGGCAATATGGTCTCAATTTGCATAAAACCATCATTATTTCTTTCTGCCAATTCCACTTCGGAAAAGATAATAGATGAAGTAAACGTAAAAATAATTGCACCACCACTACCACCGGTTTATTTGTTGAATCAGGCCTCATTTAATCCTCTTATGCAGATGGGGCCTGATCTAAGTCTTCCTCTCCATTCTTGTCTTTGGTAAGGCCTGACAGAATCCATACACCTATGGCCTTCCTATCACGTTTGACCACATCCTCCCAAGACAACTTGAGTCTGCTAGTGGTGGTCTTCTATGCTGGCACATTCAACTGTCATACTTTAGCAATCCATTGCTGCGCTCATCGTGCCCCAACGAACACAGTCTGCTCTTCTGCATGATGTCTGTGAGGTTTTTCAAGTTAATTTGTGCGAGTAGAGATCCAAAATGTATGCTTTGTTCAGGCTTCATCAAACAGATCCATTTGACCATTGCCTTGTCATTACGGTGCAGTTTCTTTAGTGTGCCGACAGAGACAGCCCAAGTTTTAGAGCCGTACATTAGCACACTTCTGACACATGAGGAATATACACGACCTCTCGTAGCTGTTGGCAGGTGTTTGTTTGTTAGGATTGGTAGCAGCTATCTAAGCTGTCTCCAGGCAGACTTGCAATGTGTAGTTGCCACGAGTTGAAAAAAAAAATTAATTGCCTACAATTTTTTAATTTCATTTAATGGCATTTTCTTCCTTTTGCCTTCTTCCCACCGCCAACTCCCGCTTCCCTCTGCATCTTCTAGGGGGTGGGGGTGATCTCTCTTCTTCAGATCATTTTCTAAAGAATTTTTTTTCTTTCGCTTCCATTGTAAAAGTGTTATTATGCTTTCTCTGTTATAATTGTATGAAATGTATAATCGAAAAAATGGATGAGAGTTGTTGAGTTAGTAAATGTAAAACAGTTGAGGTAGCAGGGTCAGTTCACAGGGGAGGGTTAATGAAAAAAATGGAAGAAAGTGATAAGGATGGACTTGAGAGAAAGAGGGATAAATAAAAACGTCAACCCGATGATGATGATGATGATGATGATGATGATGATGATGATGATGATGATGATGATGATGATGACACTAGAAAAACTTTTTGAATTTTTTCTTCATTCAACAAATATTCATGTACAATTATAACATACGGTAAGGTGTTCTTCGACCCCCATGATTTGTCTGTAGTCCACGTCATCGACAGAACCAGTTGGTCGTCTCTCTGAAGTCGCAGTGGTGATGTGGCAGCCAAAGTTTCTGTCTTGCTCTCTCACCTGGTATCTGTAATAATGTATAACATAAACAAAAAACTCAACAGCACATGATCTTCGATGTTTTATTCTCTTAAGACATTGCAATATTACACATCAGTTTTCCATCACCCACTCCCAGTAAAAGGGAGGGGGGCCAAAGACAGGGCTTTGTGAAAAGCGACCACACCCAATCAACTCATCTGCCAAAAAGAAAGACTTTCCTTCCTACGAGTCATTTCGGACTTCCTCCCATGCGTAACTTCCTGTACATGTAGCTCTAATTCTACACTTAAGTTCTAATGGAATTTTCCATTCATCTACTTAATTTTAACCTAATGTGAAAAATTCCGATTCTAACCGTATTTTTACACACCCACATCTTGACATTGTGATACCATAGAACAGGTTAATTGATCGCTACTTTTAGAAAACCAACATGATTTGCATTGGCAAACGCTGTCATTTGGTGTTATAAGAAATGATAACAAATGTAGTATCAGAACAGATACTACACTTTGCTCCTTACTTTTTTATCATAATTAATTTTAAAAATAGATAGATAAAAGTGCATTATGCAATAATATTACTGGGAGCTAATTTATGCATCATAAAATTAATATTGAGCTATTTGTAAAGTGTGAGTTA
The DNA here is from genome assembly GCA_963556195.1 of Sepiola atlantica. Lineage (NCBI taxonomy): Eukaryota > Metazoa > Mollusca > Cephalopoda > Sepiida > Sepiolidae > Sepiola > Sepiola atlantica. The sequence continues at coordinate 71,028,381 of OY744528.1, read as the reverse complement.
CCACAGAATTGCTGCAATACAGTCTTTGCCTGAGCTGCAGAAATCGGCAGAGGAGTAAATCACCAGTAAACATTTAGAAAAGATGGGTTGAATTCTCAAACTTGTTCAAAGAACCGTGAATAACAGGAGAAATTGAAAACATTGTTAACTTCACTGGAAGACAAGTATGTAATATATGTGGATTTTTAACCCAAGTTTATTTTATTAGAATGCCTACAATTGCAATATTATAGGAATCTTCATATTGACTGTAAGACAAACTCCTATAATATTTTGTAACAAAAAGGGTCGTCAAATGAAAGAAAAACAAAACTCTTTTATAAACAACAATATATGTATTTATTCAAGTGTACTACACCGTTGGGTGTAGGTTGGCAAAAGTTAACACAGCGAAGGAAGTAATAAAGTAAGAAAGTTCGGCTGCTGTTTTTCTTTGAGCTGTATATCTTCCAGTGGAGAATAGTCTTGATCGGCTGTCCAGTGGACAGAGGCGGAAGAGAGGACGTCTTTCTTCGTTGGTGCCAGGAAGCTCTCTGTCTAACCTGCAAATCCCAAAATGTCTGGAAATGATCCTTCAATAGTTTGATCGAAATTAATACGCCCTGGAAGCTGATTGGTGATTGTGTGACCCAACCACCTCGCAGGGGCTGCTCTCTGCAAGAAGAAAGAAATGTTAATGTTTAAGACTGCTACATCATAAACTATGAGGTTATAATCTTTGTGTCATCAAAGAAAAAATCATGAACATTTCTGATAAAAAATATACAGGGTGTCCATAAAGTCTGGACATATAGGTGGAAAACAAAGGAATTAGTTGGAATTTATGTGTTTCCCACTGCAGCAAGATGCGGTACAAGGCTGGAAGGTGGAGACAACCAGCTCCCCCCGAGAGGGGCACTCTGATTAGGAACAAAAACAGCCAAGCACAGACACGTCAAGATTGCTCACTAGGTATGTTTCAGGAGAACAGCAATAAATCCCTCCCTTCCTGAAACAGGAGATAATGCCTGGAAGGATGCCTCTCCTACGACCAAGTCAAACCATACCTTATTCCAACAAAGAAGGGTCTGATGTTCCAGTCAAGTCCTAGGTTGCCAGAATGATGCCAAGGTGAACTAAGGCTGGTATAACGACTGGCAAATATCTAATTATCCAGGTGTTACAGGCATATTGTCTGAAAACAATAATTGGTATAAGAAGATATTGTTAAATATTGGGTGAGTATAATTTTATTAGTTGAGGATAATGACAGTAGATGAGGGAGGGACGAAGACAAGTAACATTTCGATCTGAAGCTTTGTGGTACGAACATGTGCGTTCAGAAATACCCTGTTAAAATGTAATTAACCAGTAATTACCTCTCTCTCTGTCTCTGTCTCTGTCTCTCTCTCTCTCTGTCTGCATTCCCCCCACATGTCAGTGATTGAGAAAAGATGATTACAGGCGAATAAACCTTTTCTTGTCTTCAACTGTTGTCTCTTCTTGGTCCTTATTTTTGGGATATGAATGAACTTGTTTGCATGCAGTGTTTCATCTGTTTGGCAGGAGCACACTAAAGGACGCATGCAGAAACGAATGGCCAGCAAGATATGTTATGAATGTTCATGTATTTTAATTGATTGTAATTTGTGAAACAGCAGTGCTCCCCTAAGATTCCTCTTCTGAGGGGAGGTCTCTAATGTTTCACAAATCATTGACGTCATAAAATTGTCAAAAAATCTGAAGCAAACTGTATTATATGCAATCTGATTTGGTGTTGTATGTAAGTAATGTAAATCACAATGCCTCATTATAAAATATACATTTTGTTTTTATCTTCAGCCCCAGTAACCCAGACTTCAACTCCAGGTAACAAATATTTTTTTAAAGCAAAGTTTTCTTAAATCCTTTAAGTGGGAATGGCGCGGTGTAGTGGTTATAGGTAGGGACTGTGGGCTAAGCGTGCTGAGTTCGAGTTCGCTCAGGGCTACTGCATCACATTCACAAATACTCTTGGGAAATGTATGAATCCAGATATCCTCTCTCCAGTTATGGATTACATAGTAGAATAGACTAGACCTTCAACCTTCTGAAATAACACCAGTCTTTCTTTGCTTATTCTTAACTGGACTTCTCCTTGCCATTGGACTCAAGCAATGTTGGTTCATGATAGGTGCGGTTATAAATTGTGTAACCCTTGCCTCAATATAGACTCCCTACATACACGCCCTTACAGAGGGTATCCATTACCTCTTGAGACTGAACAGAGGCCCACTTTAATGACAGGACATACACAACAAGATCTAAATTTATGAATGCGCAAAATAAGAAATATGTAATGTTGATATCATAAAGTGTTATGCGTTTCTAAACAATAATTTGTCTTCAGTTTCTCGTGTATTTAAGTGCAATTGAAGAAACAAATTTATATGAGAAATGCCTCGTTATTATTTTTTATTTATTTTTTTTTTTACATAGTTCACCCCAAACAAGGCAGGCCGCCACTGTAGACGTAAGGGGCTACTGAGAAAAAAGAAAAGGGGAGAAGATTGGGGGGGGGGGGGTTCAACCTAAATTGGGATCTGCGCAGCGAGATGTCTGTTTACATTAGTTTTAAATTTCTGCATGTCAGTACTGTCGGGGAAACAGGGGGCAGGGAGGGAGTTCCAGAGGTCAGCAGCACGAGGAAATAAGTTATTTGAGTAGAAGGCTCTCCAGCATCTGGGGACCTCCACAGTGAATGAATGAGATTTAGTTGATTGTCGAGTTAGCCTAGTGAATTTGCCACTATATCTTTCATGGTTATTCCGTTTATTTTTGTATACAATTTTAAATGTGCAGAATAACTTGGCATTTTAGAATGGGAGGAATTTTTTTTTAATTAAAAAAAAAGTCTTCTTAAAGGGTTGACTTGTAATAATATGATGCAGACCAGGGACAGTATGAGTTAGAAACATGGACAGAAGTCCCCTCAACTTGAAGCAATGTTATGAAAATATAATAATAATTAAAAATGGTAAAAACTCGAAAGTATTATTTTTGGAGATAGAAAAATCACAACATTCCTTTGACCTAGCACCAATAAGGCGAACAATGGATTATGAGAAATATAGATGCATCATAATGTTTTAAAAGGAATTTGATTTGGAATTCCGCCTAAAGTTTGATAATAACTTTTAGGATTAACCAGATGGAGAATGGGACAATTAGAATCTTGAGAAAAGTGGGTCAGAAGGTCTGACATGTTATGATGTAAAACAAGTTTTATATAAACTTGGTGAACAACAACAGGATTGAGAGACAGAGTCTGGCAGATGAAATGAGAATGCACGAGGTCAAAGTTTACGCATAAGTTTAGGTATCGTTAGTTGCCATTACATGTGAAATAAACAAAAGGAAAGAAACATCATCATTTTTATACGACTTGTTGGTGTTGTTTTATTTCTTCAGCAAGACAAAAAAACAAAAGTTATCTCCCTTATTTAAAATCTCACCATCATCATGTAACAGATTATTTAAATGTAGATTCTAAAAAAAAGATTTAAAGAGGAGAAACAAAAACTCTGGTGCTTTGGAGGTTTTCAGGCAACATTTGCCAGAGGATTACATCAACAATAAAAGTTCAATTTAGTTAAAATAACGAAATGGTAGGATACATTGAAAAAGGAGAACATTTTGGAACTGTAAGAATATCTGTATGAAAGGTGGAGTATAGAAAAAAGAAAGATTAAATACTTCACCATTGATGTTAACTGCTTACCAAGAAGAGTTGGTTGACGATTATCTCTCCCTCTCTCTTATCTCTCTTATACACACGTTACATATATATATATATATATATATATATATATATATATATATTGTTTGTAGGATCGTTAGTTAATAGGTGTTAATCTCATGAAGCTACGGTCTTTATAAGATACTGCTCAATAACAAGTAAGGCTGTATTTTAGTATCATTTTTTTATACATACATATTCTGGCTATATATGTAAATACATGTTTCAGCTACGACCTTTTTCAGATGAATTCATTCTTTCAGAATCTTTTTTGTCGGTTGTCTGAGGAAGCTAGACTTTGAAAAAGGTTGTAGCTGAAACGTGTATGCACATATGTAGCTAAAAATGTTTGTATAAATAAAAATGTATACTAATACATATATATATATACATATATATATATATATATATATAAATATATATATATACATATTAATTAAATTATGCGACCCGAAGCATGTCTGTGTATGTGTGTGTTTGTTTCTCGCCTACACGTTAATCACACATTATTATTTGTTCTTTACTATTAATCGATTAGTGTTTTTATTACCAAACAATGAAATTTTTTAGCATTTATTTAATAAATTATATATTTTATAAGAAATAAAGGTGTTTAACTTTAACTTCAAAGCGATTTTCAGAAGAATTGAGGTTTGATGGAATTTAAGTTGGGACTAGATTAACGCACATCTGCACTGTGTAGTAACGGATTTTAAATATGATATTATTGTTAGATTAACGCATGTCTGCACTGTGCAGTAACGGATTTTAAATATGATATTATTGTTAGATTAACGCATGTCTGCACTGTGTAGTAACGGATTTTAAATATGATATTATTGTTAGATTAACGCATGTCTGCACTGTGTAGTAACGGATTTTAAATATGATATTATTGTTAGATTAACGCACATCTGCACTGTGTAGTAACGGATTTTAAATATGATATTATTGTTAGATTAACGCATGTCTGCACTGTGCAGTAACGGATTTTAAATATGATATTATTGTTAGATTAACGCACATCTGCACTGTGTAGTAACAGATTTTAAATATGATATTATTGTTAGATTAACGCATGTCTGCACTGTGTAGTAACGGATTTTAAATATGATATTATTGTTAGATTAACGCATGTCTGCACTGTGCAGTAACGGATTTTAAATATGATATTATTGTTAGATTAACGCATGTCTGCACTGTGTAGTAACGGATTTTAAATATGATATTATTGTTAGATTAACGCATGTCTGCACTGTGCAGTAACGGATTTTAAATATGATATTATTGTTAGATTAACGCATGTCTGCACTGTGTAGTAACGGATTTTAAATATGATATTATTGTTAGATTAACGCATGTCTGCACTGTGTAGTAACGGATTTTAAATATGATATTATTGTTAGATTAACGCACATCTGCACTGTGTAGTAACGGATTTTAAATATGATATTATTGTTAGATTAACGCATGTCTGCACTGTGCAGTAACGGATTTTAAATATGATATTATTGTTAGATTAACGCACATCTGCACTGTGTAGTAACAGATTTTAAATATGATATTATTGTTAGATTAACGCATGTCTGCACTGTGTAGTAACGGATTTTAAATATGATATTATTGTTAGATTAACGCATGTCTGCACTGTGCAGTAACGGATTTTAAATATGATATTATTGTTAGATTAACGCATGTCTGCACTGTGTAGTAACGGATTTTAAATATGATATTATTGTTAGATTAACGCATGTCTGCACTGTGCAGTAACGGATTTTAAATATGATATTATTGTTAGATTAACGCATGTCTGCACTGTGCAGTAACGGATTTTAAATATGATATTATTGTTAGATTAACGCATGTCTGCACTGTGCAGTAACGGATTTTAAATATGATATTATTGTTAGATTAACGCATGTCTGCACTGTGTAGTAACGGATTTTAAATATGATATTATTGTTAGATTAACGCATGTCTGCACTGTGCAGTAACGGATTTTAAATATGATATTATTGTTAGATTAACGCATGTCTGCACTGTGTAGTAACGGATTTTAAATATGATATTATTGTTAGATTAACGCATGTCTGCACTGTGTAGTAACGGATTTTAAATATGATATTATTGTTAGATTAACGCATGTCTGCACTGTGCAGTAACGGATTTTAAATATGATATTATTGTTAGATTAACGCATGTCTGCACTGTGCAGTAACGGATTTTAAATATGATATTATTGTTAGATTAACGCATGTCTGCACTGTGTAGTAACGGATTTTAAATATGATATTATTGTTAGATTAACGCATGTCTGCACTGTGTAGTAACGGATTTTAAATATGATATTATTGTTAGATTAACGCATGTCTGCACTGTGCAGTAACGGATTTTAAATATGATATTATTGTTAGATTAACGCATGTCTGCACTGTGTAGTAACGGATTTTAAATATGATATTATTGTTAGATTAACGCATGTCTGCACTGTGTAGTAACGGATTTTAAATATGATATTATTGTTAGATTAACGCATGTCTGCACTGTGCAGTAACGGATTTTAAATATGATATTATTGTTAGATTAACGCATGTCTGCACTGTGTAGTAACGGATTTTAAATATGATATTATTGTTAGATTAACGCATGTCTGCACTGTGTAGTAACGGATTTTAAATATGATATTATTGTTAGATTAACGCATGTCTGCACTGTGCAGTAACGGATTTTAAATATGATATTATTGTTAGATTAACGCACATCTGCACTGTGTAGTAACAGATTTTAAATATGATATTATTGTTAGATTAACGCATGTCTGCACTGTGCAGTAACGGATTTTAAATATGATATTATTGTTAGATTAACGCATGTCTGCACTGTGTAGTAACGGATTTTAAATATGATATTATTGTTAGATTAACGCATGTCTGCACTGTGCAGTAACGGATTTTAAATATGATATTATTGTTAGATTAACGCATGTCTGCACTGTGCAGTAACGGATTTTAAATATGATATTATTGTTAGATTAACGCATGTCTGCACTGTGCAGTAACGGATTTTAAATATGATATTATTGTTAGATTAACGCATGTCTGCACTGTGCAGTAACGGATTTTAAATATGATATTATTGTTAGATTAACGCATGTCTGCACTGTGTAGTAACGGATTTTAAATATGATATTATTGTTAGATTAACGCATGTCTGCACTGTGTAGTAACGGATTTTAAATATGATATTATTGTTAGATTAACGCATGTCTGCACTGTGCAGTAACGGATTTTAAATATGATATTATTGTTAGATTAACGCATGTCTGCACTGTGTAGTAACGGATTTTAAATATGATATTATTGTTAGATTAACGCATGTCTGCACTGTGTAGTAACGGATTTTAAATATGATATTATTGTTAGATTAACGCATGTCTGCACTGTGCAGTAACGGATTTTAAATATGATATTATTGTTAGATTAACGCATGTCTGCACTGTGCAGTAACGGATTTTAAATATGATATTATTGTTAGATTAACGCATGTCTGCACTGTGTAGTAACGGATTTTAAATATGATATTATTGTTAGATTAACGCATGTCTGCACTGTGTAGTAACGGATTTTAAATATGATATTATTGTTAGATTAACGCATGTCTGCACTGTGCAGTAACGGATTTTAAATATGATATTATTGTTAGATTAACGCATGTCTGCACTGTGTAGTAACGGATTTTAAATATGATATTATTGTTAGATTAACGCATGTCTGCACTGTGTAGTAACGGATTTTAAATATGATATTATTGTTAGATTAACGCATGTCTGCACTGTGCAGTAACGGATTTTAAATATGATATTATTGTTAGATTAACGCATGTCTGCACTGTGTAGTAACGGATTTTAAATATGATATTATTGTTAGATTAACGCATGTCTGCACTGTGTAGTAACGGATTTTAAATATGATATTATTGTTAGATTAACGCATGTCTGCACTGTGCAGTAACGGATTTTAAATATGATATTATTGTTAGATTAACGCATGTCTGCACTGTGCAGTAACGGATTTTAAATATGATATTATTGTTAGATTAACGCATGTCTGCACTGTGCAGTAACGGATTTTAAATATGATATTATTGTTAGATTAACGCATGTCTGCACTGTGCAGTAACGGATTTTAAATATGATATTATTGTTAGATTAACGCATGTCTGCACTGTGCAGTAACGGATTTTAAATATGATATTATTGTTAGATTAACGCATGTCTGCACTGTGCAGTAACGGATTTTAAATATGATATTATTGTTAGATTAACGCATGTCTGCACTGTGCAGTAACGGATTTTAAATATGATATTATTGTTAGATTAACGCATGTCTGCACTGTGCAGTAACGGATTTTAAATATGATATTATTGTTAGATTAACGCATGTCTGCACTGTGCAGTAACGGATTTTAAATATGATATTATTGTTAGATTAACGCATGTCTGCACTGTGCAGTAACGGATTTTAAATATGATATTATTGTTAGATTAACGCATGTCTGCACTGTGCAGTAACGGATTTTAAATATGATATTATTGTTAGATTAACGCATGTCTGCACTGTGCAGTAACGGATTTTAAATATGATATTATTGTTAGATTAACGCATGTCTGCACTGTGCAGTAACGGATTTAAAATATGATATTATTGTTAAGAGCGACTCTATATGTTACCCTAACAACATTTTAAGTCAGGTAATCTAACATATAAAGTTATCTTGTTGGATTTTCCAATTCAGACCCAAATAGCAATCAGTCTGACATATCGATACTTAATTCGGACTAGCCTATTTTTTTTCATTGTTTCTTTCCACTATGTCATTGGCACAAATATATTTTATTTCTCTTTAGGTTTTTTTTCTGAAAAATTGTTAGAGTCGAGACATTTTCCCTTACTTACTGAAATAGATTATAATAGATAAGTTATTTTGTGTAATTATTCTCTCCCTTGAGTTCTTAAAAATAAATATATATCTTGATTAAATTATGCGACTGCGTCCACATTAATTACACATCATTATTTGTTCTTCGCTATTAATTGATTAGTGTCAAGTACTAAAAAGAACTTTTAAAAAATTCCTATTAAAAAAAATATTTGATTACAAAATTAAAGTCACCCAAATTAATTTCCATTTCTTCATAAACAAGTCAGTCATGTTTTACTCCAGAGCAACGTTCCTATTGTCGGTTCAGAATATTCAGTAGTTATTTCCCTTGAACAATGTTCAAGTTCTCTCCCATGAATCATTACTGAGCAACAAGAGAGTGCACACTTCTATCCAGAAGTACAAAAAATAGCATGCTCCACAAAATGAGGCTTTTTACATTTTCTAGACTGGAACTTAAAGCTAGTCATATGTGTTTGGCCAAACACTCTATCTTAGCATGTGTTACACAACTCTGATGCCGTTTTGTCAGATCTTGTTTCTAGTGGCAGTTAAATGAAACTCCCAGACAGCTAGCCATCTTAGCATGGTCCTTTTCTACTGGTCGCAGATATTGTTCCAAGATAATATCAAAGAAGATTGTATTTACTTTACATCGCCCATGCATCTCTCTATAAATTGTTTGCCCTGGCAATTCATGTTTATTTCAATTGCGTTTGGTACATTTATGTAGAATTACCTTTAGTAATTACGTCTATAATTTTCACTCTTTTTTATTTATCATGTTTCTCATGTTCCTCTTAAGTTTGTCTTTGACAAAACCTTCTTTGTAAGAAATAAATGTGTATATGTGAATTCAGCCGTTTCTTCATCATTGTCTCTTTTGCCTTTATATTCCGATGTTGTGTTATTCATGATAACACAACACACAACACGGCAGCCTTCATGTTGGAGAAGAGAGCCCAACACATGTGTCACTATAAAACGTAAAAATATTCTAATTTTATCACCTACCCAACTCTACCTATAACTATTCTGGATGAGACACAAAACTACATCCAGTCCGGCGTATGATCTTGAATTGGTTTTGGTAGATATCTATCCAATTAGGGAGCTTTGCAGAATATGGGGTCACATCTTAGTTACTTCCAGGTTCACACTGTCAGTATTTATTAGGACCCTCTGTGGAATAAATAAAAACTCAAAGTAGATTTGGGTCTACTCTCTTAAACAAACCCCAAAGAAACTGTTTCGATGGCAAATACTACATCAACAGGGTTTTTTACCCCGCCTAATAAACCGGTATCGTCTGGGCCTTCGGGTCTGGATTTACGCCGGTCTATTCGTTGTCGGTCCTGTGCAGTTCTAGGAGGTGCACCCTCCCAGGCTTTGCCTCCCCTCTTTGGGGAGGAGTAAGTTTATTGCTTACTGCCTGAGGCGCCCCTACCGGGGAATGCCGACGGGGCTGCCCAGGCAATTTTTAAACAGCCAGAGTGCTCAAATTCTCGAGCGCTGGTTTTTCCCCACTTTCCCGACTTTGTGTCACATCTTACCTTGTGGGAGGAAGATAAATACGGCAAATACTACATCACGGAGGACCTTGCAATTTTCTCAAGTCCACAAGTGGTTGATCTTCGGTGATGGATTTGTGAGTGGCTAACCATCTCATGCGACCTTGCTTAGGACCGCTATGATTCAAGATATTTTTCTTTTATGGAAATCGCTCCAGACAAGGCATGGAGCCACTTGATGTAAGGAGCTAAAAAAATAAAACTACTTCAAGGTAAAAAAACTAGCCAACGTTAAGTGCTAGATGGATAGATTCCAACCCAGAAAACAGCAATTATTCCCCCTTTGTCAGAAACATCGCTCATAGAATGTGAGGACTAAAGGACAAAATAAGGGGAGCGAGAGTTACGAGGTTGTCGAAAGTAAACCCAAAGTCCACTTTCTACTCTCCTGGTGATATGGTGAACGTCAGATAGGAAGCTGGTTCAATCCGACTGGGTTGAATGCTACAATCAAAATTTAGAATTAAATGCATATCCGGTTTAGATCAGTTTTTGAAATATATGATCGTGAAAAACAATCATCAGAAAGAAAAGAATCGGATTTGGAGTTGACTATGTTGTGGTCTGCAGGGAAGCAATCCTATGGTAATGTGTTCCATAAAACAATCATCAGGCCACATCTTCCATCTAGAAATGAAGAAAAAATACAAATAAAAAGATTTCTTTTTTTTTCATATTGATTACTAGTTGGGATACCCGTCCTAGGACAGGTGTAGCGATATTTGACGTAGGCGTGTAAAAATAGTGTTAAAAACGGACATTTCCATGTAAGGTTAGAATAAGTAAGAAAAGGAATTTTCCATTAGCGGGTAAGTTAGATGTTAGGCTGACGTATACTGGAAGTTGCGTCATGGAAAGAAGTATGTGGCAGAGAAATGAGATCGATTTTGCCTCATACAACTGAGACAAGATAAATACAATTTATCAATTACAGATTACAAAACATATTCTTTCAAAGCAATTGATCTACGAACCTATCTAAAATATTTTTATGTGAAATATTCCATATACCTTCTTCAGATGTGGAAAATTAAAAAGAAAAACGTATTTTCGCATGAATAAGGAAAGACGATGGACAAGAGAAAGAAAAACGAGTGAAAATTAGTGATATACAAAATAGAATCTATTAATTTGTTTGTTTTTTATATTAAGGACTTGAAGCATAAACAACTGGACTCGGCATAAAATAACGTGAAAAGAGTTGATATGCCGTAACATACAACAACCAAACCAAAGCATTATGGCTTTTTTATCTTCTTCAAAACTCTAAAATATTTTTTTAATTGACATTTGATTTATTAAAACATCATTTTTGATTCAATCGTTCAAAATGAAACTCTGAAACGTATTTAGAAATGTCCGCATGAATTAAAAGCAACAAAACCAAATCAAAGCAGTTCTCAGGCAGATGGTCTCACGGCTTCTTTGATTTCGTTCAATTATTACAAAATTGCTATCGTTATGCCAAATTGTATAAACGAAGCCCTGGAAGGTGGCTGTGGTGAAGTAAAGATACCGACACGGACTGACGTCGTGGGTGTGTCAAGTTCGTGTGTCAGTTGGTACCATAACACTACTTTCATGTATAGATACTTCCAACCTTCATGGAGAGTAGAAAGTGAACCTTGGGTTTACTTTCGGCGGCCTCGTAATATATATATATATATATATATATATATATATATATATATATATATATATATATATATATATATGTGTGTGTGAGTTGGTAATCCGAGGCAGGAGCAATGTGATATAGGTACCGGAAGGTGGAACAGATGAACAAAAATAAATGAGAAGTTGCTAACATAAGTTTGCTTCAAGCAAACTACAATTTCCTTTTATATATATATATATTTATATATATATATATATATATATATATATATATATATATATATTTATATATATATATATATATATATATATATATTTATATATATATATATATATATATTTATATATATATATATATATATATTTATATATATATATATATATATATATATATATATATTTATATATATATATATATATATATTTATATATATATATATATATATATTTATATATATATATATATATATATTTATATATATATATATATATATATTTATATATATATATATATATATATATATATATATATATATATATATATATATATATATATATATATATATATATATATATATATATATATATATAAGTTAGAAAGAAATAACTCAAGCCATCAATCCAGTCATTTCACTTTATAATTTATTACTTCACGTTAGGACGAGAATTATCAGACGTGCTTGTAAGACTGGTGGTTTCTGAATACATATATATACACACACACACACACATATATATATATATATATATATATATATATAGAGAGAGAGAGAGAGAGAGAGAGAGAGAGAGAGAGAGAGAGAGAGGGAGAGGGAGAGAGAGAGAGAGAAGAAAGTATTTTTGTGAAAGGTTTTATATATTCCATAATGTACCTTCTTTATGCTTTTTTTAAATTTTACATATGTCAAATTTGAAAGAAAAACATTATTTTACACGAATGAATAAGGAAAGACGATAAACAGGAGAAAGAAAAAAGAGAAAAAAAAGGAAATTATTCTTATTTCTGTCCATCACTGTTTGCTTACTATCATGATGTTGTTTTCCCTTTCAGCCACGACATCACCGAACCCTGAACCAGAAGCAACACCAAATGGTTTGTTTCATTTCTTATTATCTTCTTCCAATGTAAACCAAAAGAAACGTGTAACCAAATGTTGTTTTTTTTCTTTTTTAATCTTTTGGAGGGAAATCAGAATTTGTACGAGATAGGGAGATCTGTGGGTTAACTAAGCTTATATTTGGGAGGAGGGATTTTTTTTTACAATTAAATAACGTGCGGAAACAATATTTAATGTTTTAGCATACAATACAAAAAATAGTGTAGAAACTATCAAATTTAGTATTTTTTTTTTTGCTTTAAAAATAAATTTAAAAATGTAAATAAATTTTTTAAAAGGGGGGGGGACTTTTTCTTAAGCGTTTAAAACTTAAAAACTTTAGATTTGGGGGGATGGATCAAGCATAAATATACTGTAGATATATCTAACCTAATCCTAACATAATCCTAACCTCATCCTAAAAAGAAGTAGAAGGAAGTGATGTAGCCGAAAGTAAATATTATTTTCTTTTTCTGAAGCCGAGTACAATTCAGAAATTTGTTTTAAAATATTTTCGAAATAAAAATTTAAAAAATAAAAATATAAAAAAAACAATTTGTTACACGGCTGTATTTACCACTAACTGGGTAGGAAGTGGGTGCTCATTTTACATTAAATTTATATAGGAAATTGATCCTCCACTCTAAAATATTAAATTTGTATTTAATTCCTTTTTTGCAGATATTTTTCAGACTGTTTACATGTAATCGCCCAAAACAAGTAGAATCTGACTTTTTCTTGAGGGTAAACTATGATAGGTTTGATAGTAAACAAATACCTGATCTTTTTAAATCAGATAATTTAATTTAATGTTTATTATTGTTTGAAAACCGATTGATTGTTTAGAAACAGTATGGCATCTGTATCGAAAAGATACAACTGTTAGAGCTACTACTATGACTACTACAACTACTACTAATGAAATGTCTAGAAAATAATAGCAGTAGTAATAGTTTTCATGCAGATGAGTTGTGTACATTTTCAGCATCACAGATTCTCTTTCAAAAGACGTCATTCTGTACGATTATTCGATTTTAGTTTTAAAATTACATTGCAATTTAAGCTGCAGTAACAAAGTAAAATATTCATAAAGATTTAATGCAATATTGATTCTATTTTTTAAGAGAACTTAGTGTAGCATCCATCATGCGGGTTCACGAGGTAAAAGAGTGTGGGGTGTGCCGTGTGTCGTTCATCGCGGATTGAATCCAGAGCGTTCCGATTATAAAATAAAATCTTGTTATTTCTGTGCGAGATCAAGAGTCCACTTATGCAAATGAGCATTGTTTTGCATGGGCGAGTTCTCGTTTAAATAAAAAAGAGTAGAAACTTTCCTCCCGGCGTGACGATAAAATTAACGTGACGAGTTGGGACCACGGCGAGTGCCCAACAAGAGAAAAGGGGAAAGACATTGAATTGGCGTTTTGTGTTAGGTTAATCGATTGACGAGAGTTGTGTTTTGGAGAATTGTTAATACAATTCGGGAGTGGAACTTTTTATTTTTTTCCCCCGTGTGTGCGCGTTTTTTTTTTTTTTTTTTTTTTTTAACTTTTACTCTTACACTTAATATTATATTTTCGTAATTTTAATATTAAAAAAATGGGAGAATAAAACAGACGATAGATTAAAAGTTAAAACTGGGACAGAAAAATATATACAAAAAACACGTTCTTTAAAAAGATTCTATATAAAATTAACATTTTGTTTTAATTTAAGTTTTTTTTTTTACTTTGTTACTATATCTTAAACTGCAATGTAATTTTAAAACTACAAATCGAACAATCGTACAAAATGAGATAACTCTCTCTCACCACGACAAAAACCTCAGTACCCCCTCTCCTCTCTCCCACCCTAAGACAAATTCACTAACACTCCCACCCCTCCCCTTTTTCACTCACAGCCATCCACATTCATTTCAATCTCTGCCACTGACTAACTTCTCTCAGCCCGGACCTTGGTCCAACGCTCTTAATAGCCACGGTTACTACTTTTTCTCATCAACCCATCATGTCAACCCAATATTTCGATGTACTTGCATGACATTTTTCTTAAAATTATCATCCTGAGGAAGTCTTACAAATAAAGACGAAACGTTGATGAATATATAAAAAATATCTCTTGGTGTTTCCTTTTTCATTTCCCATATATATATATATATATATATATATATATATATATATATATATATATATATATATATAGTTCTTTCTCTCTCTCTCTCTCTCTCTCTCTCTCTCTTCGTGCTACTCCCCACTATTCCATCTAATGGCAAAAAGTTCCAGACATGAACATCTTCTCAGAGAAACCCGGTGAGAGTAGTCTTTGTGTTGGTCTCTAGTCCCTTTTGCGTTTAGGTTTTCTTTGTATCAGTAAGAAGAAAAAAATGGATGTGACTAGCAAGGAACAGTCGTATTAAATATTTTTGCTATTCGAAATCTATTATTGGAACAACTTCAGAAATATATATATATATATATATATATATATATAGAGAGAGAGAGAGAGAGAGAGAGAGAGAGAGAGAGAGAGAGAGAGAGATTTAGGCAAACATTATTAAATAACACGAAGTGTTTTTTCTTGATAAGGCTTTTTCTTTTTTTTTCAATTTTCCGAATGGTCCATTTACTGTTTCGGTCAAATTGCTCTATCTAAGTTCCGTGGGTTTCTTGTTCCATTTTCTTTCCCATTTTCGCAAGTACTTTCGATTTAATCCGTCAAATCATCTTCAGAAATGTTAATTGAGCTTTGATAAACATGTCTATAAAATATCTACATTTCGGGTACCATTACTTTATATATTTGATCTTGGATTACAAATAAAAGCCAAGGCCACATCGAAACATTGATATGACATGATTTTCTTTATGCTTGTCTCTGTTGTTGTCCAATAAATATATATCATATGAAGTAAAATTTAAATAAATTACATCTTAAATAAATCGATACAAGTTATTTAAAAATACCTGCAATAAAATAATATTATTCTCTTTATGAAAACATGTGGAAACATTTTTCTAATTAATGATGGGGATATTTTTTTAATTCTTATTCATAGTTTGTAAGTATGTTTTTTTTTGGATGTTTTTAAGAAATATTTCAATTACATTTTTTTATTATCTTTTTGTAATTCCACTACAGTCATAAATATAAATAATTAGTAAGGCTACCTAATGTCACCGGGGAGTTTTGTCATTCATTTTTGTTTTTTTAACCAAATCTAAATAATTTAGGTGACTGAAATAGGATTTAACCGATAGGGAAAAACAACTACTTGATAAAAAAAAACTTTGCATAGTGTTGGGCATATGTATATGTTGCATTACCCGTTCTTTCGAGGTACCCGGTAAGATCCAACAAGAATGACAAAGAACAGAACGTATATGGAAAAACTTTGGTTTTCTTTATTTGCCATCACCGAATGGTTTACGCCGGCTACGCACACATATATAATAATCTTTTGACATACTTTTGTCTCATGAAAGTCTTTTTCTTGCTGAGGTCAGAGACTTGGTTTCTGTTAGAAACTCGTTCGTATATACATCCGATTGGAAAGCAATTTGCTCTGCTTTGTCTATCCGAGCGTGAACTGAAGCAATTGTTCCACAAGCACTTTGATGAAGTTCAAGTCAAGGGATTCCTTCACAGTCCCAACTTGTTTATCAGCCGCATTTTTAGTCAGCGGACACGAAAGACAGGCTTGGGTACCATAGTCAATAAAGCTTCATCGGTGCCATAAACATTGGTAAACTCCCATTCTTCCTGTACTTCGATAATCCAATCACCAAGCGCTTCGGCTCTTCATATTTTTGAAACCGCCGTCTCTTTGCACTGCGGAACCTTCTCCTTTTTAACAATTATCAAGTCACCTTTTTTTTCTTTCTCGGCGTTCCACCCACAATGGACTCGTCCACGATTCATGTTTGCCACTCTTCATTATCTTACATATATATGAAAAAAAAAAAAAATAGTGTATTTTTGTTAGATGTGGATTGGAGACGCTGCTGTAGTCAGAAAGAACCACAAACAGAAATCAAGTTCAACTGATAATACTTAAGCGTGTTTGTAAAATCTACAAACTTAAATTAAATTCAAGTAGTTATACGTCATTGACTTAATTTGGTTTTTTTTTTTATAATCTGCGTATGAATGACTGTATCTCTTTGGTCGGAAGTTTAGCTTCGAAGAAAAAAGTTATGACTTGTTATTTTGTAGTAAGAAACAACCGCAAACAGTAATTCAAATCAACTAGTAATACGTAATTGTGTTTTTATAAGCTGTGTATGGAAACTGTAATTAAACTCATGTAGAAAATACTTAATTGACATCATTTTTTTTATTCATAATCTGCAAGCAAATAACTGTATCTGCAATAAAAATGATTTGTTTTTATTAAACAAAGAATTCATGAAATCGAATCGTTTTTTTATGCTCGAAGAGCAAAAATAACAGAAATTGGTTTTAAAAACAATGATAAATAAGTGAACTCCTTAGCCATAAACACGATCGAATAGAAGAAAAAAATGAATAGCTGGAAAAGGGGAAAAAGGAAAATACATTATTGTCAATATTGGTGGTAGTAGTGATTACTTTTTGAAATCGACACAAATAAAATTGGCGGAATGCTTTAACTTATTCTGGCAGCGAACCTGTAACCATTAGATGAAATTCAGAACTCACGGAGGAACAGTGAAAAAAACTCTGAAAACCTTGGTGGCCATGTTGACAGTGTATGAAACGGTGTTATAGGAAAGAAAAGGTAAATTTTGTTAGACACCGCTTAACAAATATGTGTGATGTCACGCAATGTGACAGAGAAATTTCAAATATTACAGATACTTCTGGATTATTTCCACATCCTTTTGTATATGAATAAAATTATAATATTATTTAACTTTTTTAATAGCAATAAATGAAATAATTTATTAGTAGTAGTACATACTATCAGTAGCTGCATTTGCTGCTGATAACAAATATGCCATTCATTTGAGTTTAAATTTGCTGCAGATAACAAAGATGGCGTTTCATTTTAATTTAAATTTGCTGCAGATAACAAAGATGGCGTTTCATTTTAATTTAAATTTGCTGCATATAACAAAAATGGAATCCACTAGAGAAAATATTTCTAGTCAGATAAAGTGTTTTCTGAAAGTTAATTAAATTTTATTTTTCTTAACAACATGGACGAACGTGAAAGAGATAAAAATGGATATTCAAAATGGAATCCGACTGACTTCATTTTATTATATAAGTAAATAGAATAGATAGATAGACGAATGGTAACAATGAAAACAATCAATTCACTTCAATACTTAAAACATCAACAGCCAACCATACGTGAAAGAAATAATGAGTATGTATGTATTAATGTATATAATTGTATGTTTACAATTTATAGGCATATATTATAAGTATTTAGGGGTAAACATTTTTGTTAGCCAGCCTTGTAACCCCTTCTTTTCCTATTAGGCTTTTGAAGGGCTTACTTTTGGCTAGCCTGTTTAGAGTTAGTTAAGTATCCTTAGTAGAGGGTGGGGTCATAGTGCTTTTCTGGTTGGCACTTTCCCGGGTGATAGTGTTAAATATTGAGCGAGTATCATTTTGTTAGTTGAGGATAACAGGAAATAGGTTCAGTCGGGGTCAGCTTAGTGTACTCGGATGTCAACTCGACCTCCAGAAGCGGACGTTGTAAGATCGATGATAAACTAAGGGGGCCCAAATATCCGTAGCTCGGAATACCTCCCTCTCTGTGCTGGCAGAAGAGAAGGCAATGTCAATATCTCAATAAAGGGCCCTTTCTTCAAATTCGATGAGGGGAGATAATATAACAATAGTACAGGAGGCCGAACTCAGAGGTAATTTCTTAAGAGGTTTTTCCATCATTTCACAAGTACTAAAAATTTAGATTAATTATTTTTGTCTGAATGCTGATTTTCATTTTTTTTTTTTTTATATATTAAAGTAATAACAAATATAAATACCTTCTTTTATTCTCAGTATTTGCCTGTGATGTTGCTGAAGGAATGGACAGCGAAACATCGATACCTGATACTTCCATAAAATTAAGCACAGGAGAACATCCGAGAGTGATTCGACCCCCAAACCAAGCTTGGATGGTCAGATCAATGAATAACAAGAAGCTACCATTCATACTTATCAACGTGAAGGATTTTATTTCCCACGGAGCGATATTAAAACTTGTGAAACACAACAACGTGGCGCAGTTTCGTGTTATACAGTTGAAAGGTTCTCAGCTGGGTTCCACTAAGGTAATTTGTTTTCTCTCTTAAAAAGTTAAATGTTTCTCATAGTCAACTTCTACCCTAAAACTATTCAATCTTAATGAACATAACAAATATAGGGTGACCCAGACAAATGCCACCCATAGAACCATTAATAAAATTCATAATCTTTTTTGCAATGCAACCGTATTTGGTGCAGATAAACTGCAGTCTATGTTTTAACGCCGTTCAATGATAAACACACCTGGATACCATGTGCAAAATTGACAATAACTCTGGTACATTCCTCTCATTGAATTGCTCTGATTTGGGCTGATATGGTCCTCTTCAGTTCAGGAATAGTCTGAGGATTGTTTTGATAGACATTATCTTTGAGATAACTGCACAGATAAAATCTGAGGGGTTCTGGTCCGGTGAGAGTAAAGCCTATTCAATATCACCTTTCCTGCTGATGAGAAGATTACTAAAGAGTTCCTCCAATGTAATTGAACAATGATAAAATGAAGACTGTTGGACATTCATGACCGAAACTTTGTGTACAAGTCAGACATAGACTGAACTTTACTTGTAACAAATATGGTTGGATCTCAGAAAAGAGTATGAATGTTATTAACGATTCCATGGGTGGATTTTTTTTTTTTTTTTGGGGGGTGGGGGGGGGGGAGGTGATATGCTGTACCAAAAGATTTGCAATGTTCACCAAGACAGTAAACAATTTTGTTTTGTCAATAAAATAATAGGGGGCTTATTGGAAGACATGCACAAGTGAAGATGGCAGATTAAAAATAAATTAACAGGAAAACTCGTTGATATACTTACGTATGAGGCAAAAGTAGATATCGACACCAAAAACTACGGAAAATTATCGAGTAGCATTTTAATTAAAAAATATAAATCAGTTTTATTGCATATTGCCGATTCTACATTGGCCAGAACCCATTTTATGTCTTTAATTTGGAAGAGTTACATAAAATGAAGAAATGGGGAGATAAGTCAGTCTTATGGGTTCTGGCCAACATAGAATCAGAAATATACGATAAAACTGATCTATATTTTTAATTAAAATTCTACTCGATAATTTTCCAGTTAATCTACCAGTTTGGTGTAGATATCTACTTTTGACTTATATATAAGTATATCAAAGAGTTTTCATGTTAATTTATTTTGAACTGCCATATTTCACTTGTGCATGTCAATAATAATGTATGTAAATAATTAGAAACATAAGAAACAATTCATCACGTGAATAATCAAGAGTAGAAGATCTAATTTAAATTATTATTTTAAGGAATTCATGTGGCATGAAAAAACACATGAAAAATAACTTTTTCAAAATGTGTGATACTATCTGTATGCCACCATTGTTCATTTAAATAAACATATCTGTTTCTCTTGTTTACTGTATTCATTTTATTTGTAAAAAGAGTTCAATGAATCTATATATGCTACTGAAACGCTGAAGATGCTGTTACTCTGCATGTTTGCTTGCTTACTTGCTTGTCACTGTGCACACTTCGCCTGCACGTGAATGGGCTAAAGATAAGAGACGTGGTGAGAGGAATGGAATGATGTAAAATAATTAAGAGAAAGAGAGAGAGAGAGAGAAGAGGGAAATAGAAAGAATGAAGAGAGAGAGAGGGGGGAAGAGAGAAAGGAAGTAGATAGAAAGATAGAAGGGGAAGAGAGAGATGATCCATTATGACATCACAACGTATTCTAACTTTGTGATGTCAGAAGACAGAGAATGTTTATTATGACATGACAATCCTCTACTCTATAATAAAGACCAATGTGTGTGTATATATATATATATATATATATATATATATATATATATATATATATATACTTCCATCCCGTCATGCAAAATTTAGTGAGTAAAACACATGCCCCTTTTTAGGCCCCCCTCCCCCGAACGAAATCATTGAAAGTTTTGAGGGGAAGCAAGAAAACAAATAGCAAGTCAGACAGCCACCTCAGACTTACCCTACTGCCCGAAATGAATTTGGAGATAAATCTTCCACTCTATAATAAAAAGTCAATGGTTGGTGTTTTCTTTCTTTCGGTCATCAAAAATGATAATTATAATTTTCATAAGAAAAATTAAATTACTGACGTAACTACATGATTTTATATGGATATTTTAGTAATATATCTAAATAGTGAGTGCGAACATAATAAAGGGTTAATAATAAGAGATGGACAAAGGGAAACTGAATGATGAAAATAAGTAAGGAAGAGAAGGAGGAGGAGGAGGAGAGAGAAAGGGTAGAGAGAGGAACAAAGAGGTTAAAACAAGATAGTCTATTATGCCATCAGAATGTCGGCTAAAATTGGACTTGTCTATTGATTCTGTTACAGTTGAACCTGTCTAACCTTTAATTTGTCTTTTTTTATCTCTCTCTATATATAGCATATATCATAAATTAGTTGAGATAAAAAAACAATAAAGTGCTCGATAGTAGGTTTACCATAGTAAAATTTATCGGAGTGTACACGTTCTTCCTCTTCACCGCCTTTCTTTCATTCCAACCCCAAAGTACCAAAAGTGTCGAAAGTATTGTAGCTCTTGATGATAGTGCTTTAGAAAATCAGATCTGAACATGATATTGTTGTGGAGAAGGTTTTCTCCATAATTTACAAACTTCTGGAAGATTTAATTGAGAAAGTCTGTGAACCTGAAGTTGATAAACCAGACACTGATGATCAACTTGATGCAATTGATAGGACTGTAAAGATTGATGAGAGCTCTCGGTTGCAAATTTTTTTCAGGTTACACACCTAATACACAAGAGTTTTTTTTTTCGAATTTTCCTTTCCAGTTGTTAGAAACTTCAGACTTTGTTTTATAGAATACTGCCCTGCATCACTTCAAATGTGCTGAGGATACTTTTAGAAGTTTTGATGGTGTCTCCAATGTTAACAAAGAATGCATTGACTTAAAATATTCCATTTCAATGAAAAACATTGAGGAATAAGCAGCAATTAAGGATGTCAGCTCATTACGTATTAATAACAAGTACCTGACACATAATCAGTTGTGCACTAAAATTGAGATCGGGCAAAAAGAAAAAAATGATTAACAATTGAAAACTTTTGTAAAAAAAATAAAATCCTGAAAATTAGCAAAACCCTCTCTTTCCATAAGCATTTTATTATAAGCATTGCCAATAATGGCATTCCAAGACCCTATTCATTGTTTAAACTTGCATTAGGGAATAAGAGAGGTATTGAATACATTTTAGACAAATGGGCTCTAAAAAGCTAGATGTAATTCGAATGATAAAGATCTGGCATTTTTAGTATTGAAGTTTGGTGAGCCTTTGTTACTGGGCATGTTACATCGGACAAAATATTTCCCTAGCATCGGTTGCTTACTAAATGAATAAGGACTGCCCTCCCATCAAAAGCTCAGTGTACATGTCTGTGACCCAATGCTTCAAAGCAATTTTCACAAAGACTCTTTTCAAAAATGTTCTATTTCCATTAAATGTGATGAAACATAAATGGAAAAATCAGATATGATTCAAGGATTAATGAACCTGTTCGATTATGTTACCAACATTGCAATGAGGTTGGCAAAAAATTTTATTTATTTGAAGATACTAACTTGCTTCAAGAGAAATTGGCTTCAGATGATGTCCATGTACCAAAAGAGTGTTTGATTGCTGCAACGGCATCCCTCACATTTCCGGATCCTTTTAATGTATTTTTTAACTGGTCTTCTTGCTGAAAAGACTTCTTTGGAATGGTTTCAGAACTCTTTTATGGTATCAGTTCAATTTTGCTATTTTTCTGTGTTAATTGATGCCCTGTAATTCCTTTGTTTTTCATCATTTTATCCAAAAGAACTTACTAAGAATGAAAAGTAGGACAAGAGAGAATCGTTCAAAGATAAATAATCTGAAACAATCTTAGTGTTTGCTAGTTTTTATACTAGCCATTCTCACTGGCTCGCAGTATGGCTAGGTGATTTTACAGATAAAAAAAAATATCCCCCTTCCACCCTGTATTATATATTACCTTTGTACCATTAGCATGTACAAGGCTGGGTATAGGGTATAATAGACAGTCCAAGACCATAATGGCACCTGGTACTAGTTGAGAGGACTGAGAAGGACGGGGAGGTCAGAGAAGATATTTAGTGTAAAACCATGTTGGTACCCGGTACTAGGTGGTGTCAGATGGGGTACTACCAAAATCTAAACTGTGGAAATTCTCATTAGTACCCATACATGTGTACCACCTGTGCGATGCCCCCCCCCCCCCGTTCAGACATGTAAAAAATATTTTTTGATTACTTTTTCTTTTAGATATATCCAGCAACATCAATTAGTGTGATTCAGCCTGGGAGTGATGCAACTGATATCAAAATCGAGTTTGTGCCCGAAACTGATCAAGTCATGCAAATTTCTTTATCCATCAATGGTTGTTTTAAGTATACAGGTGAGTGTTACGTGATTATCTGACTTATTGTATTGGAAAGTAGAAATTCCATAATATATGCATCAATTTTAGAACTGCAGTCTTAATAACTTGAAATAATAAAAACTGTTTGTGGTGGATTTGATGAGCAAGAACCTGAATCAAGTGATGGAAATAATCTTGACTTACCTTATTGTTATCATAAAAGAGCCATCTCTACCTGCCATGCAGAATCTGTATTTGAGAAAGAACAAGTTCACGCAGGAATAAGAGTATTTATGCGTATCAACCATATGTGACCAGCATGCTTTTCCATCCATGAAAGACGAGCCTAATGGAAGTTGTCAGCTACATTGTAACACTCAAACGGCTAAGATTGATTGAGATTAGTATTGAAAACAGTCTTATTAGATACGAGTATACTAAATAACGAAATTCTGGTGGCAAGCAAGTTGCTTTCATCTACAGAGACCATCTTTTCCTCTCTTTCTTTTTTCCCTTTTTAAAATTCTTTTAAGCTATTTCGGCGTACATATTTCTGTTAAGATATATGACAAGGCCTTTGATGTCTAGCTAATCCTGGAATTCAGAAGAGCCACACACGATATGCCTATTGCTTAATGGATAGAAAATGTGGAATTGGTCTACAAACTTTGTGGCATGGATAAGATCAAGCACATTCTGCTGCTATGACTTCGAGTTGGTACTCTTGCCGTGTACAGACAGCTTAGTAAAGCACAGTGAGTACAAATTAAATAGACCCTCATGAATTTGTATGCAATGGATAGGTTCTACGCATTTACTAATTTGTAGTGAAGCGTCTTCGCCTGGAGTAAACGGTAGACATATTTTTGAGTGAGTTGCCTTGCTTGGCTCAGCTGGTTGGAGAGCCACTGCCCGATCAATGGTTGGCATGTGCATTCGTGTCAGGGTGGCCACAACATGTCAGGCAGCTTCTTAGAGTCTTGTCAAGGATGGACATGATGAATTTAGAGCAGCTTCTGATCCGGGTGGAGGCTATTATAATGGATGATGAAGGGTGCCACGTATCAGTTGCCACATCTGTAGCACAACCACATTTAGGTGCAGAAATTTCACCTGTTAAGACGTGAAGCAAAACAATTATCTGCTGTAAGTGTTCTGGGGCTAACCATATGGCCAGGAATTGTACGCAATGATGCCCGGAGGTATCAGACACTAAGGTGCTGGGGTTCAGTTGCGAAAAACACTGCTTTCAATGCAAAGCTTTTGTTTGGTTGTTTTGCGGCATATCAACCCTTTTCGGGTTATTTAATGCCGAATACAGTCATTGTGGTAAAACTTTTTATGTTTCAAGTTCTTTATATGTTCAAGTATTTAGTCATGGTGTTTGGTTTGGTTGTTTTTTGGCTTTGCAGAACATGATTGAGTTTTGCAAAGGGAAAGGAAAAAAGAATAACATTAATGTTTGGTGCATTCTTGGTCAGGAAGCCGATATCTGTAGACAATCTGGTAGCACCAGGATTCAATACAAAGGAATTCGGCACATTTCATCAGAGTAACATGGAAACGCCCAAAGAGAGAATATGTCAGTACCAGCCTTCTTCCCGAGAAAGCGAAAAACCGAAGGATTTGATCTTCTCCTTGGGATTGATGCTATCAAGGAGCTCGGAGGTGTGCACTTGACTGAATTGGGTCAAGCACGTTTCAGAACCCTAAACAGCTGTGCCATTGTTTCACTTGATGAGCCTGACTTCAGTGTAACATTTGATCAGAATATGAAAACATGGACTGCATTGTGAAATGGGCAAATAGTAATTCGCCCAGTGAACTGGCAAATAAGCATAATTTACAGTAAAGTAATTGTAGGCTGCAATAGAAAGTTGATCTGATTCCAACAGTTAATCAACAGACGACGTCGTAGATTTAAAAAAAAAACTTTCATTGGTTTGGGCTGAAAAGGGAATTACACAGCTACACAGTCAACTTTTATAAAGTGCAGCATGCGATAAAGTTAGATTTATCAGTGTTGGTGATTTGAGGAAACCAAAGAAATGTATCTGCTGTCCAGCGATTTGTGTATCTATGCCAGCGCTTCTGATTGGCTAGAGGGCCATTCACTCCAGTGGTACACCTGTCCATTTACAAAAAAAGGAAAGTAGTACATAATAAAATTAGAATGTGTGACTGCTACAGCAGTTTCTACTATTTATATTGCAAAGAGGGGCTAATATATGTATACATATATATGTATACATATATATATGTATACATACATATATATATATGTATACATACATATATATATATGTATATATATATATATATATATATATGTATACATATATATATATATATATATGTATATATATATATGTATACATATATATGTATACATATATATATATATATATATGTATAGATATATATGTATAGATATATATGTATAGATATATATGTATACATATATATGTATAGATATATATGTATACATATATATATATGTATACATATATATATATGTATACATATATATATGTATACATATATGTATACATATATATATGTATACATATATATATGTATACATATATATGTATACATATATGTATACATATATATATGTATACATATATATGTATACATATATATATGTATACATATATATATGTATACATATATATATGTATACATCTATATATATCTATACATATATATATGTATACATCTATATATATGTATACATCTATATATATGTATACATATATATATGTATACATCTATATATATGTATACATCTATATATATGTATACATATATATATGTATACATATATATATATACATATATATATACATATATATACATATATATATATGTATACATACATACATGTATACATATATATATATATATATATATATATATATATATATATATATATATATATATATAAATTTTCATCTATAATCAACAAAGAAAAACATTGGTATTTAAAGAGATAATGGTCTCATAATAGTCTCACAGATATATATTTTTAAAATAAACATTCATTTATTTAAAATCAAATTAGTTTCGACGATATAACGTTTACTTCAGGAAATAGTAACATTTTTTCCTTTTTAGTGACATGTTGTCACGAGAAAAATATTTTTAAAAATATATATCTGCATTGTTTTGTCTTCAAAATTTACATATTCAAATTACACAATGCTTACAATGAGGACCAATCTCTAATTCATTTCCCGCACGCCCGCACTTTCCTCGTGGCTAAAACATTTTTTTAAATATCACCGTTGTAAGATTATACAGATTTTCTAAGTGACAACATGTCATGAAAAAGAAAAAACGTTACTATTTCCTGAAGAAGACATATTGTCGAAACTAGGTTGATTTTAAATAAATAAATGTTTATTTGAAAAAAAATATCTGTGTTGTTTTGGCTTCAAAACTTACATATTCAAATTACAAAAGGCTTACAAGGAGGACCAATTTCTTATATATATATATCCCTTACCAACTTATGTTTGTATTCCTCTGACGATAAGATTTCATTCTTTGAAAAGCCATGGCTTAAGGAAGGAAAAATACATTTCTCTTATTTTAAACCTTTTGTTTTGAACAATTGATGACTTAATAGAGTTTAAATTTTGTACAATTTTTATTTCAATCGTTTACTTGTTTATATAATTGCTCTATCCCGTATATCGAGCATCAATCTTTCATCATAGGTTCTACTTTAAAGGTATATTATATCTTTATTTTCCTGTTCTTTACCTTATATATATATATATATATATATATATATATATATATATATAAATACTTGAAAATGGTCAACATCACAATTTTAGATTTATGAGGTCATTTATTGCACTTTGCAATGTCATCCAGTGTGACAAGATAAAACCAAGCAAGCAAGATAAAACAACCCACTCAGTTTCAGTTGTGTACTAGACAGTTCGTCTAAAAGACAACCCGTGACCCATGACCCGGGACCCATGACCGTCTAGTAAACAACCAAAACTCAGTGGCCATTGTTATCTTACTAGCTTGTTTTTTTTTAGTGTAATCAAAAGATTCTGATTTAGCCATACATTTAAACTTATTATCTAATTTTAATTTGGATAATATTAATTTTGCTTCTTCGTTTATAGCTGATTCTGTTTTGTCACTTGTTTTTTATAGGGACAATGAATTTTCTTTACACACTTTAATAAGAATGTTATTTTAATAAAGTCTTATTGATATTATATCATCTAGCAATAAGATCTTTTAAAAAGAAAAATATCTAAATTCAATTTTGTAAAAAAAAACTATAAAGAAAATTCAGTTTTGTTTTCTTTCAGTGGAATACTTATCTATTTCTTTTCTTTTTAACAGGACCCTCTACTGGCCAGTATACACGTTGTAAGTAAAATTGAAATATTAAGCAAAAATCTTGTTGTTGAAATGTTAAAAAACATGAATTATTTTTGTGATTAAAAGAATTTTTAATTATACATGAATTTATGAAGATTTATTTATGCAATATATTTATTTACTTACCTTGATTTCTAGATTTATTCTCTAAAATGCCTTTTTTTGTTCTTTTCCAGTGGTTTCACATGTTTCTCCAGGTCAGTTATCTTATATGAAATCATGGCCATCCCTATAACAGGCCAGGCGATCATGCGACTGGGGTCTTTCACTGGAGGCGATGTTATTTTTTTAAGATAATTTATATAGCAGTTAAAAATTTCCCAGTGAGATTAGTTTGATGTTTTTGTGTTTTATGTACCAAATAATAAGAACCACAATGAACCGATTGACAAATTTGACAATTACTGACACATTCCTGTAAATAAGGAGACAGGTACCCTTGAATAAACAAAGGGAAATGCAAATGTCAATGAGTGATTTCTATGTGCTAACTTGCTAGCCTTCAGCTCATGTCATTAAAGACATTTTGTTAGAATGCATTGCCAAAATATTTGCAAATTACAACATTACTGACTAACATAACCCCCGATACAGGTTCTCAATTCCAATTAACACTTTTCAGAGATCTAGTTTAAACATTGGGAACTACACACATAGAGACAACAACTGCTTTACAACTTTCTTCAAATGGAATTGTTGAGAGATTTCACAGGCAGTTAAAAGCTTTGATCGCTGCTCAATCAGACCCTAATAAATGGAGTGAACATTTACTAATAGTTCTTTCTGAATAACATACACACTATCTTTTTGGACAACATTCATTCTGGCAGTGAGGGGTGTTTATTACTTCACAACAATATAACTTCTCACTATATTAGAAAACTATTCTGAACATATAAAAATAATATTATTTGTAATTTAGTAAGAACTGAAAATAGCATGTCTTCAGTCAGAGAGTCCAAATGTTAGATCTCTTGGCCTGTTATACGAATGGAAATGTATGGAATACATTTCTTTCTTGCTTTTCAAACTAACTTCAACACATTTTGTAAAATTCCCTTCATAAAAGTTGTATTGCTAAATCCAAATGAAAGTAAACATATTTAGTTAACACCTATAAAACAATAAATAAATCATGAATAAATGAAAATGAAATAATATTTTAGTATTAAGCAATTAAAACAAGAGTTACTTTTTATTCATTCTTTGTAAAATAATAATTACCATGAATCAAATATGCCACAAAATATTGTTGTAATTTTGAGAGCAATGTATCTATTCCTTTAACATTGTTTTGTTTAAAATATGGAGTACTGCTGCCACGTCTAAGGAGGTGCCACTTGGAGCACTCTTTATTACCTTGATAAAGTAAAAAATCGATTTTGCAATCAAGCAAAAATGATCTGTCCAGTTCTTTTCAGTCTCTTTCTCACAGAAGAGACGTTGCTAATCTTTCTTTACTCTATCATTATTTCCATAGAAGGTGATCGATTGAGCTCCAATTCCTGGTTTCTCCTTGTAAGACATTTGTAACAAGAACTCGGCTTACTACTATAACAGAAAAGAACTTTCCTTCCTTCTTCGGTACATCTAACATCAAACGGAATTTCCATGAACAGAGTTTCTTTCCAAGAAATTCCCATCTGTGGAACACATTACTATGGGATTACTTCCCTGCAGATCCCAACATGGTCAAAATTTAATTTTTTTTTCATTCAATTCATAATTTTCAATCCTCTCATAATATTCTTCATCATCAAACTGACAATCCATCTATCCCATTAACCTTCAACTACAAGTGGCTTTTGGCTTAGATAAATAGTGACTCATTAGTAAAAAAAAATGTACAAGTGAAAACATAAATAATACATAATAAAACCTTTTTTAATTAGTGTTGTGTTTCTTACATAGTTATGGAGTCTGAGACAAAACATTTTTGCTATCACCCACTTCAATTCTTCTGATTGTAAAATGGCTGAAAATGGCTGAATTTCTTTTTAGTTTACCTTATAGTTATAAACGTAAACTCTAATTTTCTTTTTCTGTTTTTTTTTTTTAATAATTAATTTTAAAATGTTATTCATTTTCATTTTTATATTTCTTAACAAGATTAGATTATAGAATTTATAAAAACAATTTTTTTAATCGAATGAATGATTCTGCCTACTGAATTACCCGTCATTTTTTTTTTTACTTTAGAATTATTTTAATACACTGTCTTATATTTGTATGTATTAATTTTCATTGCTATTTATAATTTTTGGTTGTTTTTTCACTTTGGTTGTGGTAATCACAATGTTTCGGCCATTTATATATATATATATGTATAAATATTTGCTATTGTTTATCATCTATGTACGTATACGTTTCGTCCTTTTTTAATCTGGACTCATCAGCATAGAGATATGACTATTCACTACCGGTCATGCGATTCAAAACCCTGGATTACAAGTATTTTTCAACTCAAATCCAACGTCGCTAACCGCTCGGCCAATCTTAAATAGCTGATAAACAATGATAATTTTAACACTTTTAAAGCGGGTTGACGTCCAGGCATTCTACTTCTATTTGGGAAGGAATGATGCATTATAAAGCAAGTGACGTCATGCTGTGTTAGTACTACCATTACAGTGCTCTACTTTTTTTACGAGGAGCGACAAATATAAATATTTGTTATTGTTTATTATCTATGTACGTATTCGTTATATATATATATATATATATATATATATATATATATATATATATATATATATATATATATATATATATATATATATATATATTTGTGTATAAAATCAAATTGAAATTGTAGCCGGACTACTTTCATATATATTTGTTTATATATTTTTTTTGAATTCACCCAAACTATTCAATGTAAAATCTCAATGAATGTTAACATTTGACAACAGAGTACATTTAAGTAAACAATGACATGTTAAATTCCAATCTTTATTCATTTTTTCTTACCGAAATTCAAAGCAATTCAGTGTAACTTAATTATTTTGAGCATAAACAAACAACTGAGAATAAACATGTAATTACCAGGCTTTTTATATATGCAGCTCATCAGAATACCAAAAGATATATATATATATATATATATATATATATATATATATATATATATATTAATATATATATATATATATATACATATATATATATATATATATATATATTAAGAGAATAATTATAGTTATTATTATATGAGTGGAATAAAAACTTTACTTCACATATCAGCATAAAAAAATCAGGTAAACACTGGTATTCGCCCAAAGAGAAAAATGCAATTTTTCAAATAATAATTGAAACTTGCTTTACTATATATTCATAGAGTTTTTTTTAGCAACCTACAAGTTGTTTCCCTCTGAAGATAAGTACACTTTTATTATTTTGAAATGCCCGGACATAAGGGCATTAAACTCTGAAATAAACAAATTCATATTCAAGCTTGAATAATAATGTTGTTTGTTTTCATATATATATGCCTTGTATCAACATCAGAATTATAATAAGATTCAGGAAAACATAAAAATGAGCATGTCACTTATACAAGTGCAAAATAGAAAGCCTACTTTAAAAATAACTTATTAAGATTCATTTTAAAAGACGAGTGGGGTGATCGGTCTACCTTTTTTTTTTTTTACAATATACTTAATTTTGAAACCGACTATAGATATAAAGTTTGATATCTATATAGTAAATGATGCAGAATTTAGTTGGGGATAAAATGTGCTAAGCTACATGTTTGTATGTTTTCGTTGGTTTGGGTGATACTAGGGATTAAGTAAATCTTCATGTTCTATTTGAATGATCGTCGGCCATCTTGAAATATAACTACTACTCTCATGAATGCACAACCTGTTTAGGAGTCTATTGGCATTCATTTTTTCTTCCGCTCCAGACCTAGGTCACAGAATAAAAATCTAGAGTGATATTGACCTTTGTGTTAACTTTTATGTGTAAATATTAATATTATTGCTATCTCTATTACTCTGTCTCTTCCTTGTTTCTTCAAAGACACATTCTTCGTGCTATTTATGTTTGGTATGCATTTGTGGAGCCTGACAATTGGATTTTACTTTTTCGCCTAATACTCGGATGACGGCTGATCACCCACAAATGTTCAAGCAGTCTGTGAAAATAGAAATATATTTAATTTTAGAGCATTTCTAATATTAACAAATCTACTATATCTCATATTTCAGAGACATCAAGAAATACAGTGTCACCAGGAGGAAGTGCAATATCTGGTCAGTAATTCTTTTTTAAACAAATACAGCTCTATCCTCATGAGATTGAGCACTCTATTGATAATTTACTTGATCAGACTAATTTGTTTGTATCAGTCCAGTATTTGGTTCAGAGAATTGGTTTGTCATTCATCATTGCTATGTATTTTCATATTGACCCTCATAGACATATATATATATGTATATATATACATATATATATATATATGTATATATATACATATATATATATATATATATATACATATATATATATATATATATATATATATATATATATATATATATATATATATGTATATACATATATATGCTTTTGAAAAAATATATATATACACTTGAAAATGGTAAACGTCACACTATTAGATTTATGAGGTCATTCATCGCACTTTTCAATGTCATCCAGTGTGACAAGATAAAACGAAGCAAGAAAGATAAAACAACCCACTCAGTTTCAGTTGTGTACTAAACAGTTTGTCTAAAAGATAACCCCTGACCCATGACCGTCTAGTAAACAACCAAAACTCAGTGGACATTGTTATCTTACTTGCTTGGTTTTCAGTGCAATCAACAGATTCTGATTTAGCCATACACTTTATTCTATTATCTAATTTTAATTTGGATAATATTAATTTTTTAGTGCAATAAAAGATTCTGATTTAGCCATACACTTTATTCTATTATCTAATTTAAATTTGGATAATATTAATTTTTTAGTGCAATAAAAGATTCTGATTTAGCCATACACTTTATTCTATTATCTAATTTAAATTTGGATAATATTAATTTTTTAGTGCAATAAAAGATTCTGATTTAGCCATACACTTTATTCTATTATCTAATTTTAATTTGGATAATATTAATTTTTTAGTGCAATCAACAGATTCTGATTTAGCCATACACTTTATTCTATTATCTAATTTTAATTTTTATAATATCAATTTTGCTTCTTCGTTTATAGCTGATTCTGTTTTGTCACTTGTTTTTATAGGGACAATGAATTTTCTTTACAAACTTTAATAAGAATGTTATTTTTAAAAGATCTTATTGATATTATATAATCTAGCAATAAGATCTTTTGAAAAGAAAAATATTTTAATTAAATTTTGTAAACAAAAAACTATAAAGAAAATTCAGTTTTGTTCTCTTTCAGTGGAATACTTATCTTTTTCCTTTCTTTTTAACAGGACCCTCTACTGGCCAGTATACACGTTGTAAGTAAAATTGAAATATTAAGCAAAAATCTTGTTGTTGAAATGTTAAAAAACATGAATGATTTTTGTGATTAAAAGAATTTTTAATTATACATGAATTTATGAAGATTTATTTATGCAATATATTTATTTACTTACCTTGATTTCTAGATTTATTCTCTAAAATCCTTTTTTTGTTCTTTTCCAGTGGTTTCACCTGTTTCCCCAGGTTAGTTATCTTATATGAAATCATGGCCATCCCTATAACAGGCCAAGTGATCATGCAACTGAAGTCTTTCACTGAAGGCGATGTAATTTTTTGAAGATAATTAATATAGCAGTTAAAAATTCCCCTGTGAGATTAGTTTGATGTTTTTGTGTTTTACATACCAAATAATAAGAACCACAATGAACCGATTCACAAATTTGACAATTACTGACAAATTCCTGTAAAAATGGAGACAGGTAACCTCGAATAAACAAAGGCAAATGCAAATTTCAATGAGTGATTTCTATGTGCTAACTTGCTGGCCTTCAGCTCATGTCATTAAAGACATTTTGTTAGAATGCATTGCCAAAACATTTGTAAAAAATTGAAAATTACAACATTACTGACTAACAGTACCCCCGATACAGGTTCTCAATTCCAATTAACACTTTTCAGAGATCTAGTTTAAACATTGGGAACTAAACACATAGAGACAACAACTGCTTAACAACTTTCTTCAAATGGAATTGTTTAGAGATTTCACAGGCAGTTAAAAGCTTTGATCGCTGCTCAATCAGACCCTCCCTAATAAATGGAGTGAACATTTACCAATAGTTCTTCTGGATAACATACACACTATCTTTTTGGACCACATTCATTCTGGCAGTGAGGGGTGTTAATAATTCCACAATATTACTTCTCACTATATTAGAAAACTATTCTGAACATATAAAAATAATATTATTTGTAATTTAGTAAGAACTGAAAATAGCATGCCTTCAGTCAGAGAGTCCAAATGTTAGATCTCTTGGCCTCTTATGTGGATGGCAATGTATGGAATACATTACTTTCTTGCTTTTCAAACTGACTTCAACACATTTTGTAAAATTCCCTTCATAAAAGTTGTATTGCTAAATCCAAATGAAAGTAAACATATTTAGTTAACACCTATAAAACAATAAATAAATCACGAATAAATGAAAATGAAATATTTTAGTATTAAGCAATTAAAACAAGAGTTAATTTTTATTCATTCTTTGTAAAGTAATAATTACCATGAATCAAATATGCAACAAAATTTTGTTGTAATTTTGAGAGCAATGTATCTATTCCTTTAAGATTGCTTTGTTTAAAATATGGAGTACTGCTGCCACGTCTAAGGAGGTGCCACTTGGAGCACTCTTTATTACCTTGATAAAGTAAAAAATCGATTTTGCAATCTAGCGAGAATAGTCTGTCCAGTTCTTTTCAGTCTCTTTCTCACAGAAGAGACGTTGCTAGTCTTTCTTTACTCTATCATTATTTCCATAGAAGGTGATCGATTGAGCTCCAATTCCTGGTTTCTCCTTGTTAGACTATTGCAACAAGAACTCGGCTTATTACCACAACAGCAAATAACTTTTTTTCTTCTTCTTTGGTACGCCTAACATCAAATGGAATTTCCATGAACAGAGTTTCTTTCCAAGAAATTCCCATAATATTCTTCATCATCCAACTGACAATCCATCTATCCCATTAACCTTCAACCTCAAGTGGCTTTTGTTTTTATAAATAGTGACTCATTAGTAAAAAAAAAATGTACAAGTGAAAACATAAATAATACATAATAAAACCTTTTTTAATTAGTGTAGTGTTTCTCATAGAGCTATGGAGTCTGAGACAAAACATTTGACTTTGACTCCTTAATTTTTGCTATCACCAATGTAGATTCTTCTGATTGTAAAATGGCTGAAACTGGCTGAATTTCTTTTTAGTTTACCTTATAGTAATAAACGTAAACTCTAATTTTCTTTTTCTGTTTTTTTTTTTTAATAATTTGTTTTAAAATATTATTCATTTTCATTTTTATATTTCTTAACAATATTAGATTATAGAATTTATGAAAACAATTTTTTTAATCGAATGGATGATTTTGCCTCCTGGAGTCCCCGTCATTTTTTTTTTTACTTTAGAAGTATTTTAATATATATTTGTGTATGAAATCAGATTGAAATTGTATCCCGACTACTTTAATATATATTTGTGTATATATTTTTTTTAAATTCACCCAAACTATTCAATGTAAAATCTATTTTATTTAAGTAAACAATGATATGTTAAATTCCCATCTTTATTCATTTTTTCTCACCGAAATTCAAAGCAATTCAGTGTAACTTATTATTTTGCGCATAAACAAACAACTGAGAATAAACATGTGATTACCAGGCTTTTTTATATATGCAGCTCATCAGAAGACCAAAAGTTATATATATATATATATATATATATATATATATATATATATATATATATATATTTAGAGAATAATTATAGTTATTATTATATTAGTGGAATAAAAACTTTACTTCACATATCAGCGTAAATAAAATTAGGTAAACTTGGTATTCGCCCAAAGAGAAAAATGCAATTTTTCAAATAATAATTGAAACTTGTTTTACTATGTATTCATAGAGTTTTTTTAGCAGCCTACAAGTTGTTTCCCTCTGAAGATGAGTACACTTTTATTATTTTGAAATGTCCAGACATAAGGGCGTTAAACTCTTATGATTAACATCTGAAATAAAAAAATTTATGTTCAAACTTGAATAATAATTTTGTTTGTTTTCATATATATGCCTTGTATCAACATCAGAATTATAATAAGATTCAGGAAAACATACAAATGAGCATGTCACTTATACAAGTACAAAATAGAAAGCCTACTTTAAACATAACTTATTAAGTTTCATTTTAAAAGACGAGTGGTGCGATCGGTCTCACCTTTTTTTTTTTTTACAATATACTCAATTTTGAAACCGACTATAGATATAAAGTTTGATATCTATATAGTAAATGATGCAGAATTAAGTTAGGGATAAAATGTGCTAAGCTACATGTTTGTATGTTTTCGTTGGTTTGGGTGATACTAGGATTTAAGTAAATTTTCATGTTCTATTTGAATGATCGTCGGCCATCTTGAAATATAACTACTACTCTCATGAATGCACAACCTGTTTAGGAGTCTATTGGCATTCATTTTTTCTTCCGCTCCAGACCTAGGTCACAGAATAAAAAATCTAGAGTGATATTGACCTTTGTGTTAAATTTTATGTGTAAATATTAATATTATTGTTATATCTATCACTCTGTCTCTTCCTTGTTTCTTCAAAGACACATTCTTCGTGCTATTTATGTTTGGTATGCATTTGTGGAGCCTGACAATTGGATTTTACTTTTTCGCCTAATACTCGGATGACGGCTGATCACCCACAAATGTTCAAGCTGTCTGTGAAAATAGAAATATATTTAATTTTAGAGCATTTCTAATATTAACAAATCTACTATATCTCATATTTCAGAGACATCAAGAAATACAGTGTCACCAGGAGGAAGTTCAATATCTGGTCAGTAATTCTTTTTTAAACAAACACAGCTCTATCCTCATGAGATTGAGCACTCTATTGATAATTTACTTGATCAGACTAATTTGTTTGTATCAGTCCAGTATTTGGTTCAGAGAATTGGTTTGTCATTCATCATTGCTATGTATTTTCACATTGACCCTCATAGACATATATATATATGTATATATATACATATATATATATATGTATATATATACATATATATATATATATATATATATATATATATATATATATATATATATATATATGTATATACATATATATGCTTTTGAAAAAATTTATATACACTTGAAAATGGTAAACGTCACACTATTAGATTTATGAGGTCATTCATCGCACTTTGCAATGTAATCCAGTGTGACAAGATAAAATCAAGCAAGCAAGATAAAACAACCCACTCAGTTTCAGTTGTGTACTAGACAGTTCGTCTAAAAGACAACCGGTGACCCATGACCCGTGACCCATGACCGTCTAGTAAACAACCAAAACTTAGTGGGAATTGTTATCTTACTTGCTCGGTTTTTAGTGCAATCAACAGATTCTGATTTAGCCATACACTTTATTCTATTATCTAATTTTAATTTGGATAATATTAATTTTTTAGTGCAATCAACAGATTCTGATTTAGCCATACACTTTATTCTATTATCTAATTTAAATTTGGATAATATTAATTTTTTAGTGCAATAAAAGATTCTGATTTAGCCATACACTTTATTCTATTATCTAATTTAAATTTGGATAATATTAATTTTTTAGTGCAATAAAAGATTCTGATTTAGCCATACACTTTATTCTATTATCTAATTTAAATTTGGATAATATTAATTTTTTAGTGCAATAAAAGATTCTGATTTAGCCATACACTTTATTCTATTATCTAATTTAAATTTGGATAATATTAATTTTTTAGTGCAATAAAAGATTCTGATTTAGCCATACACTTTATTCTATTATCTAATTTAAATTTGGATAATATTAATTTTTTAGTGCAATAAAAGATTCTGATTTAGCCATACACTTTATTCTATTATCTAATTTAAATTTGGATAATATTAATTTTTTAGTGCAATAAAAGATTCTGATTTAGCCATACACTTTATTCTATTATCTAATTTTAATTTGGATAATATTAATTTTTTAGTGCAATAAAAGATTCTGATTTAGCCATACACTTTATTCTATTATCTAATTTTAATTTTGATAATATTAATTTTGCTTCCTCGTTTATAGCTGATTCTGTTTTGTCACTGGTTTTTTATAGGGACAATGAATTTTCTTTACAAACTTTAGTAAGAATGTTATTTTTAAAAGATATTATTGATATTATATCATCTAGCAAATAGATCTTTTGAAAAGAAAAATATTTTAATTAAATTTTGTAAACAAAAAACTATAAAGAAAATTCAGTTTTGTTCTCTTTCAGTGGAATACTTATCTTTTTCCTTTCTTTTTAACAGGACCCTCTATTGGCCAGTATACACGTTGTAAGTAAAATTGAAATATTAAGTAAAAAACATGAATGATTTTTGTGGTTAAAAGAATTTTTAATTATACATAAATTTATGAAGATTTATTTATGCAATATATTTATTTACTTACCTTGATTTCTAGATTTATTCTCTAAAATCCTTTTTTGTTCTTTTCCAGTGGTTTCACCTGTTTCCCCAGGTTAGTTATCTTATATGAAATCATGGCCATCCCTATAACAGGCCAAGTGATCATGCAACTGAAGTCTTTCACTGAAGGCGATGTAATTTTTTTAAGATAATTAATATAGCAGTTAAAAATTCCCCTGTGAGATTAGTTTGATGTTTTTGTATTTTACATACCAAATAATAAGAACCACAATGAACCGATTGACAAATTTGACAATTACTGACAAATTCCTGTAAAAATGGAGACAGGTAGCCTCGAATAAACAAAGGCAAATGCAAATTTCAATGAGTGATTTCTATGTGCTAACTTGCTGGCCTTCAGCTCATGTCATTAAAGACATTTTGTTAGAATGCATTGCCAAAACATTTGTAAAAAATTGCAAATTACAACATTACTGACTAACAGTACCCCCGATACACGTTCTCAATTCCAATTAACACTTTTCAGAGATCTAGTTTAAACATTGGGAACTACACACATAAAGACAACAACTGCTTAACAACTTTCTTCAAATGGAATTCTTGAGAGATTTCACAGGCAGTTAAAAGCTTTGATCGCTGCTCAATCAGACCCTAATAAATGGAGTGAACATTTACCAATAGTTCTTCTGAATAACATACACACTATCTTTTTGGACCACATTCATTCTGGCAGTGAGGGGTGTTAATAATTCCACAATATTACTTCTCACTATATTAGAAAACTATTCTGAACATATAAAAATAATATTATTTGTAATTTAGTAAGAACTGAAAATAGCATGCCTTCAGTCAGAGAGTCCAAATGTTAGATCTCTTGGCCTGTTATACGAATGGCAGTGTATGGATTACATTTCTTTTTTTCTTTTCAAACTGACTTCAGCACATTTTGTAAAATTCCCTTCATAAAAGTTGTATTGCTAAATCCAAATGAAAGTAAACATATTTAGTTAACACCTATAAAACAATAAATGAATCACGAATAAATGAAAATGAAATAATATTTTAGTATTAAGCAATTAAAACAAGAGTTAATTTTTATTCATTCTTTGTAAAGTAATAATTACCATGAATCAAATATGCAACAAAATTTTGTTGTAATTTTGAGAGCAATGTATCTATTCCTTTAACATTGCTTTGTTTAAAATATGGAGTACTGCTGCCACGTCTAAGGAGGTGCCACTTGGAGCATTCTTTATTACGTTGATAAAGTAAAAAATCGATTTTGCAATCTAGCGAGAATGATCTGTCCAGTTCTTTTCAGTCTCTTTCTCACAGAAGAGATGTTGCTAGTCTTTCTTTACTCTATTATTATTTCCATAGAAGGTGATCGATTGAGCTCCAGTTCCTGGTTTCTCCTTGTAAGACATTTGCAACAAGAACTCGGCTTACTACCACAACAGCAAATAACTTCTTGTTTCTTCTTTTGTACACCTAACATCAAATGGAATTTCCATGAACAGAGTTTCTTTCCAAGAAATTCCCATCTGTGGAACACATTACAATGGGATTACTTCTCTGCAGATTACACCATGGTTATCTTCAAATACTTGTAGAATTGAAATTTTTTCCATTTTAATCCTCTCATAATATTCTTCATCATTCAACTGACAATCCATCTATGCCATTAACCCTCAACCTCAAGTGGCTTTTGGCTTTGATAAATAGTGACTCATTAGTAAAAAAAATATCCCAGTGAAAACATAAATAATACATAATAAAACCTTTTTTAATTAGTGTAGTGTTTCTCATAGAGCTATGGAGTCTGACACAAAACATTTGACTTTGACTCCTTAATTTTTGCTATCACCCACGTCGATTCTTCTGATTGTAAAATGGCTGAAACTGGCTGAATTTCTTTTTAGCTTACCTTATAGTAATAAACTCTAACTTTCTTCTTCTGTTTTTTTTTTAATAATTCGTTTTAAAATGTTATTCATTTTCATTTTTATATTTCTTAACAATATTAGATTATAGAATTTATAAAAACAATTTTTTAATCGAATGAATGATTCTGCCTCCTAAATTTCCCATCATTTTTTTTACTTTGGAATTATTTTAATACACTGTCTTATATTTGTATTTGTGGGATGAGTAATTTTCGTTGCTATTTATAATTTTTGGGGTTTTTTTCATCTTGGTTGTTGTAATCATGTTTCGGCTATTTATATATATATATATGAAAATATATATTTGTGTATGAAATCAGATTGAAATTGTAGCCCGACTACTTTAATATATATTTGTTTATATATTTTTTTTAAATTCACCCAAACTATTCAATGTAAAATCTCGATGAATGTTAACATTTGACAACAGAGTATATTTAAGTAAACAATGATATGTTAAATTCCAATCTTTATTCATTTTTTTCTTACCGAAATTCAAAGCAATTCAGTGTAACTTTATTGTTTTGCGAACAAACAAACAACTGAGAATAAACTTGGTATTACCAGGCTTTTTTATATATGCAGCTCATCAGAAGACCAAAAGATATATATATATATATATATGTATTTTCAATTTTCAATCTCCCATTAGAGGGAACTTAAAATTTTATGCCATTTGAATTCCTTTCGCCCGATGAGTTGGTAGCTACTCGCACCAATGAAACAAAACCTGTTTTGTCGCAATTAATGGAATAAAATCAAAAAATATATATATATATATATATATATATATATATATATATATATATATATATAGAGAGAGAGAGAGAGAGAGAGAGAGAGAGAGAATAATTATAGTTATTATATTAGTGGGATAAAAATTTTACATCACATATCAGCGTAAAAAAAAATCAGGTAAACACTGGTATTCGTCCAAAGAAAAAAATGCAATTTTTCAAATAATAATTGAAACTTGTTTTACTATATATTCATAGAGTTTTTTTAGCCCCCTACAAGTTGTTTCCCTCAGAAGATAAGTATACTTTCATTATGTTGCCCAGACATAAGGGCGTTAAACTCTTCTGATGAACATCTGAAATAAAAAAATTTATGTTCAAACTTGAATAATAATTTTGTTTGTTTTCATATATATGCCTTGTATCAACATCAGACTATAATAATATTAGGAAAACATAAAAATGAGCATGTCACTTATACAAGTGCAAAATAGAAAGCCTACTTTAAAAATAACTTATTAAGTTTCATTTTAAAAGACGAGTGGGGCGATCGGTCTACCTTTTTTTTTTTTACAATATACTCAATTTTGAAACCGACTATAGATATAAAGTTTGATATCTATATAGTAAATGATGCAGAATTTAGTTGGGGATAAAATGTGCTAAGCTACATGTTTGTATGTTTTCGTTAGTTTGGGTGTTACTAGGATTTAAGTAAATCTTCATGTTCTATTTGAATAATCGTCGGCCATCTTTAAATATAACTACTACTCTCATGAATGCACAACCTGTTTAGGAGTCTATTGGCATTCATTATTTCTTCTGCTCTAGACCTAGGTCACAGAATCAAAAATCTAGAGTGATATTGACCTTTGTGTTAACTTTTATCTGTCTCTTCCTTGTTTCTTCAAAGACACATTCTTCGTGTTAGTTATGTTTGGTATGCATTTGTGGAGTCTGACAATAGGATTTTACTTTTTCGCCTAATACTCAGATGACGGCGGATCACCCACAAATGTTCAAGCAGTCTGTGAAAATAGAAATATATTTAATTTTAGAGCATTTCTAATATTAACAAATCTACTATATCTCATATTTCAGAGACATCAAGAAATACAGTGTCACCAGGAGGAAGTGCAATATCTGGTCAGTAATTCTTTTTTAAACAAATACAGCTCTATCCTCATGAGATTGAGCACTCTATTGATAATTTACTTGATCAGACTAATTTGTTTGTATCAGTCCAGTATTTGGTTCAGAGAATTGGTTTGTCATTCGTCATTGCTATGTATTTTCACATTGACCCTCATAGAGACGATACAAAATTCTTTTTTAATTCCTGTAATACTAGTGTAAGGATGACCAGAATTATCTACTTTCATAGTTATATTCCCTTGGGATAAATTATTATGGGCTAGAACCCCCTTTCCTAATAAAGGGAATCCCCAAATGTTGTTTTGTATGAACACATGGTCAAGAATTAAGACTATAATCATCCTCAGTGGCGGATCTTCCTGCCGAGAAGACTTTGGTCACATCCTCTAACAGGCAAAGATGTTATAGCGAAAATGTAAGTTTTGGCTTTCCTTCTTAGCACATACCTTTTACCTTTATTAGCAATAACTTGTGCATTTTATCTGTATGGGATTGATGTGTTTAATCATGTTCAATCTGGATACACATGTCTAATTTCCAAAAAGAAAACAGTATGATCCCAGAGTGTCACAATAAAGATAAAAACGAAAACTTACCAGCTGAAAGGCAAATGAGATGCTTTGCATGTCGTGCATGCCCATCTACCAGAGGTAAAAAAGGTTTCTATTCACGATTGTAGACTTTTATAGTTGGCACTGATTTGCATATAGGAATAACTAATTTGCATGTTTGGAGACCAACTGACTTAAATAAAAGCAGGCAGTTGGGTTTTGCAAAATCAGGAGAAAGTGTTGGTGCCGGAAATTTATTAAGTGTCATTTCAGCGTTTGAAAAACAGGAATTATTTGAAGTCAGGATTTCCATTGTGACCTCTGTTCTTCTTACATTCAGCTTACAGAATGTGCATGAGATCAACTATTAAAAATATTTCTTGGATTTCTTGCAGTACAAATGTAATTTTTCACCAATTTAAACAAAAATGCTGTGTGCGCATAAACACTGAGTACGTTTTTTAATCCAGATTAGGACCCAAGCTAAAACGACTTGGCGTTGGTTAGCGTTAGGGTTAGGTTATTATTTATTCTCTTCTCATAATGTGAGTCCTTAATAGCAGTAGTAGCAGCGACTTACGTAATTATACATTTTTTATACTTTCTTATTTTTATATAATATTTTAGCCTCTCAGTGATCTAGTAAAGGGCATGTTATACTTTTCTAATGAGTTCTAAGTGAATCTTCTGGAGGTTGAAGGTTCAATCCTCAGTACGGCTATATTAAGAATACAATTACTTAAGACTTTTACCCAGTTATGGCTGACGGAACAAGAGCAAGCTACTCCTGTGGATTAAATAGAGGGTTTCTTTTGAAATTCTGAATAATACAAAATAGAGGATACTTTGTTAAATTTTCTGGGAAAAAACCCTTTCCAGTCTTAAAAGAGACAATTCTATAAAGAACAGAGAAATCTGAAAACTTATGTCTGCAACAGCTAGTATTTACTTCCCTCCCACCGCAGGAAGATGTGACACAAGGTCGGAAGGTGGGTTTGAAAGAAAAAGCCAGGGCTGAAGCACTCTAGCCTTCAAAAAATGCCTGAACAGCCCCGTCCGCATTCCCTGGTAGGGGCGCATAAGGCGATTAGCAATACACCAACCCCTTCTCAAAGCCTGGGAAGGTGGACCTCCTAGAACTGCACAGGACAAACCCATAGACCGGTGTAAATCAAGCCCCGAAGGCCAAGACGATACCGGTCTATAGGGTGTAGTATCCATCGGAACAGATACTACACTTTGTTCCTGCAACAGCTATTCAGCAATATAAGGATTGGTGACCCTTCCTCCCCCCCAATACTTTTTTGGTACATGAAAAGTCTGCTAGGTACCAGAAAAATTGATGAAAAAATCTTATGTCAATTATGGTTGGAAAATTTACTGCAAACCATGACACATTTATTGATCACATTCTCAGATGAGAAAACAATAGCCAACTTGGCAGAAATCGCA
Organism: Sepiola atlantica; assembly: GCA_963556195.1. Lineage (NCBI taxonomy): Eukaryota > Metazoa > Mollusca > Cephalopoda > Sepiida > Sepiolidae > Sepiola > Sepiola atlantica. The sequence continues at coordinate 70,983,848 of OY744528.1, read as the reverse complement.
GACAAGATAGCTGGCAGCTACCGTGCTAATTACATGAATGCAATTGATCAGCATCGCGCAAGAGATTTAATCAACAAAATTGTTATACCTGTACAGACCATCGTCATCAGCAGAATTTTTTTCTTTGTTTTTCAACTTTCCAGTTTGAGACGTTTTATTTTCTTTCTTATTTTTTTCTCTTTTAACTACACCGATTTAGACATTATAGAATATAAAAGATACAAATCTGACTGTGACTTTGTTGCTGTCGGACTGTGGTATGATTCTGTTCAGTACTAAAAGGTCCATCCTTCCAGGTTTTACTTTCTCTCTGAAAAGGGGTTAGTTTATTGCTAATCGCCTGAGGGGCTCCCACCGGGAAATGCCGACAGGGCCGCCCAGGCACGTTTTGTAGGCCAGTGCGTTTATCTGAGCACACTGGCTTCTCAAAACCACCCCTGACCTTGTGTCTAACTTGGCAAATAAATAATATATATTAGAGCAAATACTGGAAAAGTATATTTTTTTATTTTTTCAGAATTTTCAACGGATGGTGTATTTAATAATATTTCATATTTCAACGGTTGATTAACATTTACATGTTATTATGATAAGAAATTCCGGTACTACTCCAGATAAAGCGCCTAATTTCCGTGACTGCTCGGCGGTAACGATCGAGCAGTTTGCAGAGGCGTCCAAGAGCTGCCAAGACGAAAACGAAGCTGAAGCTGATTTTTGATAGAATGTTTTGACCAAATATAAATATAGATATTCACACTTGGACGAAAATTCGTATTCGCTGTCAAAAAACAAAAATAAATAGACATACAAAAAGCAATCATGGTTCATTTCTCAATCCAGGCAAACACTTCTCTCAAGTCCATATCGATATAGTAGGTCTTTTACCTACATCTGATCATCATACCTACATATTAACCATAATCGACAGATTTACTTGCTCATATAATTAAAGAGATTTTGCCAGAATGCATTACCAAAACATTTGTTAAAGAATAGATTGCAAATTACAGCATACCGACTAACATTATCCCTGATAGAGGTTCTCAATTCCAATCAACACTTTTTAGAGCTCTAGTTATAGTATTGAAAACTACACACATAAAGATAGCTGCTTATCAACCTTCTTCAAATGGAATTGTTGAGAGATTTTACAGGCAGGTAAAAGCTTCAATCGCTGCTCGATCAGACCATAATTAATGGAGTGAACATTTACCAATAGTTTTTCTAAATAACATACACACTATTTATCTTTTGGGGCCACATTCATTCTGGTAGTAAGGGGTGTTTATCACTCCACAATAATATTACTTCTCATTATATTAGAAAACTATTCTGAACATATGAAAATAATGTTATTTATATTTTACAAAAAACTTAAAATAGCTCATTAATAATATACCCTCTTGAAACTTTGTTAAAAATGAATAATATAAATAAGTATTGGATTTTTTCAAGGATTTCGCCTTAGACTATCTTGGATACAAGATGGAAAATCACACTGCTCTAGTAATAGATATTTACTTTTTAAGTTATTATCAAAAAAGAAATAAATATATCACCATCGATTTGTGAATGCTGACTAAAAAATATATCAATTTAAATCTCTTCTTGAATTTGGAAACAAACTTTTTTCTTATTTATTGCAATTATAATTTTCATCAATTCCTTCAATAGAGATTTTTCTTTCTGAAAAACTGTTTAATAACTTTTATAATTTTCAAAAAATATCTGAAGCTAATCTTTATCATTTCCGAAGTTAGCTCAACTCTCTAAAGAGAATTCTTTTTTAAAAAGTTCGTATTTAATGAACTTAGAACTGCTTAGTTGGACATATTAAGAAAATATGAAAATAAATATGATAAACCTTGATGAATATATTTGGTGATTATAACTCATTCATATATATATATATATATATATATATATATATATATATATATATATATATCTATGCTTTTGAAAAAATATATATACATTTGAAAATGGTAAACGTCACACTATTAGATTTATGAGGTCATTCATCGCACTTTGCAATGTCATCCAGTGTGACAAGATAAAATCAAGCAAGCAAGATAAAACAACACACTCAGTTTCAGTTGTGTACTAAACAGTTCGTCTAAAAGACAACCCCTGACCCATGACCCGTGGCCCATGACCGTCTAGTAAACAACCAAAACTCAGTGGCCATTGTTATCTACTTGCTTGGTTTTTAGTGCAATCAACGCATTCTGATTTAGCCATACACTTTATTCTATTATCTAATTTTAATTTGGATAATATTAATTTTGTCACTTGTTTTTTATAGGGACAATGAATTTTCTTTACAAACTTTAATAAGAATGTTATTTTTAAAAGATCTTATTGATATTATATCATCTAGCAATAAGATCTTTTAAAAAGAAAAATATTTAAATTATATTTTGTAAAAAAAAACTATAAAGAAAATTCAGTTTTGTTCTCTTTCAGTGGAATACTTATCTTTTTCCTTCCTTTTTAACAGGACCCTCTACTGGCCAGTATACACGTTGTAAGTAAAATTAAAATATTTAGCAAAAATCTTGTTGTTTAAATGTTAAAAAACCTGAATGATTTTCATGGTTAAAATAATTTTTAATTATACATGAATTTATGAAGATGTATTTATGCAATATATTTATTTATTTTCCTTTATTTCTAGATTTATTCTCTAAAATCCTTTTTTTGTTCTTTTCCAGTGGTTTCACCTGTTTCTCCAGGTCAGTTATCTTATATGAAATCATGGCCATCCCTATAACAGGCCAAGCGATCATGCGACTGAGGTCTTTCACTGAAGGCGATGTTATTTTTTTAAGATAATTAATATAGCAGTTAAAAATACCCCTGTGAGATTAGTTTGATGTTTTTGTGTTTTACATACCAAATAATAAGAACCACAATGAACCAATTGACAAATTTGACAATTATTGACAAATTCCTGGAAATCAGGAGAAGGTAACCTTGAATAAACAAAGGCAAATGCAAATGTCAATGAGTGATTTTCATGTGCTAACTTGCTGGCCTTCAGCTCATGTCATTAAAGACATTTTGTTAGAATGCATTGCCAAAACATTTGTAAAAAATTGCAAATTACAACATTACTGACTAACATAACCCCTGATACAGGTTCTCAATTCCAATTAACACTTTTCAGAGATCTAGTTTAAACATTGGGAACTACACACATGGAGACAACAACTGCTTTGAACTTTCTTCAAATGAAATTGTTGAGAGATTTCACAGGCAGTTAAAAGCTTTGATCGCTGCTCAATCAGACCCTCCCTAATAAATGGAGTGAACATTTACCAATAGTTCTTCTGAATAACATACACACTATCTTTTTGGACCACATTCATTCTGGCAGTGAGGGGTGTTAATAACTTCACAATATTACTTCTCACTATATTAGAAAACTATTCTGAACATATAAAAATAATATTATTTGTAATTTAGTAAGAACTGAAAATAGCATGCCTTCAGTCAGAGAGTCCAAATGTTAGATCTCTTGGCCTCTTATGTGGATGGCAATGTATGGAATACATTACTTTCTTGCTTTTCAAACTGACTTCAACACATTTTGTAAAATTCCCTTCATAAAAGTTGTATTGCTAAATCCAAATGAAAGTAAACATATTTAGTTAACACCTATAAAACAATAAATAAATCATGAATAAATGAAAATGAAATAATATTTTAGTATTAAGCAATTAAAACAAGAGTTAATTTTTATTCATTCTTTGTAAAGTAATAATTACCATGAATCAAATATGCCACAAAATTTTGTTGTAATTTTGAGAGCAATGTATCTATTCCTTTAACATTGCTTTGTTTAAAATATGGAGTACTGCTGCCACGTCTAAGGAGGTGCCACTTGGAGCATTCTTTATTACGTTGATAAAGTAAAAAATCGATTTTGCAATCTAGCGGGAATGATCTGTCCAGTACTTTTCACTCTCTTTCTCACAGAAGAGATGTTGCTAGTCTTTCTTTACTCTATCATTATTTCCATAGAAGGTGATCGATTGAGCTCCAATTCCTGGTTTCTCCTTGTAAGACATTTGCAACAAGAACTTGGCTTACTACCACAACAGCAAATAACTTCTTTTTTCTTCTTTGGTACGCCTAACATCAAATGGAATTTCCATGAACAGAGTTTCTTTCCAAGAAATTCCCATCTGTGGAACACATTACTATGGGATTACTTCTCTGCAGATTACAAGATGGTTATCTTCAAATACTTGTAGAATTGAAATTTTTTCCATTTTAATCCTCTCATAATATTCTTCATCATTCAACTGACAATCCATCTATGCCATTAACCCTCAACCTCAAGTGGCTTTTGGCTTTGATAAATAGTGACTCATTAGTAAAAAAAATATCCCAGTGAAAACATAAATAATACATAATAAAACCTTTTTTAATTAGTGTAGTGTTTCTCATAGAGCTATGGAGTCTGACACAAAACATTTGACTTTGACTCCTTAATTTTTGCTATCACTCACGTCGATTCTTCTGATTGTAAAATGGCTGAAACTGGCTGAATTTCTTTTTAGCTTACCTTACAGTAATAAACGTTAACTCTAACTTTCTTCTTCTTTTTTTTTTTTAATAATTCGTTTTAAAATATTATTCATTTTCATTTTATATTTCTTAACAATATTAGATTATAGAATTTATAAAAACAATTTTTTTAATCGAATAAATGATTCTGCCTCCTAAATTTCCCATCATTTTTTTTACTTTGGAATTATTTTAATACACTGTCTTATATTTGTATTTGTGGGATGAGTAATTTTCGTTGCTATTTATAATTTTTTGGGTTTTTTTCATCTTGGTTGTTGTAATAATGTTTCGGCCATTTATATATATATATATATATATATATATATATATATATATGTGTGTGTATGAAATCAGATTGAAATTGTAGCCGGACTACTTTCATATATATTTGTTTATATATGTTTTTTAAATTCACCCAAACTATTCAATGTAAAATCTCGATGAATGTTAACATTTGACAACAGAGTATATTTAAGTAAACAATGATATGTTAAATTCCAATCTTTATTCATTTTTTCTTACCGAAATTCAAAGCAATTAAGTGTAACTTAATTATTTTGTGCACAAAAAAACAACTGAGAATAAACATGTAATTACCAGTCTTTTTTATATATGCAGCTCATCAGAATACCAAAAGATATATATATATATATATATATATATATATGAGAGAGAGAGAGAGAGAGAGAGAGAGAGAGAGAGAGAGAGAGAGAGAGAGAGAGAAGGAGAGAGAGAGAGAGAATAATTATAGTTATTATTATATGAGTGGAATAAAAACTTTACTTCACATATCAGCATAAAAAAATCAGGTAAACACTGGTATTCGCCCAAAGAGAAAAATGCAATTTTTCAAATAATAATTGAAACTTGTTTTACTATATATTCATAGAGTTTTTTTAGCAACCTACAAGTTGTTTCCCTCTGAAGATAAGAACACTTTTATTATTTTGAAATGCCCGGACATAAGTACATTAAACTCTGAAATAAACAAATTTATGTTCAAGCTTGAATAATAATTTTGTTTGTTTTCATATATATATGCCTTGTATCAACATCAGAATTATAATAAGATTCAGGAAAACATAAAAATGAGCATGTCATTTATACAAGTACAAAATAGAAAGTCTACTTTAAACATAACTTATTTAGTTTCATTTTAAAAGACGAGTGGGGCGATCGGTCTCACCTTTTTTTTTTACAATATACTCAATTTTGAAACCGACTATAGATATAAAGTTTGATATCTATATAGTAAATGATGCAGAATTTAGTTGGGGATAAAATGTGCTAAGCTACATGTTTGTATGTTTCCGTTGGTTTGGGTGATACTAGGATTTAAGTAAATCTTCATGTTCTATTTGAATAATCGTCGGCCATCTTTAAATATAACTTCTACTCTCATAAATGCACAACCTGTTTAGGAGTCTATTGGCATTCATTTTTTCTTCCGCTCCAGACCTAGGTCACAGAATAAAAGATCTAGAGTGATATTGACCTTTGTGTTAACTTTTATGTGTAAATATTAATATTATTGTTATCTCTATCACTCTGTCTCTTCCTTGTTTCTTCAAAGACACATTCTTCATGTTATTTATGTTTGGTATGCATTTGTGGAGCCTGACAATTGGATTTTACTTTTTCGCCTAATACTCGGATGACGGCGGATCACCTACAAATGTTCAAGCAGTCTGTGAAAATAGAAATATATTTAATTTTAGAGCATTTCTAATATTAACAAATCTACTATATCTCATATTTCAGAGACATCAAGAAATACAGTGTCACCAGGAGGAAGTTCAATATCTGGTCAGTAATTCTTTTTTAAACAAATACAGCTCTATCCTCATGAGATTGAGCACTCTATTGATAATTTACTTGATCAGACTAATTTGTTTGTATCAGTCCAGTATTTGGTTCAGAGAATTGGTTTGTCATTCGTCATTGCTATGTATTTTCACATTGACCCTCATAGAGACGGTACAAAATTCTTTTTTAATTCCTGTAATACTAGTGTAAGGATGACCAGAATTATCTACTTTCATAGTTATATTCCCTTGGGATAAATTATTATGGGCTAGAACCCCTTTCCTAATAAAGGGAATCCCCAAATGTTGTTGACAATACGAGACCTAATAGCAAGTTTTGTATGAACACATGGTCAAGAATTAAGACTATAATCATCCTCAGTGGCGGATCTTCCTGCCGAGAAGACTTTGGTCACATCCTCTAACAGGCAAAGATATTGTAGCGAAAATGTAAGTTTTGGCTTTCCTTCTTAGCGCATACCTTTTACTTTTATTAGCAATAACTTGTGCATTTCATCTGTATGGGATTGATGTGTTTAATCATGTGCAATCTGGATACACATGTCTCATTTATGGTTTTATTATAGCTTGTTTAGACAACCTATTAATAAATGTTAATACAGCTCTTTTAATCGTCTTTTATTACCAATACATGCATACTTTATAAGTAATGAATGAAATTCTTAGCAGCAATCCATGTGTTTAGAGGATGCATTTGAATTCACATTGTCAATCTTGATAAAATGAGAATATCACATATTCATATTTATCAATGCTTGTAAGAAGGTGTGACAATAGAGACGAAAACGAAAACTTACCAGCTGAAAGGCGAATGAGATGCTTTGCATGTCGTGCATGCCCATCTACCAGAGGTAAAAAAGGCTTCTATTCACGATTGTAGATTTTTATAGTTCAGACTGATTTGCATATATGAATAACTTATTTGCATGTTAGGAGACCAACTGACTTTAATAAAAGGACAGATTGAAAGCAGGCAGTTGGGTTTTGCGAAATCAGGAGAAAGTGTTGGTGCCGGAAATTTATTAAGTATCATTTCAGCGTTTGAAGAACAGGAATTATTTGAAGTCAGGATTGCCATTGTGACCTCTTTTCTTCTCACATTCAGTTTACAGAATGTGCATGAAATCGGCTATTAAAAATATTTCTTGGATTTCTTGCAGTACAAATGTAATTTTTCATCAATTTAAACAAAAATGCTGTGTGCGCATAAACACTGAGTACGTTTTTTTAAATAATGGTACTCATCCAGATTAAGACCCAAGCTAAAACGACTTGGCGTTGGTTAGCGTTAGGGTCAGGTTATTATTTATTCACTTCTCATAATGTGGGTCCTTAATAGCAGTAGTAGCAGCGACTTACGTAATTATACATTTTTTATACTTTCTTCTTTTTATATCATTTTTTAGCCTCTCAGTGATCTAGTAAAGTGCATGTTATACTTTCCTAATGAGTTCTAAGTGAATCTTCTGGAGGTTGAAGGTTCAATCCTCAGTACGGCTATATTAAGAATACAATTACTTAAGACTTTTACCCAGTTATGGCTGACGGAACAAGAGCAAGCTACTCCTGTGGATTAAATAGAGGGTTTATTTCAAAATTCTGAATAATACAAAATAGAGGATACTTTGTTAAATTTTCTGGGAAAAAACTCTTTCCAGTCTTAAAAGAGACAATTCTATAAAGAACAGAGAAATCTGAAAACTTATGTCTGCAACAGCTAGTATTTACTTCCCTCCCACCGCAGGAAGATGTGACACAAGGTCGGAAGGTGGGTTTGAAGGAAAAGCCAGGGCTGAAGCACTCTAGCCTTCAAAAAATGCCTGAACAGCCCCGTCCGCATTCCCTGGTAGGGACGCCTCAGGCGATTAGCAATAAACTAACCCCTTCTCAAAGGGTGATTAGGCAAAGCCTGGGAGGGTGAGCCTCCTAGAACTGCACAGGACAAACCCATAGACCGGCGTAAATCAAGTCCCGAAGGCCACGACGATATCGGTCTATAGGGTGTAGTATCCATCGGAACAGATACTACACTTTGTTCCTGCAACAGCTATTCAGCAATATAAGGATTGGTGACCCTCCCCCCCCTCACAATACTATTTTGGTACATGAAAAGTCTGCTAGGTACCAGAAAAATTGATGAAAAAATCTTACGTCAATTATGGTTGGAAAAATTACCGCAAACCATGACACATTTATTGATCACATTCTCAGATGAGAAAACAATAGCCAACTTGGCAGAAATCACAGACAAGATAGCTGGCAGCTACCGTGCTAATTACATGAACGCAGTTGATCAGCATCGCGCAAGAGATTTAATCAACAAAATTGTTATACCTGTACAGACCGTCGTCATCAGCTAAATGTTTTTCTTTGTTTTTTAACTTTCCAGTTGAGACGTTTTCTTTTCTTATTTATTTTTTTTCTTTTAACTTCACCGATTTAGACGTTATAGAATTATGATACAAATCACTCTGACTGTGGCTTTGTTATTGTCGGGCTATGGTATGATTCTGTTCAGTACTAAAACGTCCACTCTCCCAGGCTTTACCCTCTCTCTAAACAGGGGTTAGTTTATTGCTAATCGCCTGAGGCGCACCCACCAGAAAATGCCAACAGAGCTGCTCATGCATTTTTTGTAGGCCAGTGCGTTTATCCGAGCACACTGGCTTCTCAAAACCACCCCTGACCTTGTGTCTAACTTGGCAAGGAGGCAAATAAATAATATATATTAGAGCAAATATTGGAAAAGCATATTTTTTTTATTTTTTTAGCATTTTAAACGGATGGTGATTTAATAATATTTCATATTTCAACGGTTGATTAACATTTACATGTTATTACGATAAGAAATTCCATCTAATGATGCAGCAAACCTTGTTGTTTCACGCCAAACATTTAAATATTTTTAAAATATTTTTCCTAGTTCACATAAATTCGGTCGCCTCCTTTTCGTGTTTCACAGGATTATTAAGAAGGAATTTCTCATTGACACGGCAATAAGTCTTATTTCACCTAACAAATATCAAACACCTTCCTCAGAGAACTATACCTTGCAAGCTGCGAATGGTAGCAACGTTAAAACGTACGGATCAGTATCCTTAACCTGATGTGATTTAGAGATGAGAAAAACATTTCCTTGCATTTTGATAAAAGCTCATGTAATATTTTATCACATTTCGATTGAACTGTGAATCTCAAAGAACAGCATTTGTTGGATAAATAAACTCAGATATGCAACCAGGGAAATATCTCTTCTATTCAAATGTTTATTATTCACACAACTATGTCAACAGATATGCACTACTCAGCTCTTTTAAAAGAATTTCTCAATTTGATTAAACTGTTCTCGTAAAATTATGAAATTCATCACCATTACTACACGTGGTTCACCAGTTGATGCCTCCCCTATTCATAGCTGATTCTGTTTTGTCACTTGTTTTTTATAGGGACAATGAATTTTCTTTACAAACTTTAATAAGAATGTTATTTTAAAAAGATCTTATTGATATTATATAATCTAGCAATAAAATCTTTTAAAAAGAAAAATATCTAAATTCAGTTTTGTTTTCTTTTAGTGGAATACTTATCTTTTTCCTTTCTTTTTAACAGGACCATCTACTGGCCAGTATACACGTTGTAAGTAAAATTGAAATATTAAGCAAAAATCTTGTTGTTGAAATGTTAAAAAACATGAATGATTTTTGTGATTAAAAGAATTTTTAATTATACATAAATTTATGAAGATTTATTTATGCAATATATTTATTTACTTACCTTGATTTCTAGATTTGTTCTCTAAAATCCTTTTTTTTGTTCTTTTCCAGTGGTTTCACCTGTTTCTCCAGGTCAGTTATCTTATATGAAATCATGGCCATCCCTATAACAGGCCAGGCGATCATGCGACTGGGGTCTTTCACTGGAGGCGATGTTATTTTTTGAAGATAATTTATATAGCAGTTAAACATTCCCCTGTGAGATTAGTTTGATGTTTTTGTGTTTTACATACCTAAAATAAGATCCACAATGAACCAATTGACAAATGTGACTATTATTGACACATTCCTGAAAATGAGGAGAAGGTAACCTTGAATAAACAAAGGCAAATGCAAATGTCAATGAGTGATTTTTATGTGGGATTTTTTCAGGAGAATTTAATAATGGTCATCGTTAGAATTCTTTCAGAGTGAAATTATCTTGGCGCAATGATAGTGAAGTGTTAGCAGTTAAAAAGATCTCTGCTAACTTGCTGGCTTCAACTCATGTCAGTAAATACATTTTATCGGAATGCATTACCAAATTACAGCATACTGAGGTTCTCAATTCCAATCAACACATTTCAACATTATGAACTACACATAGAGAAAACAACTGCTTTTCAACTTTCTTCAAATGGAATTGTTGAGAGATTTCACAGGCAGTTAAAAGCTTTGATTGCTGCTCAATCAGACCCTAATAAATGGAGTGAACATTTACTAATAGTTCTTCTGAATAACATACACACTATCTTTTTGGACCACATTCATTCTGGCAGTGAGGGGTGTTTATTACTTCACAACAATATAACTTCTCACTATATTAGAAAACTATTCTGAACATATAAAAATAATATTATTTGTAATTTAGTAAGAACTGAAAATAGCATGCCTTCAGTCAGAGAGTCCAAATGTTAGATCTCTTGGCCTCTTATGTGGATGGCAATGTATGGAATACATTTCTTTCTTGCTTTTCAAACTGACTTCAGCACATTTTGTAAAATTCCCTTCATAAAAGTTGTATTGCTAAATCCAAATGAAAGTAAACATATTTAGTTAACACCTATAAAACAATAAATGAATCACGAATAAATGAAAATGAAATAATATTTTAGTATTAAGCAATTAAAACAAGAGTTAATTTTTATTCATTCTTTGTAAAGTAATAATTACCATGAATCAAATATGCAACAAAATTTTCTTGTGATTTTGAGAGCAATGTATCTATTCCTTTAACATTGCTTTGTTTAAAATATGGAGTACTGCTGCCACGTCTAAGGAGGTGCCACTTGGAGCATTCTTTATTACCTTGATAAAGTAAAAAATCGATTTTGCAATCTAGCGGGAATGATCTGTCCAGTTCTTTTCACTCTCTCACAGAAGAGACGTTGCTAGTCTTTCTTTACTCCATCATTATTTCCATAGAAGGTGATCGATTGCGCTCCAATTCCTGGTTTCTCCTTGTTAGACATTTGCAACAAGAACTCGGCTTACTACCACAACAGCAAATAACTTTTTTTCTTCTTTGGTGCGCCTAACATCAAATGGAATTTCCATGAACAGAGTTTCTTTCCAAGAAATTCCCATCTGTGAAACACATTACTAGCGGATTACTTTCCTGCAAGTTACAACATGGTCATCTTCAAATATATGTCATAAACATAAGTAATGAATTTTTTCTATGCCATTCATCATTTTCAGTCCCCTAATAATATTTTGACAATCCAACCATCCCATTAACCCTCATACTCGAGTGCCTTTTGGCCTTGATAAATAGTGACATGATTCATATGAATGTCACGAAACTATATTATAAGCATTTCATTTTAAAAACTCAGTTGTTGTTAAATTCTGTAATGAACATGAAGGTGAGCAGCCCACAATAGAACACATGTCTTTTGTGCTATTCATCAGAGAAAAAGATGGGAGAAGACTTACCTAGTATATGAAAGAAATATCAGGCTGGATAGAAGATGTAATCAATGAAAACGATTGGAATTTGATATTTTTTTTGTAAAGAACACAGACTGATAATTTCTGTAATTGACTGACAAGGCAGAATCAAATATATGATTGTCAGAGTCAAAGCTATCTCTGTTAAACTTCGAGAAACTGGCTGAGTTAATTTTATATATTAGATATATATTTGCCGGTTTCCAAAAGAAAATGAGTTCATTTCACATTATTTACTTTGTCATTTCTGAAAAAGTATAAAGTTATAATCATAAGTCATAATAAAAATAAAACATTTTCATGATAACAATAACATTTCCATGATAATAATGAGAAACATGTATCAACATCTCTTTTTAATCATCATCATAATTATCATATTCAGTTTAACGTCCATTTAACATGCTCGAATGTGTTGGACAGCTTTAAGAAATTGACTTGGAAACTAACCTATCTCTGGACAGGTCTTTCTTTATCCCTCTTTCTCTGAAGTCCACTTCTTCCAATGTTTTCCTCGGCCTACCCCTGGTCCTGCTACCTTAACTGTTTTGCATCTACTGACCTGATAACTCTCATTTCATTCTTTTAACGTGGCCATACTATCAAAGTCTCCTGTTCTGCACACATCTCCTTATACTGTCCAGATTTAATATTTCTCTGAGGTCATCAGACTCAGTACAGAACCCTGATGTACTCCTACTTTATCATTAAAGCTGTCACTAAATGTGCTGTTAATTCTAACACGACTTTGAGCATTTCTGTACATTGCTTGAACAACCTTCATCAACCACTCATTTGCCCCTAATTTATGCAAAGGCCACCAGAAAACCTCTCTTGTCATTCTGTGAAAAGCTTTCTCTATATCCAAAACAGCAAAATACAGGTTCTTTTTCTTAGGATATTTTTCTTGCATTTTTCTCAGAATAAATATAACACCAGTGGTACTTTGCCCAGGTATAAAACCAAACTGCATTTCATCTATGATTATCTGACTTCTTATTTGCTGCTCACTTATTTTCTCAATCACTTTCAGGACCTGATCCATCAACTGTAAGCCTCTATAATTATCTCTATCGAGAGTTTCCCCTTTACTTTTGTAACAATTAACAATAGTACTAAGTTCCCAGTCTTTCAGATAATCTCTTCTTTTAGGATCTGATTTGTCAAGTTTGTGATCATCTCAATCTCTGTTTAACCTGCAGCCTTTAATATTTCTGGAAAAACGCCTGAGAATCTTGCAGCCTTACACTTCTTCATCTTACTCACAGCTTCCATTTCTTTCTCAATTCTTATAGATGGACCATATACTTATTCTGCAACTTCTAGATTTTCCCGTGTCACTTTAGTCTTATTTGTTTTTTTTTTAAATCATTTTGTATATTTTTATAAGTTTTTATTGATCTATTTATTTAGAAACGTGTATTAAGTGACTCTAAATAATACTAAACCATTATATATATCCAAGTTTTTAATATTTATGGAATCTAAAAATTATTATTTACCGTGAATTTAGAACTCTTGAATTTGTTTATAACGTGTTCTTGAAACAACTTCTTAGTTTGAAACATGAATAAATTTTTGTGCAATAGTCATCTTTGTTTTGAAAAAAATATCTTTTTAACACATTTTTTGTTTAGTGCTTAAAAAACTTAGCTTTACTTTTGTCTAATTTGTCAAAATAGAACATTCATTTCTTGCACGCCAGCACAATCCTCTTGATAAAAACATTTTTTTTACAAATCACCGATGAAGGACCATACAGATTTTCTAGTGACACATGCCATGCGGAACGAAAAAGAAAAAACATAAAATGTTTCTAGTCCTGAAGAAGACGTTATATCGTCGAAGCTAAGTTGTTTTAAATAAATAAATATTTATTTTAAAATATATATATATGCATTGTTTAGCTTCTAAAACTTACGAATTCAAATTACCCAATGCTTATATCGAGGAACAATCTCTAAAAATTATTTAATATCATAGGATTTGAATATTAACAAATATAAAATATTTTATATTCCAGAGATTCCAAGCAGTGAAATGACAGAAAGTTCAATTACAGGTCAGTAGTACTTCTTTTGTATATATACTAGCTGACCCGACCCAACCCGACCCGACCCAACCTTGCCCAAGATTATCGGATTGCAGTCAATGTAAACTGGCCTCGGAATCTTGTTATTTGAAACCTGTTTGCTTATCTGATTTATTATATTGAATACAATAAGCAATAAAAACAAGACAAAAAGTATTATTCAATATTCATCTCCAGTTACTTATGTTTCACAAATGCAATTTTTTCATAGGGCACATATTTTTATTTCTCTAGCTATGTCTAAATTTTTCTGAGATCAGCATGTAACAAACGCACTCAGATATTTCTAGATTAGCACCTTCTGCAACTAAAAAGTCATGATTTTCAGAAATAAATGTAATCATTTTTATCAGACCCACCTGGTATACTACCGAGCATTTTGGATTTACATACGACCCGAGTTCTTAATTTGGTGTTCTCATCTCTTGGAGGACTTCTTTCAGCCAGCGAACCAAATGGCCAGTACGAATCTCTGCAAATAAAGACATTGAAACAATTTTTAAAAACAAGATTAAATAAATTACTATAGGCTGGCAAATTTCTCAGCACTCTTAGCTAAATGAACAATTCAAAAACACATTAATATAACAACATTTGAATCTTTTTTATACATAAACAATTTATAGAAGACTAATAACAATGCGGAAATATAGTGGGTCGTAAGTAAAAAAAACTGAATAACAAGGCGATTTAAAAAAAATATACTGCTTATACTAGCAGGGCTACCCGGTGTTGCCCAGGGCAAAAATGTAACATATTTCTATTAAAACTTCTATCTCTTTACCCCTCTTTCCCTCTCCCCCATTTTCCTTCTCCCTCTCATCGCCCCCTCTTTCTCCTCCGACCAACCCATTCCTCTCTATCTGGACATACACACACAGACAATTCTCCTTTATATAATAGATTCCTAGAGGGATAAGTCGCCATTTTTTTTCAAAATTAGTACATAACACTGAACCCCCACCCCACGAAACTTGGCCCAGTTGATCTCCAGAGAATGAATATTTTTTTCTAAATTTTAGATATTATTCAACCAGAGCAACACCGATCAAGATTATACAAATTTTCTGGGTCTTTGCTTTGTAGTTTTGACTTTTAGCTGGACATACATACATGCATACACACAGATAGGTTCTGCCACTCGGCCATTGAAAGTCCAAGCCACCTAATGTCTGGATGCAAGATCATTTTGGCTGATGGTCATTACACTGTCCACCACAACAAAGTATGTAGATATTGACAGTATTCTATGTTAAAGACATACGGGCGGGCAAATACATAAAAGACAAGGCCATCAAACCAGACATTGTCATCTGGAAAAAAACAGAAAAAACTGCTCTCATCATTGATGTAACCGTCCCAAACGACTGTAGCCTCAATAGAGCCGAACGGGAAAAAATAATCAAATACCAAGACCTCAAAAATGACTTAAAAATAACATGGTCCCTCGAAGAAATAAACATCATACCGGTTGTAGTGGGGGCAACTGGTCTAGTGAAAAAAAAGAAGAAAAAAAAAGAAGAAAAAAATCTAAGAAAATACTTAGACACAATCCCCGGAAGACCAAATTGTAGGGAAGTACAGATAGCAGCCCTAAAAGGAACAACATCTATCCTTAAGCGAGCCCTCGGATATAAATTTTACTCATAGTGAAATCAAGTGTTAGCCTCAAGAGGAGGCTCCTTGATCTCTTTAGATGAACTGAATCAAAATAACTGCCCTTTATATAATAGATAAACCGAATTATAACGTCCAAGTGAATTGTTTCTTAGGTGTGTGTGTTGTAGTATTGTGATTGTAATTAAAGTTCAATTATTTTCAAGACTTTTTTGGTTTAATGCTGAGAAAATTTAGCTTTACTCAGGAAACTTGTCTAAATAGAAAATTATAAAATTTCATAGTATTTTAATATTAACAAATACATAATATTTTATATTTCAGAGATTACAGGAATTACAAATCCAGTCAGTTTACTAACAGGTCAGTAAACCTTCTTTTATATACATACTAGCCGACCCGACCTGGCGTTACTCGAGATTATGTAATTACAGTCAGTGAAAACATGCCTGGTAGTTTTTGACAAATCTACTTTTTTTATTATTCGGACGACTATTCTTATCTTGGATGTTATTCTCACAACGTTTTAGTAGATGTCAACTTCGATCTTCTTCAGATAGATAATTTAAATAATACAAATTATCAATCCTCATCTAAAATATTGCGAAATTGTTTTTTGTTATTTAAATTTCGATGTTTCACGTATATGCTCATAATCGAAAATATTGACAATCATTCTGAAGCTATTTGTAATTGAAAAACGTAAAACGAAAAAATGCATTAACTAAATCCATTTTTATCAAAAATAATGGGGGAAAAAATGAAATACGCAATTGAAAATAATAAAGCAAAACAAAAATAGACACAAACAGGATCCCGAACAACGCTGTCTCAATACAGTATAGTTGGATGATATAACTTCGTTTTTTTTTCAACCTGTTTGTTCATCCGATTAATTGTTTTGAATATTTCGGTACAGGTAGAAAATAATAAGTACAAACAAAAATAATATTATCAAACATTCAACTCCAGCTATGTATATGTTTCGCAAATGTAATTTTTTAATAGGAGACATATTTTTATTTTTCACCGTTTTTAGTATATAAACAGAAGAAGAAAAATACCCATCCCAGGATGAGTAAAATGTAATTACCCCCAAAAAAACAGTTTTTAACCATTCTTAGATCCATTTACAAAGATTAAAATGAACATATAATGTTATACAAAACCTTATGTCTAAAATCCTTATTCAAATTTTGATAAAAATCCATTACATGATTTTGATTCTAGAAAGTGTCTAAAATTTAAGGCTTAAGCTTAAGAGGTCTTAAGAAGATACTAAAATGAAGAAATTCTTGCTTAATTGATGTTTTATGACTATGAATCAAATTCAATGCCAATCTGAAATATTTGAATTTGCAAATGGGAAGTTCGACCTATATTATGCTTAAAATACTCCAAATAAACTGAAATTTAGGGAAGTTATTGATTGATGTCTAATAGCTATTGTTAAAATTTCACAAAAATCCAAAATATTTGAATTTCCAGAGGGTTACCATCCTCTATTTAATCCTTTTGTATAAAACAAAATTAAACGAAATATAGCCTACATTACAACCCTTTACGCCTAGCAGCTGTGTTACAAAATTCATAATGATCGGTTAGTTTCAGAATAAATCCTGTACATCCAAATATATAAACATATACAGATAAATAGAGATTATAATGTTCAAGAAACTTGTTTGTATGATGTGGGTCTTTGTAGAACTGGAATCATAAAAGCCACAAGCAAATTAAGTTCAATTATTTTCACAACTTCTTTTGTTTAATGCTTAGAAAAGTTAGCTTTACTTGGACAATTTGTTAAAATAGGAAATTATTCAATTTCATTGTATTTTAATATTAACAAATATACAATATTCCATCTTCCAGGTACTACAAGCAGTAAAATGCCAGGAAGTTTAATAACAGGTCAGTAACTCTTCTTTTATATATATATATATATATATATATATATATATATATATATATATATATATATATATATATATATATATACTAGCTTACCCGACTCACCATTGCCTGGGATTTATCTTTACTCAGGTGACTTGTCAAAATAGAAAATTATTTAATTTCATAGTATTGTAATATTAACAAATACACAATATTTTATATTCCAGAGATTACAGGAATTACAAATCCAGTCAGTTTACTAACAGGTCAGTAAACCTTCGTTTAAATACATACTAGCCGACCCGATCCGGCGTTATCCGGGATTATGTAATTGCAGTCAGTGTAAACCTACTAGGAATCTTATACAAATTTATTTTTTATTATTATTCGGACACTATTCTTATCTTGGATCTTATGTCCACTTATGAAGATTAAAATCAACATATAACACTATACAAAACCTTATGTCTAGAATCCTGATACCAATTTTTGTCAAAATCTATTACAAAAAAAAAGTCTAAAATTTAAGGCTTAATATTTAGGAGTCTTAAGAAAATATTGAAATTTATGGAATTTTGCTGGATTCACGTTTAATGACGATGAATCAAATTCAATGCAAATCTGAAAAAAAGATTTTAATTTGGGTCTATCACCTAAAAGCTTTTTAAAATACTCTAAAGAAATTGAAATTTGGGGAATATTTATTAATTGATGTCTGATTTCTATCGTTAAAATTTCACAAATCCAATATATCGTGTTTTATGGTGTGGGTCTTTGTAGCACTAGAATCATAAAAACCACAAAAAAATTAAGGTCAATTATTTTCACAAGTTCTTTTGTTTAATGCTTAGAAAAGTTAGCTTTACTTGGGCAATTTGTTAAAATAGGAAATTATTTAATTTCATTGTTTTTTAATATTAACAAATATACAATATTCCATCTTCCAGGGACTACAAGCAGTAAAATGCCAGGAAGTTTAATAACAGGTCAGTAACTCTTCTTTTATATATATATATATATATATATATATATATATATATATATATATATATATATATATATATATATATATATATATATATACTAGCTTACCCGACTCACCATTGCCTGGGATTTTTTTTATTGTCGTCAGAATCTTTGACAAATCTATTTTAATAAAAAATAAGGCAAAGAAAAATGAAATATGAACTAGCATAGTCAATTTGTTTTCTTGAATCTGTTTGGTAATACACACAGACATATAATACATATAATATATATATATATATATATATATATATTATAATAAATATTTTGATTTCAATTTTTATCTTTTTTCTACACACACACGTGTTTCATCCTTTTTCGGGAATCATCAGTGAGGAGGAGGATTGTTCTGCCGGTAACATGATTCGAACCTCAGACCCAAGTCAACATATTAATTTCTGTCTCAAACCCTAGGACCTAAAGCTAATAACCACGGCAAAAAGAAAGAGATTTAAATTCTATTTATATCTTTACAAGCGGACATACTAAGAAGGCCGTTATGAACAGTTTTAAATGACCCGGTCAGACAGAACATCGCATTACACATTAAATTTGACAGCCTTAATATAATTCTCTTAAAAGGCCCGTCCTAGCATTAAGGGGGGCTATAAACAATATTATGATGAAAATATATATTAAAAAGTTTTATTCACACACACATGTGTTTATTCCTTTTCCGGGTTTCATCAGTGTAGAAGGTTGATTGTTCTGCCGGTTACACGATTCGAACCATAGACCAAATTCAACATTTTAACTTCCATCTAAACCCCTAGGACTATGAGGCCAACTTAACAACAACGGTGAAATGAAAAGAATTAAGTTCTATTTATGTCTTTACAAGCGGACATACTGTATTCAACGATTTCTGTCTGAATTTTTCAGTATTTACTTCAACAATGCTCAATAGGTTAGTAGAGCTTAGTAGTGGTATAAAAATATACTTATGGCAAGTAGGCTACACAATTAGACTAGTGATTTCCCTCAGGAATGGAGCATAAACGTTTCTGTGTAGCTAACTTTGCCATAAGTATATTTTCATAGTACTATATATCAGTTTTCAGTATCCCTCTTCATTCACTTAACATCATTCAAAGAAATCATTTTAATTTGTTCCTGGATTGCAGTTATTTGCTCATCTACTCACTCTCTGATGCTTTCTTAATCACATATATTCCAGTTTTTTTGTTCTCATCCTCCGAGTCATAATAAGTGTTGTTCAATGAATATATTATGCAATGTCATCAGCCATGAAAACATTCCCATCTTGAACCATTGACCATTATTTGAAATTTTGAATTTTTGATGAATAATTCTTTTTCAGGCTATTTATTTAATAGTTTTCAGTATAAGTACATATTTTTATCAACAAGGTCATAATAAGAAAAAAGTTTTTTTACTGAATAAAAATTCATATACAAATGTATTCAAGTCGTGTTTTAGAAAGCAGCAATAATTGATTTTTTGGATTGCATTTTCTTTAATTAATGTGTTATTTTATACAAAATACATGTTGAATAGTCTATTTCTATGATTCTATATAATCAAATAGAAAATAAGGAAGCACATCTTTAAAGCTGGCTATAGATAATGATCTGTCTAGAATTTGACATTTTAATCTACCATATTTTTTATTATTGCTCTGTTTGTATCCTTCCATTTGATAATCAGTGATAAATAACTGAAATCTTTCATGCTATTACCAATATATCAATACATGAAAATAAGAGCGAAATGAAGAGAAGTTGAAGAAAAAATACAAATAAATGTGATTCTTACTAAAACAGACGAAGCAGAACTTCAAGGTCATGTTAAGGCAGGGGTCCATCTACTTTTGGGCCAAGGTAAGTATTTGTTACTTACTTAGAGCACAGAAGCACTTACACATGATAATATTCTCCTTCAATTGCACTACATACAAAGCACTGACGTCACAAGTTGCATTGCACTTTGTCACTTTATGTCACAAATTTGTCGGGTCTGAAATGAAATTTCTCACCATAAAATAGTTTTGTTCAGCTTTTATCATATTACATTATAAACTTATGAATAATTATTCCTCTAGTTGGCGCTTCAGATCTGTTATACACTCAAGTTCAGCCAAACTCTGAGACTTCTATAGTGTTGTGCAAACAATTAAACAAACCTACCTTCATGTCATAAGATGTTATTTTCTAAAAAAATGTGTCTTATGTTTCAGAAAACATGGTTCTTGTTTTTTTAAGTTTGTTTGTATGCTTTGGTAGTAAAAATTGATTTGATTTATAATTCACATTTATTTTATTTTTTAATTTATGAAAATTAAAACTATTTTTTTAAAATTGGAATGAAAAGTTGAAAAATAATTATTTTACGATGGTTGAATAAATATAAGTTATGCAAATAAATAGATATTGAATCTTCCACATGGTTAGTAGGCAGGTTATTGGCCTGTAGTTGTATGTAAATTTATAATGCAAACAGACGTTTTTTCCTTCTTTTGAATCATATCAGTGTTTTATGACTACCTCAAATAACTTTTGTAAATGTCATCACTGGCTTCTTTATTTGTGTCTTTATATCTATTTATTTATCTATTTATTTATCTATTTATTTATAAATTCATTTTATAATCTACAAAATAGAGAAGTAAGGGTTGAAAAAACTATTGGACACTTTTCTAAAATTGTTAAAATATGAAAAGATATTTAGAATGTTATATTATATTAGATGTACCCGTGACCATAACCACTTCCACTATTTAATCTACTTCGATTTTATGCGAAAATTCATAAACTGGCATGTCTGTTAAAATATTCTTCTTGCATAACTAAAAATAATAAGTCTCTTTACTTCTATATTATCCTTATGGATAACATAGAAGTAAAAAGACATTATTTTGCCATCTAATTTACACAAATGTTTGTGGTGTGTACAAACACTATGTAAATTAAATGGCAAGCTGGAAAAAAAGAGTCACTCTGTCTCTAAATGTTCTCAGAGACATTAATAAATAGGTACTTCTGCAGTTTACGATTCGTGCTGAAGTCGCCACATTTCGGCAGATAATATAAACAGCTGGGAGATGCAAAACGAAAACTTAGTAATTTTTTTTTACGAAAACACAATTCAAATTTAAAAACTAAGGAAAACAGTCATCATATGGTAATTTCAATGAAAAAATATTTATTATTTTGTTATGAAGAAAATATAATTGAAAAATTAATGAAAAAATATGTATTTTTCTTGAGAACATGTTATCATACTAAAAAAGGAAAAAACATTCAAATCCGGAAAAAAATCAGTCACCGTATGGTAATTTTCATGAAAAATATTTATTTTTTTACAAAGAAAATATAATGAAAAAAACTGTTTTAAAACATTTTTTTTGCTACTCCTTTTTAACCCGAACGACAGATTAGGATTATGGTAAGGTTAGGATTAGAGTTAGGTTAGGGTTAGGGTTATGTGATGATTAGGTTGGTTTTTCATAGAGTTAGAGTGAAAAGAAAAAAAACCCTGTATCGTTTTTTTTTAGAGTTTGAAATTTTTGTTTTCACTTTGTGGAAGAAGAAGAAAAAAGGGTAGATGGAGTGGAAGGAAGGTGTTCGACAGAATATAATTCAGCAATCTACGCTAATATGGAAAGGAAACGAATAGTTTGGAATTTTTGTTCCCACATAAATTTGCGCAAGTAGCTACTCGTACTGCACTCTTGTTTTATCCCTTTGCTTAGCTTCCTTCCACATTCACTCTTCCTCGTATGTTATAGCCTTTGTAATCAGGTCTACAAACTGCAGACTGTGGTTAAATGTCAAGTGTTTGAACCCTTCTCCTCCTATTTTGTTGTACGCATTCCAACAGTCAGATATAATCGTGGTCACTGGCAAGAAATATTTCCTTATTATTGGAAGGAGGGTTTCAGCGTTCCTGTTGGGTACTGTCACCAGGAAGCCCTCCTTCTCTACAGGGTCATATACTCCAAAGACCAGAGCGGTTGAATGACCTTCCCAACGTTATGCTTCATCTGGTTGAAAAGAGATTCATCGATCTTAACCGTATCACCTGAGCTTCGGATTTGAGGGGATTCTTTCAAAAGTATTCGTCGCAGACCTCCCGAAGAAAATTATTACAGTCTGTCATGGTGTGCGATAACCTAATGCCGTACTAATGCCGTGAATTTTTTTCACTTGTGATGTTGCAGGACTAGATATATAACTAATAATATTTTGAGCTAATTCCAATCTTGACCTTGCAAAAAAAGTCCTATTGCATACCTACGTCCAATCCCTGCATTTAGTATTTGTGCAGCACCAAGCATACTTGTCCTTTGTTTCTTTTTACCTTGCATATATCTGCATACATTCTGCAACTTTTCTTTTCGCCTATAAGTTTTCTTTTCTGACAAAAGTCAATAATTCCTTCAGGAGACTGAAGCGTCTGTCCTAACTCAATGAAATTCACGATCGCTTAAATCAATTTTCTTAACTTCTAAAATTTTATGCAATATTTAATTCGCAATTGACAGTTGTTGCTTGCTGCAATCTGATTGGCTAAGCGTTTCGGCATCCTCCGGCGGTTTACGTAAAATGCCGGAAGATGTTGACGAAACATCGGATCAGCATGGGGAGTAAACTGCAAATTCAGGAGTTGTTAAATCAACACAGAATGAGCGGGGCGAGCGATGGAAACACATAGATTGCTAAGTGAGAGATGAGTAACTTGTTTTGTTAACAACAAATTACTGTTAATCAGAACAAGTAAAACAGAAGTTTTTCAAATATAACTCAATCCCAAAACTAAGGTATATTTTTAGCATGTATTTTGCGTGATTAAAGTATATAATAAAAAAGCCTTAGGGAAAAAAACATTAACTGACGCAGCCTTTGTATAATAATAAATTTTCAATCAAAATAGATTAGTCATTGTGTATCTGGCATTTCTTGTCATTACATTCAATAATCTGCCAGGAGTTATACACACAATATCAAATTATATTTTCTGAAAACATTATATATATATATATATATATATATATATATAATTGTCGGCTTCCCCATCCTCTGATGAGAAGAAATGTTTTCTTTGAAAATCCATGGATTAAGGATATGAGGCTCCTTGCTCTGAACTTTTGATGTTTTTAATAAATATTGTATCTTTACAATGTTTTATTCTCATCTTTTACCTCTAAAATATATATATATATATATATATATATATATATATATATATATATATATATATATATATATATATATAGGTTCGTTTTTGTCCTGTTATTTGCATTTAATTTCAAATAAATACAAATGTACAACATTTCAAGTGTGAGCAAATAATGACATAATAGGATGAAAGAAATACATACACAATATTGAACCAGAGTCAATGTCATAAATGCCTTCATGTTTTGTGTCTGATGCATTGCTACCAAGATAGAAGAATGAAATTATAATGCATAAACCACTAAAAGGAAGGCATTTTTATAATTCTTTTACATTCACAGAAAAATATTCAAACTAAGGTTACAATTGTAATCAGGGACATTTCAAATTGTCAGAGTAATAATGTGATTCAAATGTTTTATTTATTTTTTACAAAACCTGTTGTAATACTTTTAAATCTATATAATAAAATTTTCAGAAAACATATCGTTTGTCAGTGGCAAATCAAGATGAAATGTAAATTTTTAAATTAAATATTTGTTGAAATTACATTATAATTTTAAACACTTTTATTCAATTAATATAATGAGCAAAGATATCATAAGTAATTCAATTAAACTTCACAAAAATGTGATTAAAAAAGAAAAAAAAAGGAAAAGGAGAACTGTTTTTTTTAATAATATATATTATCTCGTACTTTTGTCATTAAAAGAAAACTTCGAAAGTATTTATGGGATTAAAATTTCAACATTTAAATATTTTCTTGCAGGATGTCAATAGAATAGGCAAAATTGGGGTTCAATGAACAAAACAAAAATTCAAGTAAAAAGACTCCCAGGAAATGAAATACTAGTATTTAATAAAAAGAAGATTTTCCAATTATATCATCCGGAATTGAAAACCATTTCTTCTTAATATGCAAAACTATTGTCACTTTCATTAACTTACACCCACGGCTTTGGTAGAAATAAACTTCACTCTATATCTCGTGCATCTATCAAGTTTCAGTCATGAATATCCAACAATCTTTATTTTATCACCGTTCAATAATATGCAGAGCCACTTTGGTGATCATCTAATCGGTAGGAAAGTGTGAGCCTTCACACTAACCGAATGTTTTATCTGTGAGGTTATCTCAAAGATAATGTCTATCAAAATATCCCCAGACTATTTCGAAACTGAAGAGGACCATCACAGCCCAAATCAGAGCAGTGCCAAGAGAGGAGTGTGTCAGAGTTATTGAGAATTGTGCATTTTGTATCCAGTTGTTGTATGGCGATAAACAAAGACTGTTGAACATTCATGATGGGAACTTGGTGAACAAGTCAGACATAGACTGCAGTTTATTTGTACCAAATATGGTTGGATTGCAAAATGGATTGTGAATTTTAATAAAGATTGCATGGGTGGCACTTTTTTTAAAACAAATCTGTTCAACTTCAATGTGTTTTTGTTTTTATTGTTCAATATTATGTTCACACGTAATAAGAGAAATGTATTTAAACTTTGATATTTAATAAATTCATGTAAAAGAGATAGCAATGATATTAACATCATTTTATTGATAGACTAAACAATACCAACATTTGGTGTATGAAAACAAGAGACACTGAATTGATCATGATAGTAAATTTAGTGTTGATAAAATTCAGGGACACCATAAAAAAATTACCATCACTAAAATATGACGAGTGTAAAAGCAGAAACAACTGGGAAGGCATAGAGTTTGAAAAGATGCCCCTGAAGTTGGTCGGTGTTACATCGGCTAAAACATTGCGAAAATAGCAACCAAGATGAGAATAGTAGTCCGAATAATCCAAATTACGAATCCTTATCTAAAAATGCAAAACATATCAAATCGGTACCGACCCAAAATAATAAAACAATTGAAATAAATTGAAAAACAATATAAAAAACTGGTAGGAATGACCAACCACTTCACAATCCAATGCAAATACTATGATCTAAAGCTAGTTCCATCATGCTTAATTTTGAAACTACCCGTTAGTTCCAGGAGTACACAAAGGGTCGCAAGAAGACTAGGGCATGAGCTCGTCGGAGATAGAATCCACAACAGCTGGTGGTAGAAACATGGATTATAGACCGAAATCTTAAGCAAACTCATCCTTTTTCTGGAAGGTATATCACTGATCGATGACAGACCCCGCATCCAACAATATCTGAGTATGTCATAAAAGCAAGAATTTCAGGAGATCAACTCTCGACAAATGAAAAAAATGGAAACACTGAAATCTAAGGATAAGAGTTCAAGCCCAACATTCAGCAATAAGAGCAATTGTCAACAAAAGTAAGCACTGACTACGTTTGAGGAATCAATGATAAACAAAGATGTCAACTTCGCTACAACTATCAAGTGGAATCCATACCTAGACGAGAGCTACAATTGAAGAGACAGTCATGAATAAACCCAAGGTTCCAAGTGATGAGCTAAGCTAGAAGATGAGACTCAAACTTGAGAAATCAAAGCATCCAAAAGCTGACCTCTGAAAGAAAGAAGTATTGGCCATCAAGTCACTCAAAGTAATGATATCATAATACTACAAGCATTAAAAGGCAATGCTACAGTGTTAATGGATAGAGGGGAATATTCCAAGAAATTGACACATCTAATAGGATCTGGTAGCTACTATGAAGTAAAGAAGAATCTGAGCCGGAAGACAGAGAGGAATGAGGCAGTCATAGATCCACAGTTAGAACAAGGATTTCATACCACCTGAAAAATACAGACAGCTATTCAAGCATTACAGCTACAGATCCCTAATTAGAGGAATGCACCTGAATCGCAATAGATAATCTGATGGAAATGTTGACTTTCTGTATAGAAACTATTTACTTCAGGATAGGATCTGACATATATCGACATGGAATCTGTATTGAATTTCCAACAGAACTCTTTATTTAATCCACTAGGGTAGCTTACTATTGTTCGACAGCAAGATTTCAGAGTTTGACAAAACGCACCTGAAGACAGTCGGAGTTTACATTGGTCAAAACGTTGTGAGAATAACATCCAAGATGAGAACAGCAGTCCAGATAATCCAAATAATACAACTTATCAATCCTCATCTAAAAAATTCCGAAACATCTCAAAATAAGTAAATTGAGTAACGATTAGTTCTAAGTGACAGTTTTCTGGAGGTTTAAGATTCAATCCTCACTACAAGCGATAATAAGAATGAAAAAATAAAAATTACTTAGAACTTTTACCCGGTCATGGCTGATCGAATGAGAACAATCTACCCTGATGGATTAAATAAAGGGTTCAGATCGAAATTCTCTATAGAAACACCAAAAAAATGACATCCAAGATGAGAATAGTTGTATAAATAATATAAATTATCATTCCTCATCGCAAAACATTCAGAAACAGCGTAGTGAATGAAATGAAAAAGAAGCAAAGCACAAATGAACGTAAACAGAATCCAGAACACTGTCGGCTCAATACAACATGGTTGAACGATCTGACTTTGTTTAGAACCTGTTTGTTTATCTGATTTATCGTTGTAATACTTTGGTTATTGCCCCCCCCCCCCCCGCTTGCGTTTGTAAAAACGATCCCCAATTTCTGGTCCATTCTAGCTTTTTAGGTTAGTAACCAAAATTTTTTTTATTGCTATGTGAGATAAATTCTGTGTGTTTCTTTTGAGAGGGGAGGGACTTTTTTTCATGCTGAAATGTTAGTAAAACAATAATAATTACCCTACCACTAACCCTAGGTCAAAGTGGTAAACTCTCTAAAATGTAATTTTCTTAACCTTGCCCCTAAGTTTGAGTAGAAACCTTACATCTAAATCTATGTTTGAGTGGCAAGCACACACACCTCTAAAAAAAACAAACCATCCCATAACCCTATTTCTAACTTTAAATCTCAGTGGCAAGCACCTCCAAACAAAAAACCTTCTAAAATCAAGCGTAATCACCTAAAAGAAGTAGAAAGCTCCTTACTCAAGAGGGATACAACAAATTTATAGCTCATCACAAAAAAAATTGTTAATGCCCTAAACCGCTAGAATGGCCCAGAAATATGACTTCATTTTACTTAAAATTCATATGTGAAACAGATCCCCAACTCTAAATTCTAAAATAATCGTTGTCTCTTTTCATCTTCCTTCTGCCGGGCTTTTGAAGGTGTTCACATAATAATCTAAAAAAAAGTATAATCGTATTTTTTTTACCGGGGGGGTAACGAAAAGTGTTGTTCTACAATAACTTTATTTTTCATACTGAAGGTATTAACTGGTATGTTTTAACTTCATTTCTGCATTTAAATTTGTTAAATTCCTTTAAAATTAGATTATTGTCTAAAATGAATGTTCAAAGTTTATTTTGTACGTCCAAAAAGTTGTTTGTGTAACAAAAGTTTTAAACGTTAAAAATATGTTTGGTCCAAGAAAAAAACATGGCCGTGTGCAATTAAAATATTGAATGAAAGTTACATTCTAAAAAAAAAGTTTCAATTTTTTGGTCTATGAGTTCAAAATTAAGAGAAAGACCCCCAAGTGTGTATGGAGAAGGAAAGAGACAGAAAGTCATTGTTTGATGAAACAAAAGTCTTCTACCTCTCCTACCTGAATTATTTGAGGTATGGCAAAATTCACATTTTCACAGAGAGAGGAAAGGGAAGTGGAGCAAGGCAAGACAAGACGAAATGGAGGGAGGAGGAGGAAAAAGAAGAGAGAAAAACAAAACAAGAGAAAGCAAGAGAGGAGAAAGAGAAATAAAATTGAGCCAAATAACGAAAATCATAAAAGTAGCAAACTTACATCCTTCATATCAACAGAAAAATAATATCCAAGCGAATTGTTTGCAGGGTGTTTGTCATTGTAGTATTGTAATCATAAAAGCCACGGACTAATTAAGTTCAATTATTCTCAAGATATTTTGTTTAGTGCTTAGAAAATTTAGCTTTACTTGGGCAATTTGTTAAAATAGGAAATTATTCAATTTCATTGTATTTTAATATTAACAAATATACAATATTCCATCTTCCAGGGACTACAAGCAGTAGACAAGGAAGTTTAACAGGTCAGTAACTCTTATATATATATATATATATATATATATATATATATATATATATATATATATATATATACTAGCTTACCCGATTCACCATTGCCTGGGATTTTCTTTTTGCCGTCAAAGTTTTTGACAAATCTATTTTAATAAAAAATAAGGTGAAGAAAATTTAAATAGTATAGTCAATTCGTTTTTTCGGATCTGTTTGATCACACACACACACACACACACACACACATACATATATATATATATATATATATATATATATATATATATATATATATATATATATATATATATATATATTTATATTTAACATTGTTCACCCCAAACAAGTCAGGCCACCACTGTAGATGTAAGGGGCTACTGAGAAAAAAAGGGAAGAGGTTTGGGGGGGGGGGACCTAAATTGGGATTCTGCATGTCAGTACTGTCGGGGAAACAGGGGGCAGGGAGGGAGTTCCAGAGGCCAGCAGCATGAAGAAAGAAGCTATTTGAGTAGAAAGCTCTCCGGCATCTATATATATATATATATATAATATGCAAAATATATTTTTTTATTCTTATCCACACACATATGTGTTTCATTCTTTTCCGGGAATCATCAGTGTGGAGGATCATTGTTCTGCCGGTCACAGAATTACAACCTCAAACCCAAGTCAATATTTGAATCCTTTCTGCCTGAATATTTCAGTATTTACTTCAAAAATGCTCAATATGTGAGTAGAGCTTATTATGGTATAAAAATATACTAATGCTAAGTATGCTACACAATTAGCCTGATGATTTTCCTCAGGAATGGAGCATAAACGTTTCTGTGTAGCTAACTTTGCCATAAGTATATTTTCATGGTACTATATATCAGTTTTCAGTATCCCTCTTCATTCTCTTAACATCATTCAAAGAAATCATTTTAATTTGTTCCTGGATTGCAGTTATTTGCTCATCTACTCACTCTCTGGTGCTTTTTTAATCACATATATTCCAGTTTTTTCGTTCTCATCCTCCGAGTCATAATAAGTGTTGTTCAATGAATATATTATGCAATGTCATCAGCCATGAAAACATTCCCATCTTGAACCATTGACCATTATTTGAAATTTTGAATTTTCTGATGAATAATTCTTTTTCAGGCTATTTATTTAATAGTTTTCAGTATAAGTACATATTTTTATCAACAAGGTCATAATGAGAAAAAGCTTTTTTACTGAATAAAAATTCATATACAAATGTATTCAAGTCATGTTTTAGAAAAAAAGCAACAACTATTTTTTTGTATTGCATCTTCTTTAGTTAATATGTTATTTAATACAAAATACATGTTGAATAGTCTATTTCTATGATTCTATATAATCAAATAGAAAATAAGGAAACACATCTTTAAAGCTGGCTATAGATAATGATCTGTCTAGAATTTGATCTTTTAATCTACCATATTTTTATTATTGCTCTGTTTGTATCCTTCCATTTGATAACCAGTGATAAATAACTGAAATCTTTCATGCTATTACCAATATATCAATACATGAAAATAAGAGCGAAATGAAGAGAAGTTGAAGAAAAAATACAAATAAATGTGATTCTTACTAAAACAGACGATGGTCATGTTAAGGCAGGGGTCCATCTACTTTTTGACCAAGGTAAGTATTTGTAACTTACTTAAGGCACAGAAGCATTTACAAATGATAATATTCTCTTTTTCTTGTGCCACATACAAAGCACCAATGCCACAAGTTGCATTGCACTTTGTCACTTTATGTCACAAATTTGTCGGGTCTGAAATGAAATTTCTCACCATAAAATGGTTTTGTTCAGCTTTTATCATGCTACATTATAAACTTAGTAATAATTACTCCTCTAGTTGGGGTTTCAGATCTGTTATACACACAAGTTCAACCAAACTCTCAGACATCTGTCGTCTTGTGCAAAACCTTGCATGGTTAGTAGGCAGTTTATTGGCCTGTAGTTTCATGTAAGTTTGTAATGCAAACAGATTTTTTTTTCTTCATGACTACTTTCAGTAAATTTTGTAACTGTTATCACTGGCTTCTTTATTTGTGTCTTTATATTTATTTATAAATTTATTAATATTATCTACAAAATAGAGAAGTAAAGGTTGAAAAAACTATTGGATACTTTTCTAAAATTGTTAAAATGATGAAAAGATATTTAGAATGTTATATTATATTAGATGTACCCGTGACCATAACCACTTCCACTATTTAATCTACTTCGATTTTATGCAAAAATTCATAAACTGACATATCTGTTAAAATATTCTTCTTGCATAACTAAAAATAAGTCTTTTTACTTCTATATTATCCTTATGGAAACTATAGAAGTAAAGAGACATTATTTTGCCATCTAATTTACACAAATGTTTCTGGTGTGCACAGACACTATGTAAATTAGATGGCAACGTTGAAAAAATGAGTCAATGTGTCTCTAAATGCTCACAGAGACATTAATAAATAGGTACTTTTGCAGTTTACTGCCCGTGCTGAAGTTGGCATATTCCAGAAAATTACGTAAAAAACTTCGTGATTTTTTTAAAGAAGATACTATAAAACTTTAAAAAGTAAGGAAAAACATTTTTAATAGAGAAAAAATAGTTATCGCATAGTAATTTCAATGAAAAATACTTATTCTTTTTATTATAAACAAAATATAATGATAAATTAATGGAAAAATATGTATTTTTCTTAAGAACACATTATCATATTTGAAAAAGTATGGAAAAACATTTAAATCAAGATAAAACAGTCATCGTATTATAATTTTCATGAAAACATATTTATTTTATTTTCACAAATGTTAAATTTTCGCTTACCCTGTGTGGCTGGGTGCACCCGGGTTTCATCTTGCTGGCTGGTGTATCTCGTGTTCATTGTTGTGGTTAATGTTTGCACTGTTAAACTCAGCATTGACAGAAAAAAACAGGTGGATGCTGTTGTTGAGTTATTTTAACAGTTCCATTTAACAATAAACATGACACATTTTGTGTGGTCGTTCTGCACGGGAGGGAGAGAGAGTAGAAAAGAGTTACTGGGAGATATTTACTTAATCATTCTGAGCTACTACGTTCCACATGTGCAACAGAGCGACCGGTTCTAACATCTGCATGGGCCGCCAATCAGGAACAAAGAGATCGACCAAGCCTCCAACCGTCATGACATCACTTCCGACTTCCGTTTTCACTCCTACCCTCTTTTAGGGAGCCGTCCTACTCTCTGCACTCACCACTATCTAACATACCTTCCCTTCTATTCTCTCTACATACCTCCCTAGTAGGTATTTTTCTACATCCTCTCTTCTAAACTCCTTCTATTCAGTCTTTAAACTAAAAAACGGTGAAAACAGAAAACCTCCATTTCATGCCTAAATAAACAATTCACAGTCTCGGGATGGCCTGCCAAATACCCTGTTTACTCTCTCTGTCTCTCTGTCTCTCTTTCTCTTACCTCACCTGTTCCATCAACTCACAGAAGTAAACCCAATTCTCTTTCTCGTTCTTTCTCTTTCATTTTACAAATGTGGACAGGGAAATTTTTTTTTTTTAAATGTGTCATAAAGGGATCGTTATATCTCACCTCTTTCTCCATCTCTCTCTGACTCTTCGCACTCTTTCTCTCTTTTACTTCTCATAACATTTTACAACAACCAACATACACAAGAAAAACAACTCAAAACAGCGGAATGAAAAAAAAACAAAAAAAAACATGGCGGCCATTACAAAAAAAAATGCCAGCATACAACCCCGAACCTGGTGTTCAGTCTTTTTACAACACATCTACCCCTTAATTCTTTTAACATAGTTCACACTTGTTCATCGTTTACTTCTCTCTTTTTTTTTTTTTATTGACTATTATATTGCGTTTTTCTCTGTTTTCTCTACTAAATAAATTCACAAATGTTAACTTTTTTCT
Organism: Sepiola atlantica; assembly: GCA_963556195.1. Taxonomy (NCBI): domain Eukaryota; kingdom Metazoa; phylum Mollusca; class Cephalopoda; order Sepiida; family Sepiolidae; genus Sepiola; species Sepiola atlantica. Next base: position 70,951,005 of record OY744528.1, on the reverse strand, counting down.
TGTCTTTTTACTTTTGTTTCTCTTCTTTCTTTTTCTTTCAGTCTATTTTAAAATAAATTCGTTTATTTTTCTATCATCTCTTTTCTCTTTTACTAAACTTTGTTCAACAATATCTGTTAAATGTTGTCTTTCTTGTTTCTTTTTTTTGTAACTAAATACATTACTACTTCTGCTCTAAACAGTTAAACAAATCTTCTTTCTTACGTATTTTCTTCTCTTTCTTTTTGCTTTCTATTTTTTCTCTTCGTTTTACTTAACAGTCTCTTAGGAACAATTAATAATTCATAAAAACAAAATTCAAAACTAACTTACAAAATGCGTTGTTCTCCTTTATGTGCTTTTTCCTCTGTTCCTTTTCTTTCTTGGTGTACACCGTGATGGCCCGTGCATTATTTTCGTTGGAACACCGAATCAATACCGTCCTATTTCTCGTGGAAATAGTAAGGTCACGGCTACTAAATCAAAAATGTTACATTCTCGCTTACCTCGTTGGGTTGGGTGTATCCGGGTTTCATCTTGCTGGCTAGTGTATCTTGTGTTCGTTGTTGTGGTTAATGCTCACACTGTTAAACTCGGCTTGACAGAAACACCAGGCAGATGCTGTTGTTGAGTTATTTTAACAGTTCTATTTTACAATAAACATGGCACATTTTGTGCGTTTTTTCTGCACGGAAGTGAGAAAGAGAAGAAAGAAGTTACTGGGAGGGATTTACTTAGTTATACTTGGCTACTGAGTTTCGCCCCTGCCTACTGGCAACAGACCGCCCAGACTTCACATCTGCATGGCTGCAAGTAAGGAACAAAGAGCCTCCAACCGTCATGCCATCACTTCCGACTTCCGTTTTGACTCCTACCCACTTTAGGATGCCCTCTCTGCACCCACCACAATCTAAGTAAATTAAGTAACGATCAGTTCTAAGTGACAGTTTTCTGGAGGTTTAACATTCAATTCTCACTACAAGCGATAATAAGAATTAAAAAATAAAAATTACTTAGAACTTTTACCCGGTCATGGCTGATCGAATGAGAACAATCTACCCTGATGGATTAAATAAAGGGTTCAGATCGAAATTCTCTATAGAAACACCAAAAAAATGACATCCAAGATGAGAATAGTAGTCTAAATAATATAAATTATCATTCCTCATCGCAAAACATTCAGAAACAGCGTAGTGAATGAAATGAAAAAGAAGCAAAACAAAAATGAACGTAAACAGAATCCAGAGCACTGCCGGCTCGATACAACATGGTTAAACGATCTGACTTTGTTTGAAACCTGTTTATTTATTTATTTGACTTATTGTTTTGAATACTTTTGTTATTGCCCCTCCCCCTGCACTAGTGAGTGTGTGAAATGTTCCTACATTACCGGTACATTCCAGCTTTTTAGGGCAGTTAACCCCCCAAAATGTATTGCTATGCTAGATAAATTCTGTGCTTTATATTTTTAAGTGGAGGATGTTTTTAATGCTGAAAAGTTAATAAAAAAAATTATAATTACTTACCCTACCACTAAGTCAAGTTCAAAGTGGTAATCTCTCTAAAATAATTTTTCTTAACCCTACCACTAACCCTAAGTCCGAGTAAAAACCTCACCCAAAAATAAACTTCTTTAACCCTACCACTTACACTAAGTTCAAGTGGCAAGCATCCTATACCCCAAAAAACCATCCCATAACCCTATTTCTAACTTTAAATCTCAGTGGCAAGCACCTCCAAACAAAAAAACTTTGTAAAATCAAACATACTCACCTAAAGAAGTAGAACACCCCACTCAAAAGAAATGCAAAAAATTCATCACTCATAAAAAAAATTGTTAGCTGCCCTAAACCACTAGAATGACCCAGAAATGTGGGGTCATTTTACGTAAAATTCATATGCAAAACAAATATTCTTCACTGTAAATTCTAAAATAATTGTTTTGTTCTTTTACTCCCAAGCTTTTCAAGATGTTCACATGAGCTAACAAAAGTAGAATATCATTTTTTAGGGGGTGTTAGAGAAGAATGTTGTTCTACAATAACTTTTTTTAGGGGGTGCTAGAGAAAGGTGTTGTTCTACAATAACTGTTTTTAGGGGGTGTTAGAGAAAGGTGTTGTTCTACAATAACTTTTTTTTGAGGGGCTGTTAGAGAAAGGTATCAACAGAAAAATAATATCCAAGCGAAGTGTTTGTCGTTGTAGTATTGTAATCGTAAAAGCCACGGATTAATTAAGTTCAATTATTTTCAAGATATTTTTAGTGCTTAGAAAATTTATCTTTACTCAGGTGACTTGTCAAAATAGAAAATTATTTAATTTCATAGTATTGTAATATTAACAAATACACAATATTTTATATTCCAGAGATTACAGGAATTACAAATCCAGTCAGTTTACTAACAGGTCAGTAAACCTTCTTTTATATACATACTAGCCGACCCGATCCGGTGTTACCCGGGATTATGTAATTGCAGTCAGTGTAAACCTACTAGGAATCTTATACAAATTTATTTTTTATTATTATTCGGACACTATTCTTATCTTGGATCTTATGTCCACTTATGAAGATTAAAATCAACATATAACACTATACAAAACCTTATGTCTAGAATCCTTATACCAATTTTTGTCAAAATCTATTACAAAATAAAGTCTAAAATTTAAGGCTTAATATTTAGGAGTCTTAAGAAAATATTGAAATTTATGGAATTTTGCTGAATTCACGTTTAATGACGATGAATGAAATTCAATGCAAATCTGAAAAAAGATTTTAATTTGGGTCTATCACCTAAAAGCTTTTTAAAATACTCTAAAGAAATTGAAATTTGGGGAATATTTATTAATTGATGTCTAATTTCTATTGTTAAAATTTCACAAATCCAATATATCGTGTTTGTATGATGTGGATCTTTGTAGCATTGGAATCATAAAAGCCACAAAAAAATTAAGGTCAATTATTTTCACAAGTTCTTTTGTTTAATGCTTAGAAAAGTTAGCTTTACTTGGGCAATTTGTTAAAATAGGAAATTATTTAATTTCATTGATTTTTAATATTAACAAATATACAATATTCCATCTTCCAGGGACTACAAGCAGTAAAATGCCAGGAAGTTTAATAACAGGTCAGTAACTCTTCTTTATATATATATATATATATATATATATATATATATATATATATATATATATATATATATATATATATATATATACTAGCTTATCCGACTCACCATTGCCTGGGTTTTTTTTTTATTGCCGTCAGAGTCTTTGACAAATCTATTCTAATAAAAAATAACGTGAAGAAAAAATAAAATATAAAACAGCATAGTCAATTCATATTACTCGGATTAATTCTTATCTTGAATGTTATTTTCACAACTTTTGGTCTAGGCAACCCTAAGCCGACTTTCTTCAAGACTCGAGAATCATGAGATTACTCGGTTTAGAAAAACTTACATTAGAGAACTTACATCCCTCATATAAACAGAAAAATAATGTCCAAGTGAATTGTTTGCAGGGTGTTTGTCTTGGAGATAATAAAAGTAAACCTACACTTGTCTCGAAAGGGTAAAAAAAGAGCCAGTGTTCTGTTCGGCTGCCTTAATTTTTTTTATCTAAGTCACACTGACATACCATTCAAAATTAGCTCCATTTACTCGACACAAACAATACTCCATGCACTAACGAATGGTGGCTTTGTAGTTAAGATATGTATTTATAAATCAAATATAAATCTTAACATTCCACACTTTCATTTTACAAGAGACTAGTAATCTTTTTTTGGTTGACAATGACATCCATAACAATGTTGGAAAATTTGCCTCGATTTCAGTTAAAATATTTACTAATTTAAAACGGGTTATTTTATACAATTCTATATGTGCCAGCCCCTGTTTCTCTGAAAAAATACATAAAAAAATATTCATCATATCATATTCGGTTTAATGCCCATTTTACGTGCTGGCATGCATTGGGCAGTTTTAAGAAATTGACTTCCAAAGTAACCTATTTTTGACCAGGTCTTTATTTATCCCTCTTCCCATGTTTTCCTTGGCCTCCCCCACACAACTGAACCTGCTACCTCAACTGTTCTACATCTACTGACCCAAGAACCTTCATTGATTCTCTCTTAGATTAACAAATATATTATATTTTATATTCCAGTAATTTCAACAATTCCATCAGAGAAAATTCTTACTACAATACCTGGTAAGTAGTCCTTCTTTCTTCACTCACAATGTTAATCGGACGAGACTTATGTTTTTTTCTGTCTGCATGTCTGTTTCTCTGTTTGCGTGTCTTACATTTGTGACTCGCAATTTTTTTTTAATGAAGTCATGTGACGAACAATCTGTTCAGAAAATTGAGTGAACCAGATTTTTCTGGAAAAATCCGATTTGTCCTTCAACATGGTAAAATGACATCATTTGTTTTTTTTTCAAATAACTAAAATTCTCTGCATTAGTATTTGCTCTAAAGTCACCACACATTAGGATTAATTTCCTGAATCAAGTACTGCTGATCCACTTTGTCCCCTAATACAGAAAATTACTCCACCTCAAATTGGCAAAACCACTAAAATCTGAAATTTATGGTTGTTTTTTTTGTTTGTTTGTTTTTTTTAACTTACTTCAAACCGTAATTATATAATATAAACATGATGTTGGGAACCGGGGAATAAATATTTTATATACAAAAACGACTGAAATATATATACAATAAAAAAACAGTCGTTAGTATAAGAACCCCCCTCCCCACTTTAACATGTGACTGATCAGTAGTTTTGCCAGTGGAAAAACTAGATGCAGATCTCAAAAGCTTTATTTCATACACCTCTTTCGAAATTACGAAAGTGGACCCGCATCTGTAACAGCAAGTCGGTCACCTGATTAGGGTCGGGAATGGGAATTATTAAACAAAATTTGGGTAAAAAAAGAAAATGGCGTGGGAAAAGACCAAAATAAAAAGGGGCCTTATGATATCATGCATACTCTAGCTAATTTAAATCAGGGAAGATAAGAAAAGTAAACTTACACTAGTCTAGAAAGGGTAAAAAAAGGGGTCAGTGTTCGGTTCGCCTGCATAAAATTATTTATGTAAGTACCTTACGTAAATAATTTTTTTCTAAGTAGCACTCAAAATTAGCTCCATTTACACAAAACTTTCACCCACCTTTCGTTGAAATTTGTGGAAGGGAGTTTCACCTTCTCCAGCCTGATATGCATTTTCAGATGTTGTTTGAAAATGAGAACAAGCTGGGGAGCAGTGAAAGTCTCATATCTGTAAACTTCCTTCTGTTATGTCGATCATATCATGCCTCTCATATCAACTAGCAATATTCAACATTGACGCCCAATTGTAAGAAGTTGAAAAGGATTCTAGGACGAAGAACTGTTGGTTCAACATACGAACGGTGTAGCCTTCAACTAACTGACACAACACATGCATGATAGCCTGGTTAAAGAAAGTATTTTTAAATACTCGATATATAGCATAGATGAACAATCCAGAGACAGTTATTTGAATGCCGTATTTGCTTTTCATAATGAATGAATGTTTGGTGTTATTTATTTGTTATTTTAATGTCCTATTTTGTCTATATATATACAATAGTTTCGTCAATATTAATCGAAATTAATTAAAGTGATTTAATAAAAAAATGGATTACTTACTAAAAGCCTTTCTTAAATTAAACTGACATCGCTCACTAGAATTCTTACCGACATGCATAAGCAAGAAGAGAAAAGGGAGAGAGGGGTGGCTGGGTTGTCTTGCTTGCTTTTTCTCTCTCTCTCTCCTCCTCCCTCTTCTCTCTCCTGTTAACAATGCTGTATTTAAAAAAAAAATTTAATTCAATGATTGTTTTGATCTCGTAGTCAAAACGTTTCGCATTTGTGTTTAAATGTTCCATTTAGGACTTTAGGGAGACTGACTTGATTTTCAAGACCTAAATTGTAAGAAAAAATAAAAAGACCCCCCCCCCCCCCAGCACAGAGCATCGCTCAGGCGAATTGATGTTTTTCTTTTTTTTGATTTCATTACAGTCTTATTTAAAAGATAAATTTGTATAAAAATTACCAAAATGTTAATGTTTATCTATTTATACAAATAAATCCGAAAGTTTTAGTCTTGTGTTTACGGGAAACTTATGAATGAAATGTGTATTATTTACAATTTTGGTTTCAAGTATTTTAAGTAACGAAATTTGTGAAGCGATAGCGTGCTGGCAAAGTATCATATATTGTGGCATTAAGTAAACATAAAGATAGAAAAAACAAATTTAAACGACTGAAAATACCAAGCCATAACAATAACAATAGACCCACTAGTAATGAGAACACACACCAACCAGAAACAATTAAAGCGACTTCACCAGTAATCGAATTAAGAGAAATTATTTCTTACTTTGAAACTAAATTAAATCGCAGGAAGGTTGGCTGGCCAAGGAAAACTTAGAAGCAAGTGATTAGACAAGAGCGCACAGAGTGAAATTTGAAGACAGCTGACCCACTGAACTGTGAGAACTGGAGAGTGAGCTTTTTTTTTTACTAAGGAGTCATCACTTTATAGGCCCAAAGGCCACTCGAGGATAATGGTTAATGAGTGTCAGGTGGGCGGTGAGACAACACCGTAATGATTGGTAACGATGGTTGAAATTGGGCAGAATTTGATTATTTAAGAATTTGTTTACATTGGGCTTAAAAACGACTATGTTGTATTCAGCTGGAAAACAGCCCTGCGGTATTGTGTTCCACAGACGGGTAGTTCTAAAAAAGAGACTCTACTCATGGAATCTCTGTTTAGTTTTAGGTACACAGAGAGAGAAAGGGAAATTATTGGCAGTGGTTGTAGCTAGATGAGTTTTAGTTGTGAATTTGTTACAGGGGGGGAACCATAGATTGTAGCTGAGTCGAGCACCTACCATGAAAATAACGATAGAAGAGATGAAGACTAGCAACTTCTTTTCTGTGAGAAAGAGGCTGTAGAGAAGAGAAGAGGACATCCCTCACCATTAGATTTCGAAATCAATTTTGTACTCTATCAAGGCAAGAAACGGTGCTCCGAGTGCTCCTCCCCCCTCCATATGTGGCAACAGTACTCCATTTTAGGAGCTTGCGAAATATCAGAAATCGTCTGACCCCTGAACAAGGGAAAAGTGATGTTAAATGAACAGAAGAAGAAATAGAAACATGGCTGAATTTTTTTTTTACAATAGTTATCTTTCCTTTGAAAAAACATATTTTCAAGACATTTTTTGGTTTTGTTCTTAGAAAACTTTGTCAAAATAAAAAATATATTGAATTTCATATTTCTAATATTAACAAATAAACAATATTTCATATTTCAGAAATGACAAGCTCTACACCGGAAACAAATACAATATCCGGTCAGTAACCTTTCTTTTACACATTGTTTTCTCTATCCCTCTGACAAAAGAGATTGTATCTTTGATTGATTTATTGCATAATTTGAAAGCGTAAATCCATGGAAAATATTTGATTATTTCTTCTGTATGTACCAGTGTTTTGGTTTGTGGGTGCCATTGTGTTCTTTCCCCTCTTATGCTGCTAACATATCAATTGGTGGCTCTTTCTATCAGTGGATGTTTCTCTACAATGAGCTTTTTAATTTTTTCTCTGATTTTCTGTAAGATGTGTTGCTAAAGGTGCTGATGAAGGCGCGTTTTGGATTAGCTTTATTAATTTATAAAATAAAATAAAGTATTTTCAAAATGTTTTGGAAACGATCGTATGCCATACTGGACTTGATGTTCTAATTCTTGGAACAATTGTAATGTTTTAATTCATTGAATATATATATATATATATATATATATATATATATATATATATATATATATATATATATATACTAGATGTACTCATAACCTGGGCTGGTGAAAACAACTACCACTATTCATTCTACTTTGATTTCATTCGAAGATTGATAAACTGTGACATATCTGTTGAGACATTCTTCTTGCATAACTAAAAGGAAGTCTCTTTACTTCTATATTATCCTCATTATTATATAGAAGTAAATTAGAGGGCAACGCTGAAAAAAAAGAGTCACGTTTTCTGTAAATGCTCACAAAGACATTAAGAAATATTAGAAAGTGGTTGTATCAACATAGAGTGATAGGGCGAGATAAATACATAGATAGCTAACAATAAGATGGCTGACTGTTCAGTTAATTATAAATTATTAAAGTATACAGGAAAAAAAGCCTTACAAAAACAAATGTTGATCAACTCACACTTAGTATAATAATAGATTTATTGGTCCCCCGATTTATAACTTATGTTTTGAGGCATGTCCGTCCGTCCGTCCGGATTTTCTCCGCAACCATCCATTGAATTTCTCTGAAATTTTGCATGATGTTGTAACTTTGGTCAGGTTAGAAAGTGACATTCTCCGATTTAAAAAAAAAAATCTGGTTAGCTCCCTAGGTGGTCAAAAGGCCCCAAAATGGCAAAAAATGTCATTTTTTGCCCCATAACTTTTCATCCATCCATTCAATTTCTCTGAAACTTGGCCAAAATGTGGAGGCAATTGTCCCTAATAGAAAATAAGTATCGCTGACCTTGGAAATAATCTGGTTCTCTCCCCAGGGGGTCAAAAGCCCCCAAAATGGCAAAAAATGACCCTTTTCTTCCATAACGTTTGATCCATCCATTCAATTTTTCTGAAACTTGGCCAAAATGTACAGGCAATTGTTCTGGATATAAAATGAGCATCCTTGACCCCAGAAAAATTCTGGTTCGCGTCCCCAGGGGGTCAAAGGGGGGTCAAAAATGCCCCAAATTGTGCAAATTTATTGTTGCATTTTACACTCGCCACATCGAGTCACATACAGAGGGGGACCACGCACGCGCGGCTTGTTATTTCTAATGTTTTAAGCATTTGAAGATATAATGAAGGCTGTTATCAAATGTCGGCTGTTTATTTGGTAAAAAAAGTCTGTGTTGGATTCAAAAGCGTACAATACTAATCTCCTTTTAAGTCTTGGAAGACAATGGATACCTTCTGTTAGAGTGCATGCTCATTGTGTCTATAATAAAGCAAAGGTTGCATAATTTCAACCGCATCTCTCCTGAACTGGCATTGCTTGAGTCCAGTGGCAAGAAGAAGTCTAAGACAATTGGAAACAATGCCAGGATCTGAAATAATTAGCTTTGAAGGATGTTTATATTTCCATTTAGATTTATTGGAGGTGAAAAGACCACAGAATGGCAGAAATGGAACCGTAAGATTGTTTCGAGATTAAAAGAATGTCTCACTGCCTTTTAAGAACATAAATCCATACTTAAAATGACAGTTTTAATGATTCAAATCGAAACAGATTTCACTGAAGAAATAAATTAAATAAAAAAATTGGTATCACTAAGTCGCTGTGGTCATTTAATATTGATAATGTGTTTCTGAAAAAAAAAGTGGTTTTAAATTGTGTACACATACTTATTGAATGTTATTTATGCTATTGAATGACTCGACTAAAAAGAAATAAAGTAAAAAGAAATAGAGGTTGAAAGAGTGTGTGTTTGTGTGGAGAGAGAGGGAGAGAATAAACAAAAACAGACCGAAAGAAACAAAGAGAGATACATCAATATATGTCGCTGATATTTTAAATAGCATATAACGATATTAATATTTTTCTATCACTTTTGACCGAACGATATATAACTAAAAAAATACCTGTCCCAGGACGGGTATGAGGAATAAATATAGCATTAGTTTAAAAAAAAAAAATTTTCTTTGGGGGTTATGGTACGGTTTTGGTGGCACCTCACCCCCTAAATGGTAAAGTTTACAAACAAAAAAACTCACCCTGTTGCCTAGAATACATATTCCATAATTCATAATGATAAGTTCAATAGTTTTGCATTTTACCAAACACATACATATTATTGTTACTCACGCGTTCGCACCAATCCTTTTAAAAATGTATTACTTAATACAAGGCAGAATTTTATATATAGCAATTCTTTTCTCTAAATTTTTTGTATGTAACTTATTTTAAAAGTTTTGGGAGAGACGGATTCAGATTGGCACATCCTCTAAATCATAAAGTTTACAAAATAAAAATGTGCCCATGTTACTTACCGTGTTGCCAAGATTATATATATTCTAAAATTCATAATGATCAGTTAAAAAAATAATAATAATAAAATAGCTTTATATATATATGCACCCCTTAAATGATAATATTTACAAAAAAGATATGCTCATCTTACTCACCGTATTTTCTAGAATATATATTCCAAAATTCATAATGATCCGTTCATTAGTTTAGAAGATTAAAAGGTTTTGGGCGACAGTGTGGGTTTGGGTCAGTGCAATCCTTAAATGGTAAAGTTTACGAAAAAAAAAAATGTGGCCATGTTACTAACCGGGTTACCGAGAATATATATTCCAAAATTCATAATGATAGGTTCATAAAAAATAAATAAAAATAAATTGAAAAAACAAACTTCATATATATGCAGCTCCTACATGTTAACATCTACAAAATCATAATGTCCCCATGTTACTCACCATATTTTTTAGAATATATATTCCAAATGTCATAAAGACCATTCATTAGTTTAGGAGATTACCCTATATATATATATATATATATATATATATATATATATATATATATATATATGTATTTATTAATTTTATATGTACATAAATGTAATCCATGGGCACGTGTTTCTGGCTATCAGCCGTCATCAGCATGGCTAACAGCAAGGATCGAACTTTCGATATCAATGTCTATAGTCCGAACTTTTACCTCCGGACCATGACGCCTTGCCTGGAAATATGTACGATATTTCTCACCTCAATATTTTATGTATTTATGCAATTGTTTTTATTGGCGATGGTAGCGTTTAGTTTGCTGCTTTTCTATTTTTCACTTCCTAAGTGATAAAGAGTAATGCAGAAGATTGCATTTTTAGTCGCCCTTAACTTTATATGACGTATTTTTCGTTAACATATATATTTTAGAAATATGTATACACATACCTAACTTTATATGTATATATATATATATATATATATATATATATATATATATATATATATATATATATATATATATATATTGTGTTTGTATTTAGGCAGCATTTTCTCATTTATGCAAACATTGTTAAGAATAACAGAATTCGTTTGTTTAATTATAGCTTTTTTATTTTTTCAATTTTTCTGATGTTTTTTTTTGTATTAAAATCAAAAAAATTAATAAATGTTTTCACGAACGTTTTCGATTCTTCGTCGAATCATCTTCAGGTGTCAAAAGCAAATGAACAAAAAGGCTGGAGAAAGAAGAGAATTTTAAGAAGACGGTGGAGAAACGCGCTTAGAACGTTTGTCGCATTGTTCCAGGAAGTCGTTGACGATTTAAATTCAGCAACGCTGGATGGTATCAGAGAATAAAATCGCATTACGTTAAACATTTTAAAATGTTACCACTGGTATCATATGTGATGTTGTTAATAATAATATTCAACATCACAACTCAAACAATATTAACATATACTATTGTAATCAAATGCAACCAAACTTCAGATAAAAAGAAAAAGTCATGAAAAATATACACAGATACATATCCCAAATTGACAATAACAATAAAATTTGACTCATTATTTACTATAAGAAATTTTAAACCCAAAATCTTGTAGTAAAAAACAACTCCTTCCCAATTCAAAAACTACTAGAACGAGCCAATGTTATTTATAAATTTAAATGCCCTTTGGGAGAATGTAACTCCCATAATAATAAAAATAATAAAGCTAATAGCTACATTGGTTTTACAAGCACTACCCTATCCTGCCACCTCACCATGCATCTTGTAAACTCTAGCTCAATTTACCAACATCTATAAAAAGAAAATGTAAAACTGACATTAAACCGATGATGATGATGATGATGATCATCATCATCATCATGATCATGATGATGATGATCATCATCATGATGATGATGTTGTTGTTGTTGTTGCTGCTTTTTTTCTTTTTTTTTAAATCAATCTGATCATTTGTCTGCTTTAATTCCAATTCAAATGTTTTTATTCAATTTTTGCATAGAATACGAAACCAATTTCCCCATGGGTCCATCAACAGGTAAGTAAATGAAAAGTTTACCGATTTTTTAATGCTACAACGTTTTCCCATACTCCTAAATACTATCCAGTAGCAATATGACATTAATCTAGCGAATAATACTTTAATTCGCAACTAGTGTAAGTAACACAAATAATGAAAAAATCTAATTAACCCTTATCCTCGAGTGGCTTTTGACCATGGTAACTGGTGACTTATTAGTATTTTTTTAATTGCTAAACTCCAATAAACATTGAGAGTGTGCTTAATCTAAAGAGAAAACATATTTTATATATTACAAAATTATACAAGGAAAATGAACTTGTTTCTTTTTCCTAAAAGCGTCACCGCTTATCAAGGCCAAAAGCCAATCGAGGATAAGAGTTAATGAGATGGAATGATTGATAGTTGAGAGATGAAGAACTTTATGAGAGAATTAAAAACGATTGATGGAATGGACCGAGTTCGAATACTTGTGGGGGCGGTTCATGACAGGAATCTGTTGATATTTGATTTGAAGATGACCATATTGTAATCGTCAGGGAAGTAGTTTGGTGACAATGTGTTCCACAGACGGGAAGCCCTTGCGAAGAAACTCACTTTGTGGAAATTCCACTTGACGTTAGGCACTTGTATTATTTGGATTATTCTGACTACTACTACTTTAGGGACAGACAACGAAAGTGAAAGTTATTTGTCTCTTAACCAAAAAAAAAAAAGAATGAATACCCTTGATTGAAAAAAAAGTCGCCAAAAATCAGAGAATTAACTTTTTCAGTATTAATTAATTAATTAATGTTAATATAAAGTATTTATTTTATTACAAACAATAAACAAAAAGCTTATGGATTTTTTGTTAGGTCACATAAATTACTTAACCCCCCCTTTCATTTCAAGAATAAAATAGTCGGACCTCAGTGATCACTTTTATGAAAAGATAACACCCTGAAGGTGCGAATGAACAAAAAATATTTAACGGCAGCTCTTAGTAGAAAATGATACTAAAAAAATCGAAAATTTAAATGTAAAAATATAATAAATTAAATATCTTGAGAGTTTTAAATATTAGCTGTCTTAAAACATTTTTATTTCATTCGCACCTTCAAGGTGTCACCTTTTCCTAAAGGCGGTCATTGAGTTTAAACTCTTGTTATAATAAGACGCATGTCGTCCTTCAAATGAAGTGTGTGTGTGTGGGGGGGGGGGGGGGGTAATTAATTAAGTGACCTAAAACATCTATAAATTATTTTTTTATCGTTTAAATAAAATAAATATTTTCATTTATTAATTAATAAATACCGATTTTCGGTGGATTTTTTTTATCAGGAGTAATCATTTTTGGTTAAAATTACTTTTCACTTGCATCGCTCGTCCCTGTAAAATAGCCTATTAATATATATCTACTCGGCATTTAACTCGACTTTTTGGCCAAGATCAAAGTGTAGTATCTGTTCCGATGGATACTGCACCCCATAGACTGGTATTGTCTTGGCCTTCGGGGCTTGATTTACACCGGTCTATGGGTCTGCCCTGTGCAGTTCTAGGAGGTCCACCCTCTCAGGCTTCGCCTCCTCTCTTTGGGGAGGAGTAAGTTTATTGCTTACTGCCTGAGGCGCCCCTACCGGGGAATGCCGACGGGGCTGCCCAGGCAATTTTTAATGGCCAGAGTGCTCACCTCTCGGGCGCTGGCTTTTCAAACCCTACTTTCCCGACCCGACCTTGGGTCACATCTTACTTGTGGGAGTAAGATAAAACTGGCCTTGTGCCTAACTCCTGGAGAGGAGTAAATAAATACTCGGCATTTAACTCCGGAAGGAATCCTGGGAGATAAAGGTAGATTAAGTGGTTGAATCCCAAGATGTTATATTACGCCTTACTGATGACTGTATAAATCTTTTATACCCCGTGTCGCTACTCTTGTTGTTGTCGTCGTCGCCATCATCGTTGTGAACCCAGGTCCTTTTCGTCTGTTGGTAAAATGCATGCTAACACTGGTTGTTTAGTGTATAAAAGGTTTATTTAAACGGGCAGTAAGAGAAAAACAGACCAACTTCGCATGTGAGAGGGGGAGAGAGAGAAAGAGAGATCGACAGATAGCCCATCGCACTACTTCAGCCGCCTGATACTTGCTGTCCTCAAAACATCTTTCCTTGTTGAAATCTTGCCAATTAAGAGTGAGAAAGAGAACATCACCTGGAAACCACTAAAAAAATCAAAAATTTAAAATGTAAAAAAAAAACCAACTAAATTTCTTATTATTTAAATAATAACTGCCTTTAATTGTTTGTTCATTTGAACCTTCAAGGTGTGACTTTTTTGCAATTAGGTGTAAAATTCATTGATTTATTAAAAAACAAATCATTTTCACTTTCATTACCCGTCCCTACACTCTTCTCATCTTATATTCACAACATTTCAATCAATGTAATCTCCGACTTTCGTCAGGTGGCCTTTTGGCTAAGATCAAAGTGTAGTATCTGTTCCGATGGATACTGCACGCCTGTCCTGTGCAGTTCTAGGAGGTCCACCCTCCCAGGCTTTGCCTCCCCTCTTTGGGGAGGAGTAAGTTTATTGCTTACTGTCTGAGGCACCCCTACCGGGGAATGCCGACGGGGCTGCCCAGGCAATTTTTAAATGGCCAGAGTGCTCACCTCTCGAGCGCTGGCTTTTCAAACCCCACTTTCTCGACCCGATCTTGGGTCACATCTTACTTGTGGGAGTAAGATAAAACTGGCCTTGTGCCTAACTCCTGGGGAGGAGTAAATAAAACTCTTTATGTTGAACTCAGGAATCTGGACAAAATTTCCAATTGAACTCTTTATTTAATCCACATGGGTAGATTGTTCTCATCCCGTCAGCTAAGACCCGGTAAAAGTGTTAATTTTATGTTATTCTTAGTTATCGTCTGTAGTAAGTACTGAAATTTCAACATGCAGAATATTGTCATTTTCAACTGATTGTTAACCTGTTACGCCACATGTAATAAGAATAATATAAAATTCTGAAAAATAAAACAAATTAACACCTTTATTTATAACTGCTATGTATTTCTAAGTAATTGGTTAAATAATTGGTTAAGTAATTTGTTAGCTATAAATAAAATCAAAGTAAGAATTTTAAGTTTATTTTTATTGTTTTTTTTTAATTTTTAGTTAAGTTCACCCCAAACAAGGCACAATGCCACTGAGATGTAGGGGGTTACTGTGAATTAGGGGAATCCGATATGAGGAGTTTTGCAGCGAGACACTTGTCCACATTACATTTAAATGTCTGTATGTTAGCATGGTCAGGGAAACAGGAAGCAGGAAAGGAATTCCAAAGGCTAGCAGTATGAGAAAAGAAGCTATTAGAGTAAAAAGCTCTCCAACATTTGGGGATCTCAACAGTGAAGGGGTGAGATCTTGCTGACGGGTTGATCGGGGGTATTTACATAGATGGGCACCAGTGCAGAACATTCATTG
The DNA here is from genome assembly GCA_963556195.1 of Sepiola atlantica. Lineage (NCBI taxonomy): Eukaryota > Metazoa > Mollusca > Cephalopoda > Sepiida > Sepiolidae > Sepiola > Sepiola atlantica. The sequence continues at coordinate 70,935,474 of OY744528.1, read as the reverse complement.
GAGCATATTCCATTAAAGTACTTGTAAAACAATCACAGAGATGCAACATTGCGGCGTAGGGACAGAGGCTGGAGCTTGGTGGATAGTAAGGGACCTATTAGATTAAAGACTCTTTTTTTGATCCTGTCCAAGATGTGACAACAATACTCCATGCATGGGTGGATGGTGGCTTTGTAGAGATATAGGATACTGGCAGGTGTGAGAAGTTTTTTAGCTCGGTAAAGGGAGCCCACCTTCCTTGCAGCAGTTAGACATCTATAGTAAAATATGTACACTACAATGTTAGTTTTTAAAATACATTAGACGACCCGTGACATGTTGAGTCAGTGTTGGTACATTGTATATTGGTGTATACATCTACAGCCTTTAACCAAATGTGAAGGTAAATATATATTTTAAAAGTACATTTATTTATTGGTAGTTTATGGAATATGTATTAGATATGAAGAAATTGTATGATTTATTTGATAAAGTATATTTATAAAACATTGTTATTTACAATGGTGCATCCCTGAGTTTGTTTTGCAAGTACTTCAATGGAATGTGCTTCGACGAACTTGTGGTACTTGTGCTCCCTCAACGTAAATACCTCCGACCAACCCGACAATCAACAAAATCACACCCCTTTACTGTAGATGTTCTACTATACTAGCTTTTTTCCTCAAACCGCTTGCCTTTGGAATTCACTCCCTGCTCCCTATTTCTCCGACTGTACCAACATGCAGAAATTTAAATGTAATGTGAACAAACATCTCACTGTACAACTCCCCACTTAGGATGCCCCTATAAATTTTGCCCCTAATTCTCAGTAATGTGCCTGCTTTGTTTGGAATGAATATAAGTAAAAAAAAAAAAAAATTCTGAAATATAATATCAAATCGGTACAAACCCAAAATAATACAACAATGGAAACGAACTGAAAAACAATATTAAAAACTGGTAAGAATGACAAACCACCTCACATTCCGATGCAGATGCGGTGATCTAAAGCTAGTTCCACCAGGTTTAATTTTGAAACTACCAGTCAGTTCCGGAAGTACACAAAGGGCCGCAAGAAGAGTAGGGCACGAGCTTGTCCGAGATAGAATCCACAACAGCCGATGGAAGAAACAGGAATTACAGACCGAAATTGGTTGTTTGGTTGTTTTGTTTTACGGCATATCAACCCTTTTCGGGTTATTTAATGCCGAATCAGATCATTTTGGTAAAAGTTTTTATGCTTCAAGTTCTTTATATCTTAAAATATTAATTCACGGTGCTTGGTTTGGTTGTTTTGTAGAGGAAAAACGTTTTTGTTTTTAGCTTTGCGGAACGTGATTGAGTTGTGCAAAGGGAAAGGAAAAAAAAAGAATAACATCAATGTTTGGTGCCTTTTAAGTCAAGAAGCCGATATTTTCAGACAGCCTGATCTGGTAGCATCAGAACAGACCGAAATCTCAAGCAAACTCGCCCTCCTTTCCTGAAAGATATATCACTGATCGATGTTAGAACCCACATCCAACAATATCTGGAGATGTCATATAAACAAGAATTGCAAGAAGTCAACTTTCGGCAAATAAGAAAATTGAAAAAATGAAAATAACAACCAAGCTGAGAATAGTAGTTTAACTAACACAAATTATCAATCCTCATCTAAAAATTTCCGAAATATAAAGACAATCATAATTTTCATGTTATATCGATTCAATCGGTTTATAATCTTAAAATGGAATAATTGAAACATTTCAAAAGAATCATTTTATTATAATATGATAAATCCTTATGTACGGCCACATTTTTATCAATGTATGTACTATTTTCAGTGTATATGCCCGCAGAAAGTTTGGTACCATCTGCAGGTTAGTGAAATCTTTTATTTGTGTTTATAGTATAAAAAGCTATATGTTAATGATTTTAAATAGAAACAATTGACATAACCTGGTTCTTTGTAAATTTTAATAGAATAAGTCAAATTGGAATATTAAATTGTGATGAGTTAATCATCGACAGAAATTATTTGATTATGATTTGTTTATTTTCTGTATTCTGAAAAAAAGTTTCTCAAATTCATTAAAACCGATTCATAATAGCATTTAAAACAATATATATTTTGGGGGGATAAACGAGCAAATATTTTTGCTAGGCTGGGAGGATTATATAATAAAAGAACTACATAGAATATGTAGTTAAAGCAAAATAAATTGTTTTGGACTATCAAATAATTTTTATTATCACTTTAAATCATAAATTTATGCCGTCAAGCCGAAACTATAATTATTTTGTTACGGTAATGTTTTAAGCTCTATTTATAAGAAAGTCCAAATAGATCAATTGGTAGAACCTCAGACTGAAGATCTCAAGGTTTCGGTTTTGTCTTCCAGTCATTTATTAGTTTGGAATTTATTATTTACTATTGATGCAATATTCTCCATTTTTTTAAGTAAAGATCTGTGATATTTCGAAATGAGACAAATTCCGCAATGTATTTATTACTTAAAAAAAAAAATTTTGACTGATGGACGGACAAGATCTCTATTTATATAAGATGAAACAAATACAATCATTGCTTAAAGCTTTTGTAGTAAATTTATCATTGGAGGATGCTGAATGTCCATATCACATACAGTCGATTTTTTTGTCAGGCCATTTAGTTTGCAATGTGTATATAGTGTGTAGCATGAAGGAAGCACTTTTCCTTTTAGAAATGCTTGGATTGCTGGTGGAGCGGGTCTGATGATTTAAAACCCGAAACTTGCAATGAAATCAGTTCATCACTGTTGACTGACCTCTGAGCATCTACAAAATGTATTTTACAATAGTCTGCTAATAGCTCACCTTTATTTCATTAAAATATTTCTAATAATAGTGTAGGGGTAGGGACGCCATAAAATGGAAATAATTTTAAGCATGGCAGTAATATACAACAGATGAAGGATACAACTGTGGAATTTCCACGGGTCACACTAGTCTATATAATAATACGCTAAGGCAATTTCATGTTCGTATGTACGTTATCACCCACCTACCGCCCCTTTTTTTAAAAATAAGATCGCTTGATTGCTGAAAATTTATTTATTTAAAGAATATTTAACTAACAATTTTTTAGGGAAATTAGTTAGTCTATAATAGACTAGAGTTATGACAAGGGGCAGCAGGAAGAAGAAGAGGACATCGCCCACTAGATTCCAAAGTCGGTTTTGTACTCTGTCAAGGCAGGAAAGGATGCTCTGAGCAGCACCTCCCCAGATGTGGCAGCAGTACTCCATCTTAGGTCGTATTTGGCTCTTATACAAGTAGAAGATTGCGTAAGGAGTGAAATACTTTCTGGAGCGGTAGAATAGTCCGACCATTTTTCCAGCGACCTTGGCAACAGATTTGATCTAAGTCTTTCATTTCAAGTCTGGAATGAAGGTCAGTCCCAGAAGCCTATCAAAGCAGGGAGCTTCCTCAAAACGAGAGCCATTCATTTCAATTGGGGCTAAGTGAAGATCAGAGCGTTGGTGGTGAAAAAAGAGAAGCTTGGTTTTAGGCATATTAAAAGTAACCAGCCACCTTTATCCACCATTTTCCCCCACGTGCTCAAGGTCGGAAGAGAGAGAATCAGAAAGATCTTATAATGCTCTTTAAAGTGTTGCTATAGATAGTTATGTCATCTGCATAAATGTTGACAAATTATCCTTTTTTTATTTTGTGTTCTCTTCCACAATACTAACATTTTTTAAATCTTTTTTTACATATCAAATTGGATTGACTTTTATAGTGGTTTTATTTCTGTATTAATTTTTGTTGTTGTATAAAGTCAAGGCATGTATTTAAAAATATATTTCGTATTTGTAATTGTTCCATTATTTTATATCAGTGCGATGCATTGCACATACCTTCAATTAATCTTAATTGAATAAAGTCCTCTTCAATTGTCTGTTCTTGTCCAAGTTTTTCAAATTTGCAATATCTACTCACATTTCGTAGATGGTGTAGATATTTTATGATTCGTTTGTCGTTTTCATGTTTCGTCAACATGAACTTCGTTCTTTTTGCCACGACCAACCTTTTCTGGGGTTTCATATTTCTTCTTATGATCTGACTTATTTTTTCGAAACTCAGGTCTTCCAGGTCTGTCGGATACGCTATGGTGAATACTTTCATTATGGCATCACATCCAGCTGTAGCCATAAATAAATCAGTTATTTAATTTTCTCCTCTGATTTCCTTGTTGTCTTTTCACTTTTTAGTTCTTGCACGAAACATTGTAGTCAGAATCCTCGAGAGACAATTGAAATCCTATTGGCGACGTCATTGCTGTGAAGTGTACGATCAACCTTGTTAGTGGCTAGCCAAGCTTCTTCAAAGAGAGCGAAATATATATATATATATATATATATATAGGTTTCGAATCGCATGACCGGTAGTGAATAGTCATATCTCTATGCTGATGAGTCCCGATTATTTAAGGACGAAACGTATACGTACATAAATAATAAACAATAACAAATATATATTATCTGTAGCTCCTAGAAAAACCCGTCTAGTAGAGCACTGTAAGTGTAGTATTAACACAGCATGACGTCGCTAGCTTTAAATGCATCGTTCCTTTCATTAAAAAAGTAGAACGCTTTATGACGTCAAGCCGCCGTATAAAGTGTTAAAATTATCACCGTTTATTCGCTGTTCAAAATTGGCCGAGTGGTTAAGGCGTCGGATTTGAGTTGTAAAATACTCGTGATCCGGGGTTTCGAATCGCATGACCGGTAGTGAGTAGTCATATCTCTATGCTGATGAGTCCCGATTATTTAAGGACGAAACGTATATGTAGATAGATAATAAAAAATGACAAATATTTATTATATATATATATAGATATATATATATATATATATATATATATATACACCTTCCTACTTTTATGCTAATGAGGCAATCGCGTAGCCAATATCACTACAAAAACGAAGGTTTTAACTGTTTAATTTAATTTATTCATTGTTACAATTTAAATCGTTTCAAAATAAATAATCTCTTCCTTCTTACCGTAAAAATAAATGTTCAGTTAAATATTCTTTAAATAAATAAATCGTCAGCAATTGGACGATCCCATCTTTTTTTTTTTTTAAAAAGGGGTGTCAACGTGTGTACGAACATGAAATTAGCTTAGCGTATTATTATCTAGACTAACGGGACCCGTGGAAATTCCACAGTTTTATCCTTCATCTGTTATATATGCCTGCTAATTTGTAATAGCATATTTTGATTAATATAGCAGTTATAAAGTCTAAATAAGATTTCCTTAGCCATTGTGCAAAAGATTGTGCTAAAAACTGCAACATTGATAAGAAAATTTTTTTTTTTAATTATCTTGAAATGCTTTCCTTGAAAATTGGGAATTTAAAAAAAGTTTTCCAAAATGAAAAATGTATAAATATGATTCTTAGTAAGTCTACCCTTATTGTCTTCGTATGTAAAATTTAACAAATGTTATTTTTTTCTTTAATCTTTTAGCCAGTGAGCAACCTGAAACAACATCTGAAGGTAAATAAGAAGGAGGTAACATTCTTTGATAAAAGCGCCACCTTCTTAATCACAGACATAAAATGTTATGCACAAGAACAACAGACCCAAATCCAGCAAAGTAGAAAAGCTTATTGAACCATTTCTCCATCTAACAAGAATTGTATTCAAAGACAACTGGTTCCTTTTATCAATTTTACAACATATCCATCCTTTTTGCATATTTAACGCCCAAATACACTAATTGTAGCTTCTTCGATTGATTGATTATATGCATACTCCAGAGAGATTCGCCACATGCTGGAGAACAAAAGTCTGCCACTTATCACAGTCTTGCACCAGTCTTTCATCTTTCAAGAGCGGCATACCAGTATCAACCATTATGTGGTTGGCCCATCTCTTTGGTGGTCAGCCTCTTGATCTTTCTTCAATGAAATTGTCTTTATATGCTTTCTTTACAAATCTGGACTCTGGTAGCTGGTAAACATGTCCAAACGATGGTAATCTCTTTTTTCCAACGTCGTTGATGGATCTGTTAATATTAGGCCTCTTTTCTGATATCTGCATTTCTTCGGCTATCTTACAAAGTTACTCCAAAGATAGTTCTTAAGCATTTCATTTCAAAGACATTCAGTTTCCCTCTCATGCTCTGCCAGTATAGTCCATGTTTCATTTGCATATACAGCAATAGGAACTAACAATGCATTGTAAAGTTTTAACTTCAGACATGTCGATATGTCCTTCCTGCTCCATACTTGTCCCAAATGCAGAAGTTGCCATTCCTATTCTTTCTTTTAATATCAGATGAGGATCCTGGAACAACTGAGCTAAGAAACACAAAATCTTCAACAACAAAAGAGTTTTAAAAAAACCCAAAGGTTTTGTGTAAAATGTTTATCAAAAATAAATTGCTATTTCATGCATAGTTAGTGGCAGACATAAATATATTGGATGGGATTTACTTTCGTCTTGCAAATTCTATAGTATGCATCGGATTCCATTATACCACCTCACCATCATGCCACCAGCATTAAACCTTGATAGAATACTTTCTTGTAGACTTTGAAAAAGGCATATATAAACTGAAGTAAAACTTAGAAATGGAGGCATCGTAAGTTGCAGCTTCTTCCTGAAATAAAAGCACTTGATATGCTACCAAGTAGCTGTGAAAACATATTCGTGAAGTTACTGTGTTTGTTGGATGTGGCTGCTTTGTATGTTTGTTTGCTTGTTAAACAAGTCGAACTTCTCCACAGAGCTCACCAACATAATGCCTTCAGACTGCCTGCTCTGCACGAAATCCCCCTCGTTGATCATTGTCTTGGCCTTTTGGCTAAGATCGAAGTGTAGTATCTGTTTCGATGGATACTACACCCCATAAACTGCTATTGTCTTGGCCTTCGGGGCTTGATTTATGCCGGTCTATGGGTCGGTCCTGTGCAGTTCTAGGAGGTCCACCCTCCCAGGCTTTGCCTCCCCTCTTTGGGGAGGAGTAAGTTCATTGCTTACTGCCTGAGGCGCCCCTACCGGGGAATGCCGACGGGGCTGCCCAGGCAATTTTTAATGGCCAGAGTGGTCACTTTCTCGGGCGCTGGCTTTTCAAACCCCACTTTCCCGACCCGACTTTGGGTCACATCTTACTTGTAGGAGTAAGATAAAACTGGCTTTGTGCCTAACCTCCTGGAGAGGAGGTAAATAAATACTCATTAACCAGCAGGATTGTAGAGTTTACCCCCCCCCCCCCCCGATACCGAGAGCAGCAAGGTTCAGCAGTCGGGAAAAGTTTCGCCCAGAACACAAAGAAATGGCGCAGAAGCAACATTGGTACTTTCACTTCATTAATGTGTGCTTCCGTGCCTGACACGTCTTTATTTGCTCATGCAGAGACAACACATCCTGATGCCGACTCCTCCTGGATTTTCAACAGAGCCCTGTTAGCGGGTTATGGCCCTAATATTGCTTGGTGCCAAACCTGTCCGTCATGGGTGGCCCTGCAAGGAAACAGAATTCCAGGGCATATATTTGACACTATCATGTTGCCACCGTCTCTACCACGGTGAGGAAGGGTTAGACTTTAGTGAGAGGGGAGGGGGAGACTGCAGAGAAGTCAGTAAGAACTGTAACCCATCACATATGCTTGTTAAAGTATCTTAGCTAACCAAGGGGTTTTCAAAGCAGTTTTAAGCTTCCCATACTTGACGAGGGGTCATATTATCTTGTTGGATTGGATTATGACAGCAAGGACACATGGGAAGCATAAGGGAATGATTTATGTCTGACCCACGTTTTTCTTATGGAAATCGCTTCAGACAAGGCATGAAGCCAATTGATGTAAAGAGCTAAAAAGAAAGAAAGATGATTATCACAAAGGCAGGAGATTCCTATTAACCTTAGTCTTGAAAAGACCAATGCTATAGGTAGGAAGAAAAACAGTCAGCAGGAAGAGAGTTCCACAAGCCTGCGGTTCTTGGAAAGAAGCTACTGGAATAGAAAGCTGTATTATAATGAGGTATCAAAACAGTGAATTGATAAAAACCACTAGAACAAAAGAAGCAGGGAATTGAATGGCCACCCTATAATAAGCTACATTAATCATTTATGAAACTATGGTCAAAAATTTAGTCTTGAACATCTTATGTAAAAAGTTTTTTTACAAATGTCCAAACTATTGACATTTTTCTTATGATGGTTTTGTAAGCAGAACATCGTTTAGACTGTCTGTTATATGACCATCTTCAGATGTACATTCAGTAATAAACCCTAAAAAACATGAGCTATATTTATTCTAATATAAAAATTAAATAAGAATGTGAGATAAAAACCAACGAAAAGAATTCAGATAAAGACTGTTTTTTCTGATTTGGTTGAAGTTTATTTTGCAATTCAGGTAAACAACATTATTATTGACATCATAAAAACGTATTCTTTCTCATTAAAAATCATATTGCTTTTGTTTAATGAACCGTGAACAACTTCTCTGTACAAGTGTTGTAAATTAATGTGGCCTTGAAAGATCAAAATATGCAGTAAATTGTCAAGGGGATCAGAAGTTTAAGGACCACCTGACCAAGGAGCATGTGAAGGAATTTGTTTAAAGGTGAACGCATACATTAGTGTTCGCATGTGGCACTTTAAAAAAAATAGTCACTGTTAGACACTTATTTTCTATCTCTCTGTATATGCCCGATATTGTACCTAAATAAATATTTTGGGTACAAACGCCTTTGCGTTAATTAATTGTAATTGACAACGATCCAGCCAGACAAACAACCCTCGAAGATTTCACCACCAAATCAACCCAGAGTAGTTCCCGTGAACCAGCCAAGTAAGTCTTTCAGATTCTTCAAGTTTTTATCGCTTAATCTCTTCATCTCTCATTGGAACAATCATCAGCATCGTCGTATGCAACACAAATGTAATAATGATATCTAAAGAATTGAGTAATTAATGAAAATAAACAGTAAAAATGAATAATAGTGTGAATTAAAAAAGAGAAATAATCAGGGATTTATTTCCATGTTGCTTGAGGTAGAAATAGTATCCTTTTGTGTAGGGTTAGGGTTAGGCTATTCAAATTATAATTTGTTTGGGTATTTCTTGAAAACGTATACACAGAAGAGAAGATTAAAATTGTCTTGAATGTTAGCAGCTGAGTAGAGATAGTAATGGGGAAATTTCTAGTGTGTGCTTCTTAGCGTATGAAGACATCAAAGAGTTACACTAGATGCATCACACAGGATTAAAAGAACCCTATTTTTTTGGTTTACAATGGTGATTAGTGAGTGTGACATGAGTCAGTCAATCAATTGAACCCCTTAATTTTATGAAATGGGTGATATCTGAGTGAAACCTAATGATTCATATCAATGGCTAAACTTATCAGTTGGGTTTCACCCCCGATATCACCCATTTCATACATACTTGGGATGAGATAGGTTGATTGACTCACAGTTTATTTCTAACCATCTAAGTCCTAGCTGAATTCTGATGATTAGCCATGTATTTCTGTTCGGATACTTTAGAATCCATTAGCTGTGTAACTATGAAACCTAAGCTTCGTTCATAATGTCCTGTCTGTATCTATTTAATATATATAAATAAATATAATATTATTTCAAACTATTATTCCCACATTCCCGACCTTGTGTTACATCTTACCTTGTGGGACGAAGATAAATAGAACTGATTCACCCAGGGATTTTTACCCCGCTTAATAAACCGGTATCGTCCGGGCCTTTGGGTCTGGATTTACGCCGGTCTATTGGGGGGGTGTCGGTCCTGTGCAGTTCTAGGAGGTGCATCCTCCCAGGCTTTGCCTCCCCTCTTTGGGGAGGAGTAAGTTTATTGCTTACTGTCTGAGGCGCCCGTACCGGGGAATGCCGACGGGGCTGCCCAGGCAATTTTTAAACAGCCAGAATGCTCAAATTCTCGAGCGCTGGTTCTTTCCCACTTTCCCGACCTTGTGTCACATCTTACCTTGTGGGAGGAAGATAAATAGAACTACTCTATTTCCCAATTTTACCATCTCATATACGATATCTAACTTCACTTCATTTTATTTTATCTCATTTTATACTATCCTAACATTGTTTATCATTGTAAAAATTCTCTTATTGCTCCTAATTGTGTTGAATGCCACCATTGTTTATATTTCTATCTTATTTTTTTTTTGAAGAATTTTCACTTATGTATTTTACTCCTATGTAATTCCTCCCCTTCGATTCAATCTGTATGGCGAATGCTCTAAATGTTTTGAATGTTTTTATTAATTAATCAATGAGCTGTCCTACTTCTGCTTAAAAAATCCTGTTAGCTGTGCTGGATTTTTGTAATGAAATCTGATGCTTCTTTTCATGAAACTTCTATACGTGATGTTATAAGGTGCTGACGAAGAGACATCTTGGTATCATCAAAAATAACAAAAAAGATGAACAATAAAATATTTCCAAATAGTCTTGGAAACGATCGCCCACCGAATATTCGTTGGTTTTGAATTCAATTTTCAAATGATATTGATCTCAACTAACATTATATATATATATATATATATATATATATATATATATATATATATATATATATATATATATATACACACACGAGGCCTGTCTAAAACGTATCTGCCCTTAGGCTAGAAAAAATATTTCAAATATGTGACGGGGTTGGGACCCTAATCCCCTTAAAGATAGGCCCCTTGTGCTTGTACACACGAAGCCCACTGATCAATCTACTGCCGGAAACACCTCTGGAAGTCTTCTTTTGGAATGGTGTTTATCTCCGCCATCGCGTTCCGCATTATCTCTTTTTCCACACCCTCTCAACAACAGCTGCACGCCGAGCAGTTTAGGGCCTGCCAGAACGCTGATCACTCTTTGCTGATGTGCAGCCATTTTTGAGTCGGTTGAACCACTCCTTAATTTGTGTTACACCCATCGCATCTTCTTCAAACACCTGCTGAATTTAACGCGACGGCAGAAATGAACACCATTCAAAAGAAAGACTTCCAGAGATGTTTCCGGCAATGGATGGATCGGTGGGCTAAGTGTGTGTAAGCACAAGGGGCCTACTTTGAAGGGGATTAGGGTCCCAACCGCGTCACGTATTTGAAATAGTTTTTCTGGTCTAAGGTCGGATACTTTTCAGACAGACCTCGTATATTTATATATATAATGAAAGTTATATATATATATATATATATATATATATATATATATATATATATATATATATATATGATGAAAAGTATGGAAATAATAATCCAACGTAATAAAAAATGAAAAAACGAAAATGGTTTATATGTTCATCAACGTTTCGTCTTTATTTCAAGACTTTCTCAAGATGACTGATTTGAAGAAAAACATAGAAGTTAATATTTGAAAATACGTTGTGCATCTATGACGTGAAAAGAATGTTTGTGTTCTTTTTTCAAACGAAACATAGACGTTAGAATTCAAAATATCAATATAAAAAATGTGATGGTGTTGTTTGATGGAACAAATCAATATAAATTGGGCTTTTTTATATTGATGTGTTCCATCAAACAATACTATCAAATTTTCAGGCTTTTTTATATTGACCTGTTTCATGGAAAATTTAAATACATCACCAGTCTTATTTATATTGATTTGTTTCGTCAAACATTTAACCGCTTTTTCAGTGTTTATACTTATTTTTCTTATAAAACACTTGAATCAACTTTCCAGTCTTTTTCATATTTATTTGTCATCAAACATTTAAAATTTTGAATCTTTAGAATATTGATCTGCTTTATCAAACAATTAAACCAATTTCACAATTTTTTTAATATGGATCTCTTTTATTGAACAATTAAACCACAACATATATGTTTATTAAACATTACTTGACTTTTTCATTTTCATGTTTTTTTTCTATTTTATTAAATATTAAAAAAACATGCATACTATTTTTATTTTGACCTATTTTATCTTGATTTTATTTGACTTTTTTAGCTTGATCTTTTTATCTTGACCTGTTTTAACCTGATCCTTTTATCTTGATTATTTTATTTGACCTTTTTTATCTTGAACTTTTTATTTTTACATTTATATCTTGATTTTCTTATTTTGACCTTTTTTAATCTTTTAATTTTGAGCTATTTTATCTTGATCTTTTTATCCAACATTAAACATCTCTAGTTTTTTTTGTCTCTTGACCATTTTATTTTTATATTTTTTTATAGTAAAATATACCAGATCTTTGGTTTGTTTATGTTGATGCTTTTACCAGTAAACCACATATAAAATTTATTGCATTTTATTAGTTTTATCAAACCGCATCTCTAGTTGTTTTTATAAAATTTATTGCATTTTATTAGTTTTATCAAACCGCATCTCTAGTTGTTTTTATAAAATTTATTGCATTTTATTAGTTTTATCAAACCGCATCTCTAGTTGTTTTTATAAAATTTATTGCATTTTATTAGTTTTATCAAACCGCATCTCTAGTTGTTTTTATAAAATTTATTGCATTTTATTAATTTTATCAAACCGCATCTCTAGTTATTTTTATAAAATTTATTGCATTTTATTAATTTTATCAAACCGCATCTCTAGTTATTTTTATAAAATTTATTGCATTTTATTAATTTTATCAAACCGCATCTCTAGTTATTTTTATAAAATTTATTGCATTTTATTAGTTTTATCAAACCGCATCTTTAGTTGTTTTTATTTTGATCTTTTTAGTCAAATATTTACGTCATTTCGTCATAAATACCGTATTCACTGGAAATGAGTTTAGAAAAATAACAAATAAGAAAAAGATAGATTTAGATATTTCTTTTCTTGAAAGAAAAGAAATATCTAAATTTCCTTGTGAAAAAATTACACGAATTCAAGAAATCCGAGTTTGCTTTTACATTTGTACTTGTATCCATTTTCCAAAAAAAGTGCTCCTCAAATAATCCTTTCATTTCTCTTCTTTATTATAGTAGCGCCAACAACATTTCCTGGAACCAGTAAGTATTTTCATGTTTTTTTTTTCATATCTTCTTTTTCTTGTGCCAAAATGACTTATATCTTTAATTATTAATTGAGAAAGAGATATATTATTTAATTAACCTTCAGAAAATGTTATTCTTTTAGAACATATTATGTGTTCTAGGGACGGGCACTGAAATTGAAAGCAATTTGCCTTTTTTTTTTTAAACCAACAAATGAATATTCCTGATTAAAAAAATCGATCAAAATCAGTGCGAATGAAAAAAATAATTTAAGACAGTTCTCGGTAAAAAAAAATGATATTGCTTGATAGCTTTAAATATGAGTTGCCAATAATTTTGTTTTCATTCACACCTTAAGGGTGTTATCTCTTTGTAAAGGTGGTCACTAAGTTTCGACTATCAGTATACTAAGAGGCATTTCGTTCTTGAAATTTTTCTTTTTAATAAAATAAATACTTTATATTAACATTTATTTATTAATTAATTAATCGTGAAAAATTCATTAAGATTGGATATTTCTGATTTTTGATGAATTTTTTTCAATCAGAGGTTTTATTCATTTTTTTAGTTAAAAAAACAAATTACTTTGACTTTCATTTACTGTCCCTAAGATATTTTGCATATATCTTTAAAAGGCTTTTCGTTTGTAATGCTTCAAATTTCAAAGAATGTCTTGTTCTGTTGATTTTATTAAACAATCATGAAATTATTTTCAGATAAATTGATCAACAAACGAGACCTGTAAAACTAGCAAAAAATGCTTAGACAAATATTTTCCATTGAATTTTAAGATATAAAATTAATTTTAAGAAGAAATATAAAAGAGCCATTATAGAATTTAAGAATTATAAAATAACAAACAAAAAAATACTCGCCATCTGGCGGCAATTAATCTAAGTATTAAATTTATTACATATCTTTAATATAAATCTATTGTAATTTTAAAAACTAATATGATTTCGTTTAAATTACCTCCCTTGAAAATTAATGAACATAATTTGCTAAAGCTTTGTAATACCTACAAAACCATTTTATCTTGTCCCTCTTTTCAGTTGTTGAAAATTGTGTAGCAATAAAAAGACAGATTTTTTTAGCGAAATGTTAACAATACTTTCAGGGTCATTATGAGTCTTCTGGAAATTACCCATTTCAAGTTTGACTTGACAATAAAGACTTTGTGATGTAAGCAAGCACAAAACTAGAAGCAGTTCTCAAATTGTATTATTTGTAATAGTATGAAATGTAAAATTGTAATGACTAGAACATCTTAGTAATCAATAAACTAAACTTTTCATATTTACTAATCACTTTTTCCTGTCTTCTGCAGCTACATACAAAAAATTTGATAAAAAAAAATTATTAAGCGATAATCTGTGATAGGATTGGGGCAGACATAACGTACTGAACAATGTAGAGTAGTATGCTGTACGTATTATATGGAGAAACGTCCTTTCACCCAACTCTGGTAACCTCCCGAACAATATTGGACTACATAAGCAGGTAAATGAGGCCAAATATAAACCAGCATTTGGAAAACAGTATTAACTTATGATCCGAGAATGGAATACTTCATACCTGTCACTCTGACACTTTACAAGCACATTAAAGGTTGATATTACATGTTTGGATATATTTGGTAAAAGACTGGGATATATTTGTGTCACACAATCTGAGAACTACTTGTTGTAAAATCTCTTAAGCAATTAGCTTCATTTTTTTTGTTTTAAATCATCTGTTTTTAAAAAAATAAAATATTTTAAAATGTGTCCCATATTTAAGTATTTATCAAGTTTTAAATATTAACTGAAAAAAAAAAATGACTAACATTTTTCTATTATTGAGAAATATCAAATAATTATAATCATTGTTTTACTAAATTTAAATTTGTGAAAGTAAAAAATTTATTGGAAAATTTAATGAAGTAGGAATTTTAGGTAAATACAAGATCAAGTTGATTGCCTTCTTCCATTTGAAGAAAACATCGATTAGACATTGGGCTCATCAATCAATTCTTAAGGAAAGCTTGTTGACAATTCTTCCGCTATGAAAAATTTAAAAATTAAGAAATATTTGTATTTTAGCCCATTTTTTTTTAAAAAGGATTATTAAAGAAAAATGTTCAATCAAAACACTAATTTTGGCACTTTAAATTCTTATAAACTTTGAACCACTGATGATACTTGCATAATTTGGTGTTTGCTGACAATTCCTCGGCTATGAAAAATAAAAAAATTAATGAACATTTGTATGATGTATGTACCTGTGACGGAAAGAAAATATTGTACACCAAAAATCTCGTTAATTGATCAAGTAGTTTTTTTTATTACAAAGTTTTAATCTATACTTAACGATTTTTTCTTATTAAGAATTATTAAAGAACATTTTTAATGAATAATCGTATTCTCTACAAGAATTTATTCAAATATATGCAGTAATCGTTATTTCAAATGCAATATTTAGTTTAAATGTTTAAGTAAACACATTTAAAAGAAGTTATCAGATGACTCACAACCATAGTGTTTACAATTAGAGATTGTTATTAGAAAATTAGGATGGGGTCTCAGAATAGAGGTTTTATCAAGTTGGGCCACTTTTAACAAAATGTTATCTGAATTTTTATGAAAGGCTTCCACCCCCTTTTTACAAAACTAAATTAAACTAAATATAGCCAACATTTGGGCACCTTACGTCTAGCAGCTGTATTTAAAAATTCATAATGATCGATTAATTAGTTTAGGAGTGAATCCTCTGTATAAAAATATATAAACATAAACATATATATACATATAAATATTTAGTATTTTTATGTAGTTAAATACCACATTATTATTACAGAGGACAGATTCACGTCATTTTTTCCAAATAAGTTGGAAAAAATGACGTGTATTTGTCCTCTGTGATAATGATGTAGTATTTAACTACATAAAAATACTAAATATATTATAGCTCTAGCTTTAAACTATTGAGCTATTATAAGTACTGTGTGTTACAAAAATAAAAAATACACACACACACACACACATATATATATATATATATATATATATATATATATATATATATATATATATATATATATATATATATATGCAGGGTGGGCCAAAATAAGGGTCCTATCTTTAAATTTGAATAACTTGAATTTGAATAACTTCCACAAAATAAAAGTTAAACTCACCAAACTTTATGTGTGTGTAGACTGACCCTTCCGAGATTTTTTGAAATAAACAAAACAAATTTTAGCCGAAAAACACTTCTTAAAACTTACAAAAACTAAAGTATTGTTTTTTACACTGTTTTGAGTTTTTTAAGCAAAAATAATGTTTTCTAAATGAGGGTACGTTCCTTAGGGCTAATACGGCTCATGCTTGCTTCGGAAGGGGTCCTTTACTTATTCTAAAAAAAAAAAAAAAAAAAAATCAATAAATAAAAAAGTTATGAATTTTTAAAAATAGGACCCTTATTTTTGCCCACCCTGTATATATATATATATATATATATATATATATATATATATATATATATATATATATATATATATATTACGCAAACATTATTAAATAACACAGAGTGTTTTTGCTTGATAAGACTTCTTTTTTTTTTTTTCAATTTTCCGAATGGTCCATTTAGTGTTTCGGTTAAATTTCTGTATGTAAGTTCCATGTGTTTCTTGTTCCATTTTCTTTCCTTATTTTTTGAGTACTTTCGATTTGATTCGTCAAATCATCTTCAGACGGTGTTAATTTTGGTTTCTTAAACAATATGTCTTTACTGTTGAGTTTTTTTTATTATTATAACGGCCAGTAATTTACAACTTAAAGTGAGCATATATAATATTGAGATGTTACATGAGAGCGTGATTATGTTCTAAGAGCGTGCAAGATTCAAAAGTTTGATTGCTTCACCGTTAAGAATTTGATTATGTTCTGAGCGTGTTCAAGATTCAAACGTATAATTGCTTAATGGCTAATAATTTGGTAACGTTTATTACTATGCTAGACACTTTAAAATATTGTGACTAGTTTCGTAATTCACATTATTGATTGTAGGATGTTTAGTTTTTATGTAGAGGGCTTCAAGAATTTTTAATCTTTTGGTGTTAGTATCGTGGTGTATTATTTTAGTATTGTTAACTAGTATGTGTTTATATTGAGAAGGGGGGGGGCAGTCATGTTTTTTTAGGTGTTGGCAATGCCCCATGGGAGAATGTACTCCGACAATGACAATAAAACTAATTCTTACATCGGTTTCACAACCACAACACTTTCCTGAAGATTAACCTTACATCTATCTGACACTAGCTCCATTTGCCAATGAAATCGAAAGTACTCGCGAAAAAGGAAAGAAAATGGAACAAGAAACACATGGAACTTACATACAGCAATTTGACCGAAACACTAAATGGACCATTCGGAAAATTGAAAAAATAAAAAAAAGTTTTATCAAGCAAAAACACTCTGTGTTATTTAATAATGTTTGCCTAAATGGAAATATGCTGCCTAAATACACACAATATATATATATATACATATATATATACATATATATATATATATATATATATATATATATATATATATATATATATATATATATATATATGACAAAAAATGTCTGTTTTCTCTGTTGTTCTCATCCAATGCAGACCTTAAACCGATGCTAATTATAAATAATCATACCCTTATGATTGTTTATAGTAAAAAACAAGTTGAATAAACATCATGATATTAATTTTTTTTAAATAAACCATGAATGCTGACGTTAGGTAGAATCTGTTTTTACTTACATAAAATAAATCACATTTATTTTGGGGTGAGTGCGGTTATGAAATGGATACCAGCATGAACGGACGGCTCTCCATGTTAAAGTCCTGTTGATTCCATAGCAACCCTTTAATTATGGATGTTGTCAGCCATCACATTGTCCCTCCTTGCTCCAAAAAGAATCAGGGGAACCAATGCCAAATGACAGAACCAAACAGGTCAAAAAGTGGTAACATGCTAATTCATGCGAATTCCGTTTTTACATTTATTAAAAAAAAAATAATAAGAATAATTCTTATTTAATAAATAATATATGATTTTCCGAGTGAAAATTTGTAAACCTACTTTGCAGTTCAATTTGATAGTAAAAAAGGTATAGATAAAAAAGTAAACAACGGTAATTTACTAGTTTAAGAATGTTGATTATTTACAATAAAATGGATACCAAACAATTTTTACTTAGAATCTTGTTTTAGTGATAACAAGTTAACTTGTTACACGTGAAGTAATGGCTAAAAACTTTCCATGTTGAAAAAATATAATATGGCTTCCTAAAATTTTCAACACGATGCTAAGTCTAAAATTGTAATATATGCAACCAAGGGAAATAACTCTCCAAACTCTCCATTCATATTTTTTTAAAAATAATAAAAGGGTGGATATCTTTTTAGGGAGAGGACGTTTTATTTGTCTTGATAATTTAACATAAATATGATCCGCTTTAGTAACTTTCATTTCTTTTTTGTTATTTTTCAATGGAAGTAGAAAGACCTGGGTCTTGACATTCCACGAAAAATAACCGTCTCTTTCGTCCATTGAAAAAACGAAAATTGTGGCAGATAGCGACAATATTTTATTTTATTATGGAGTGATGTTGAATCTATGGCTGCTTAAAAACAAATGATTGTGTGCACATTTCTGTGCATGTCAGTATTACACGATGATTTTAGAACCAATGAAATCCCTTCATTTGTCATTTGAAGTACAATTTTCCTGACATATTGAATCCTATTTAAGGACAGCCAAATCCGACTTTGAGAGCACTAGAATTTACCACAGGAAGCTATGCCAGTCCTAACCTCACAAAAGGAAGCCATTCAACACAAGAACATGGTCGTCTCCAAATCCAATGTCAACAAATACTTATCATAAACGATCAGAAATACTTGTTATAAACGATCAGAAATACTTATCATAAACGATGAGAAATACTTGTAGTAAACGATCAGAAATACTTGTCATAAACGATCAGAAATACTTATCATAAACGATCAGAAATACTTGTCATAAACGATCAGAAATACTTATCATAAACGATCAGAAATACTTATTATAAACGATGAGAAATACTTGTAGTAAACGATCAGAAATACTTGTCATAAACGATCAGAAATACTTATCATAAACGATCAGAAATACTTGTCATAAACGATCAGAAATACTTATCATAAACGATCAGAAATACTTGTCATAAACGATCAGAAATACTTGTCATAAACGATCAGAAATACTTATCATAAACGATCAGAAATACTTATCATAAACGATCAGAAATACTTGTAGTAAACGATCAGAAATACTTGTAGTAAACGATCAGAAATACTTGTCATAAACGATGAGAAATACTTGTCATAAACGATCAGAAATACTTGTCATAAACAATCAGAAATACTTGTCATAAACGATCAGAAATACTTGTCATAAACGATCAGAAATACTTATCAAAAACGATTCTCATAAGTAATCAAACATGATTCATACAATTGATTGTTCCTTATGTGTTGGCTGACAATCATTAAATTTGAACACTGTAGGGAGATGTGTTCAGAAGAGCAGACTTCGATGGTATAGCAACATTGAAAAAATGGATGAGAGTTCTTAGGTTAGTAGATGTAGAACAGTTGAGGTAGCAGGTTCAGTTTACAGGAGAAGGCCAAGGAAAAATGGGAGTAAGTGATGAAAATGGACCTAAGAGAAAGAGGGATAAATAAAGACCAGAGATAGGTTAGTTTGGAAGTCAATTTCTTAAAGCCGTCCAACACATATCAGCATGTAAAACGGATGTTAAACCAAATATGATGATGATTAGCTCCACTTCCGGGTGGAGACTAATTGTAGCATGCTTGACAAGGCGAGGAAGACGAAGAAATATTACTGGCATATTAAGCCACTATATTTCCTTCTCTACTCATCTAGCTTCACTCTTTCCTTTTCCTTTCTTTCCTTCCCTTCTGAAAAGCAACACTTATAGGAAAAGGGAAGTGGGATGTACTTAGAAGCACAAAAACCAGGGCACATGAACAGATCACAAATAAAAAGTAAAATAATGTTGATTAACCAATCATAATGGTTCCCATATGATTTATTGAAACAAGTTAGAGAAGCTCAGGATAGAGATAGAAGAAAGAGATCGTTGATCAAGAGAAGAGAGTTTTTTTCCAGCTGATACCAGAGCGTTGACACAACTGAATACTAAAGAAAACTGTGAATTTTCAAACCGCATCCGACACAGCAGAATGCTGAATACAACAGCGAGCTTTCAGATGACATACCAACATAACTGCTTCAGAATGCAGGTAACGACATAGCTGGATGTAAATCCACACAAGTTGAACATAAACAGCCATGAACAATATAAGAATGATGAGATGAATCTTTACGACATAATAGAAATGAAAGAAAAATATATAAATCTCGATTGAAGTTAGTTTGTTCCCTTTTCATTAAATTCTAACATCCTTTACATCTTTCTTTTTGTCATTTGACTAAGAAGCAACCCTGACATCTCTATTTGAATGAAACTTTCTATGTTATCCCGAGACGATAATTTCAGGAAAGTGCTAAAAATTAAACAGCCATATCATAAACAATGACCGTGTCATGATCAGGCGGACGTGTAACTGCAAACTGGAAGAAAGGATTCAATCAATCGTGCTTCATTAGAAACTTGATATTGGTGAGATTAGGGATACCTTACGTGCTCGGCGTCTCAGGTGGTTTGGCCATGTACATCTTATCACCTCTTGCAGAAACTCCATAACGTGTCTGGATAACCCAGGCACTAGAAAGCCTTACAGACCGAGAAAAACCTTGCCTGAATGCATAAGAACTGACATGACTTCATGCAAACTGACTGATGTTAACCCTTTTGACTGGACTACATGGAGAGCAGGCATAAGATGTTGCTTGATGTTGCCCACTCCAGAGTCTGGGACACGCGCAGCACCTTAAATACCAAAACCAGAAGAAGAAGAAGACAAAATAAATTCTCCAAAATAAAAAAAGAATATTTCACTTCTGTCAACAGCAGGGTTTAGCGGAGGAACCAATTTCAGATTTGTGGTTCAAATCAGGAAGAAAATTAGAATGACGAACTTACTTGGATGAGTAATACGCCTGGCCGAATCTGACTGAAATAGAAATGTTACATAAGCAAAAAGGGATCACCATTCTTCCACGAAACAAATAATGGCTCCACAACTAAATAGATATGAATATTTATTTCACGGGAACACAGGAACAAAATGAAGATAATACAATGGGCTGATTCATGTCGGTTAGATGAAGTTGTATTATCTCGGAGTTCGATATCCCACCCGCTCGTGGTTGAGAACGGGAAAAGGCACGTCCTGTCGGCTAGAAGAAAAACTGCGAACTGAAGATCTGTGTGGTTTGGGTTTTATGCCGAGACGATTCAGCCAGTATGAATTTAGTTACACGCAGAAGTGTCATACGCTCACACGGTGAAGAGGCGATGATTACATAATCTCCAACTCAAATTACAATCTCACTGCTGGTCACGTAGACTGATACAAAATAGTTTGCTCATGCAACTGCTACAAGGGGAACAAAAAAAGGAAACACATTTTTACAACAGTTTTAATCTGTAAACGTAAACTCACACACCCATTCTCATTATCAGGTACGTGAATAGCCAATGAGCCAAAAAGTTGAAATTGAGATGAATTTCCGAACCGGATGTGGGTGGAGGCACGGCTACCATGTGTGTGTGGAGACGGCAGTGCAGAAAAACAAGAACTAAAAACAATTTGGATGGTATGCTAGTGATAAGTAGTAAAAACATATTTAAAATAATTGGAAAAATGCTTAGTAAACAAAAAACAGGAAAATTTACAAATAAGTTAATTATCAGATTAATTAAGTTAACAGGTCAATTTTTTTTGGGGGGGGGGGGGGGGGTAGAGCTTTCAACTCTCCTAAAAGAGTCCAATTAGTTTCAAGCAAAAAAGTTAAAAATAAGAGAAAGACACTGAGTGCACATGTGGGGAAAGGAGACAGGTAGTCATACTTTGATGAAACAAAAGTCCTCTACCCCCCTCCATCATGAATCGTTGAAGTCTCAGCCGTCACAGCAAAATTAACATTTTCAGTTTCCAGAGAGAACTGTCATAAGAGGGAAAGGGAAGGCAAGGAAGTACAAGACAGAGAGAGGAAAAGCAAGAAAGAAAAAAAACAGGAAAACAGAAATAAAAAGCAAGAAAGAGGAGGAAAGAAATAAAATCCAGCCAAATAGCGATGAAAAAATAAGGAGGTAAGGCTCTAGTGACTTGGCAGAAATCATCTTTTACTTATTAAAAAAAAAGCGAATTTCGACCAAAAAGTGGAAACTCAAATCCATGGCAGGATTTAAGTGGAAATCCGCTTTTTCTGGATTAAAAAAAGCGGAATTCTGCTAAGATGCAGATAACTCACATCCTTGCATCGACATACATGAAGTACAAAAAGTAGATAAATTTGTTTTGTTTCAATTTTTAAAAGCAGAATTTTTGAGTAATTTAACTTTTTTTTATGTTTGAGAGAATCTTTGGGGATATTTCATCTGATAACAGGCCCAGATAAATATATTTATATATTTACTAGAAAAAAATGCGACGTGTTAGGTCACACATTGAGCTCAAGTTAACTGGTTTGAATCAGGAAAAAGTGAGTTTGAAAAGCCAGTTAAATATCAAAACATAAAAAGACAAAATCCATAATTAGCCTCTTTCTGCTCGCTATCTCTCTCTTTTCTTCTCCAACTATGAGTTAAATTACTGTCTGTGGTGATATTCCCTTTTGTTTATAATGGACTGTTCCAATCCTTTGATTCTTTCCTTTCTTTATTACTTTCAACTGTAAGTAACAGTAGAGAAAGAGTGACGGAGCAAGAGTTAATAGACAACATATAGAATATGAGCTGGGGGTCAAACAACATACAGTGAGAGAAGGTGAAAGCGATAGATAGAAAGTTAGCAAGAGATGGGTCACTTGATGAGTTAGTTTCAAATTACGGCTAATTAGAATAATTTAAATGGAAGGGTTTTTTTTAAACATGACTCAATCCCAAAACTGAGGAATATTTTAGCATATATTTTGTGCGATTCAAAATAATATAGGGAAAAAGCCTTAGGGAAACAAACGTTGATTAAGTCAGCTTTAGTATAATAATAGATTATGAGATAATCCCGGAAGGCTCCCAATGAAATGAAAATCACAAAAGTGAAATTAACGTGGCAAACGGACAAGTTTTTCACACTCTTTTATAATTTGGACATTTGGGGTGGATAACTCTAGTTACTTCCGGTTTGGAAAAACATTATATGCAACTTATATTTAAGTGTTTGAAGGCTGGAAGTAAGTAGAGTTATCCGCCCTTCGTAATTTTGATGAAGTAGACAGGCCACCATATTGAATTTTGATGTGAACATTACTGGAATATTCAGTATCAACTAATATTTGTAATGTATTGTCTTTACACAATAAAAGGACCTAAATCTTGATTTTAGTACAAAATAAGTTGTTTCGAATTAATGCCTAACATCAATAAAAAAAATTTTTAATTCAGAATTTATACCAATAAAGTAAGAAATTAGGGTGCTTGTACAGAGAAACGTGCGTTTACATTATCGATGCCACAAAAAAAACTGTATTATATACGTACGCAGCAATTTAAATAAGTATCGTCACCAAAAAGTAGGTAAAATGATTGAGTAAAACTTTAATTATAAGCAAAATCCATTTTTCGGGAACAGTTAATTGACATGTTCGAAGGCCGCCATCTTAAGGTAACTGGAGACAATTATGCCAAACGCACTTACGTCCCTGATTTTGTGTCCGGTTACCTTAAGATGGTGGCCTTCAAACATGTCAATTGACTGTTCCCGCAAATGAATTTTGCTTATAATTAAAGTTCTACTCGATAATTTTTCCTAATTTTTGGTGACGATACTTATTTAAATCTGCTGCATAAGTATATAATACTGTTTTTTTGTGGTATTGATAATTTAATATGCACCAAAATTACTTCTTAATTTTGGATTTAAAAAAGAGGAATGATTCGTACATGTTATTTCGCAATGCAAATAATGATTTAAATTGTTTCTAACAAATGAAGAGAAAGTCTGTTTTGAATCTTTATTCGATTGAATATGAATAAAAAGTTAAAATTGCCAATTTTTTCTAGTTCCATTGAATGGGGAAAATTTAAAACATCAGTAATAAAAAAAAAAAATAAAATAACTAATGGTGATCCATGTCGTTGCGTAGCCCAGAAGTATTTTGCTGTCATTTTTGTTTTGCTGATACGTTTTTAAATTCAAACGAGTTTGTTAGCGAACGTATGTTCTCTGCAGACAAGCTTAAACATGTTTTTGAAGATCCTTCCCACTTCAACAATACCATATATTCGCTTCCATCCAAATTATATTTAAATTTTATAAAACCTTTAATGAACTTGAAATTTTATTTAGCAATAACAAAAATTAAGCATTTTTGTAGTCCCCCCCCCCCAACCCTAAAAGTAAGTAAACTTGAAATTGGCTTGCAGTTCCCCTTCTCCTACATTGTTGGAGTCTTAAGTGTCACTGAGAGGAACTGATTCGCTGAATCAGTGCTGCTCGTATAAATTTAAAAAATGGATCGACCATAGACGAGGGTGCCCTACACCGAGATGTAGGGAAGAGCATCATTCGTTTCCCCCAAAATACATTCAAAGCCACGGGCACCTGCCATATAATAATCCTGAAAAATACAGTATACAAAACAGCGCAAGTCTGTCTGAGTATGTATGGTAACAAAAAAACAGAAACATTCACACCAACATAAAATGAGAAATCATAAAAGTAGCACCATCTTACAGTATAAACAGCAGGAACTGTATATTGTGCCCAGAGGGAAAATATCAAATTATAAGTTCAAAACAAAAGTAGGTGCTTGTGCAGATGAGCGGCCTTACGAAAAAAATATTTTTTTATAAAAACAGTATTATGTACTTATTCAGTGTTATTTTCTTACTCATTCTACAAAAAAGTAGAAAAAATTATCCACTAGAACTTTAATTACAAGTATTTTTCCATTCTTCGTATCATAACAGCGATTCGTTCAGTAAGCGTCCATCTTTTTTCTTAAAAATACTTCAAGGGCAGATAATTCGCACGCAAAGGTACCCAGTGAGAATATGAACATTTCGTTTTATTGCAATAAATTAATTTAATTTCTTTTATTTACTTTCATTTTGTTTTATTGGAATAAATTTAATTTTTATATATGTAGTTGTTTTTGGGGTTTTTTTTAATTGCGTAATTATATCTTCCTTGCGAATTATCTGCCCTTGAATCATTTTTAAGAAAAAAGATGGACGCTTACTTAACGAAAAATGGGAAAATACTTGTAATTAAAGTTCTAGTGGATAATTTTTTCTACTTTTTTCTACAGTGAAAAAATAATTTTTTCGTACGGCCGTTCATCTGCACAAGCACCCAAAAGTATAAACTACTTAAGAAAAAAACATGAATTCATTGCAAAATGTAGATACCTCTTCTGTCACATGAGCCCAGACTAAATTAAAGAACAACAAATAAAAAAACACCAACACAAACACGCACACGTCTTTACTAGTTAAACACAGAGGAAAAATAAATATAAATAAAAATAATAATAGATTAAAAATAGTGCAAATTATTAACACTACTGTGTATGAAATCAAAAACATTAAAATTAAATCAATAAATATAGATAAAAACAATTGTAGAATAATAAACAATAATCCAAATTATTAACCTTATATAAAAAACATCAAATTCTAAAAAATTAATATCAATGAAAATTGCGAGTTGCTCCCCCTTTGACCGATAATTAAATCCATGCAATGAAGCGAAAGAAAATCAGCAAAATAAAATACTATCCCGCCAAAGAAAAAACACACACACACAAATTAATTAAAATTCTAAAAGTAAAAAAAAAACAAAAAAACAGAATTTTTTCATATTAAAACTATAATCCAAAACACTGACTGTATAAAAAGCGGATAGTATCCACCAACCGATATCTGCAGATTGCAAAAAAAAAAAACAACCAACAAAAAACAAAAGTGTGAGAAAAAAATTCAGCTTATGTTCTAGACTGTCTGATAATTGCTAGGACCATGAAAACTTGATAATGGCCTATTAGAACATGTAATTTATATAAGCACTATATATATATATATATATATATATGTATATATAGTGATTGTATTGATGTTTCCTAGATGTTAATCCAATGAAACTTCGGTGTTTATACAATAGTGCTCAATAACAAGTCGATCTGTATTATAGTATTTATACACACATTATTGGCTACATTTATGCATACATGTTTCAGCTGCCATTTCTTTCGAAATACAGCTTCCTCAGGCCACATAAAAAGTGAAAATTTCAATTTTTACATGGTGTTTTGAAAGAAATGGCAGCTGAAACATGTATGCACATATGTAGCCAATAATGTTTGCATAAATACTACATATATATTAATATTAGAAATGTATTTCCGACAACATATTATGCATTAAGCTGCTTTTATTTGTTGATACTATTGGTTGCACAGGTATTAAACAAACGATTTATTCAGTATGTAGGGCTGGATAAAAACAAAGAATACCACAAAATGAAAAATAAGACTTGTACAGGATTAGAACCTGTGTCTCAGGTGTCGTCTTGGACCACTTTCCGGAGAAAGACAAAATTCTACAAATAACTCATCTCCCAAGTTTGCGGCAAATCAATTTGAATCCCATACGAGTCTCATTTTTCACTTTGTGGTATTCTTTGTTTATATCCAGACTCGCGGTCTAAATAAATCATTTGTTAAGTAATATTACTCATGCAAAAAATAGCATAAAAAAGCATAAATAACATATATATATATATATATATATATATATATATATATATATATATATATATATATATATATATATAAGATACAAGTAATTACATTTATACACAATGTCCTAGAACATATACTGGTTAAAAAATCAGGAACTCTTTACATCCATTTCGATGTGACCGGAGATTGAATAATAATCTGCATTCAATAGTATATCACTGAAATATTACTAATCATCATGTGTTATTTAAAATAAAATCCTTTTAACTAATTTCATCGAAAACAGAAGGTATTTTCTTAGCAATATTTCCAGAATGTTAGCTGTAACCACACCCGCTCTTTTACTTAATAATTCTTAGCCAATGTGATTAATAATATTTGTGGAAGTTTGAGTATCCGAAGCAATAATAATGCTGACACTTATTAATCAAATGCAACTACCCCAAAACAAATACATTAGACGTGATTTTATTTCCATCTTTATTTTATTTTCATGATTTATATACTAAAATTAGAAGAATACCTGTCCCAGGACAGGTAAAATTAATTCCCTAAACAGGACAGTTTTACACCACTTTTATGTCCCCTTATGAAGAGTACAATCAAGATATAAGCTACTAAACTTCATGTCTAAAATCTTTACTCCAATTTTGATCAAAATCAATTACATGACTTTGATTTTTTTTAAATGTCTACAACTTAAGCTTAAGAGGTTTAAAGAATAAATTGAAATTCTGAGAATTTTGCTTTATTTATGTCGAATGATATTCGATCCAATTCAATGTGAATCGGAGATGGTTGAATTTTTAAATGGAATGCTGTGATTATACTATACCCCCCCCCCCCAAAAAAAAAAATACCTTTAAAATACTCCAAAGAAACTTAAATTTGGTGAATATTTATTAATTGATGTCTAATAATTATTATTAAAATTTCACAAAAATTGGAGGTATCTGAATTTTCATGAAGAACTCCCCTTTGACCCCTTTGCATAAAATTAAATTAAAGTAAATATAGCCCACATTACTGCCCCTTATGCCTAGTGGCTGTGTTCCAAAATTCATAATGCTCGGTTAATTAGTTTAGAA
Source organism: Sepiola atlantica (assembly GCA_963556195.1). Lineage (NCBI taxonomy): Eukaryota > Metazoa > Mollusca > Cephalopoda > Sepiida > Sepiolidae > Sepiola > Sepiola atlantica. The sequence goes on along the minus strand of OY744528.1, from coordinate 70,907,539 downwards.
GTAAATCCTGTACATACAAATATATAAACATATATACATACCTAACTTTATAGAGAGAGAGGTATGCATGAAATAAAACAAAACACAACAATCGTGAATATATATTATCTGAACATTGTAAACTCACTACAAACCAGTACATGGCAATATGAAATTATAAAAACAATGTATAACTCGAATTCAAACATTAAATACGTTTCTAAAAGTAAATGTTAGTTGAAAATAATAATAAAAACACTTTTATAAATAATGTCAAATTAAAAGAAAATACCCCCTCCCCCGGCCCAATTGTCTATATCATTTCATTTATATACGTTTTATACTCTGTATAAAAACAGGCATTTGGTGACACCTACAAGCGGGTGGTGTTAGAGCACACACCACCAGATTCAAATAAATAAAAAACGGACACAATAAAGAGGCATTACCAAAAGAAAATCAATAGTAAATAATTTTATTTTAAACGTTATTTAATATAAATATATATTCAATATAAACATATATTCAATATAAACATATATTCACTGTAAACATATATTCAATGTAAACATATATTCAATGTTAACATATATTCAAAACATATATTCAATGTAAACAAATATTCAATGTAAACATATATTCAATGTAAACATATATTCAATGTTAACAAATATTCAATGTAAACATATATCCAATATAAACATATATTCAATATAAATAAGTATTAAATATAAATATATATTTAATATAAATATATATTCAATATAAATATTTCATAGACAGAATTCTTTTAAGTTGGCAGATCTTTTTAAACGCACCTTATATTAAAGTACTGTATGGGACACTGCTAGAATGGGTCCCAATTCACATGATTCCATTGCATTGCCCTAAGGCCAGCCCTGTGTAGAAATGTATTCAAAATTAGTATAATTCGAATAATTTGAAATTTACTTTAAATATTTTACTGTTAAATGTTAGATTGTAGTGAAGAAGAGGGTGAGCAATGTGTTATAATATAAATTATATTTCATTGCAACTTTACTAACCCAAAATCAGTAAAAATCTAATTAAAATGAAAATTAATTAGTGCAACTATCATTTTTGTAACTATATGAATGCAACAGCTGAAATACCATAATAAACATGAACAAACTGAATTTGTATCAACCCGGGTAAAAATATCAATGGTAACTTTTAATATTTAAAAACCATCAGTTTTATAGATAAAAGTGTCGTCAGGTTATTGAAGTGAAGGTGGAATACACTGAAAAATTTATAATCTTAACAAAATGTATTTTTGCATTACAAATGCAGTGATTCTGATAGCTTTTTAATTAGTGACTCCTGGGACCGACAAATTTATCCTTCTCACCCGCGCGGAAAGGATCACGTGACCAAAATTCAAGAATATACATTTCGAAGAACGAGTGATCCTAAGAAGTTGCTGTTGATGTTCTGGTGACAGCCGGTTCCGGTGAGAGGTGAGAATGAGATTCTGAGTCCAGAAATGTATTTACCTGATCCTTATCACAAAATTAAATTGTTCAGTTACAAAAAAAACGGTGGGTAGCTTGGGTTGACTGTTTTTATAATTAGCTTAAAATAATGAAGGAATAAAGAATTTAAAAAAATAACAGAAGAGAACCCACACCCTTGACGGGTTTTCTATATGGATTGCAATGTATTGTTTTTTAGGAAAAAAATTGACTTCGTCCTTCGTTTGCATGGTTAACATTTTACTGCGTCCTTTTAGATTTTTATGCGTCTCTGACGCAGGGTACATAGCTATCAGCATCTCTACAAATGGATATCTAGATTTAAATTTTAAAAGAAAAATTAATAAAGTTAGTTATTTTATCATTAATATTTAAACTATTCATAAAATATGTTCTTGAGATTCACATAATTTACATTGGATAAACTAATTAAATGTCACTTTTCAGGATTTATTATAATCAAGAAGAGAATCTAATATTGATTTTCAGAACATTTTTAAATATTTTAAAACTTATAAGAAAGTGTTAATGTTCACTTGAAGCATTGCGTGTAGCATAGAAATTATTGTATATTATTGAAAGCCTTGATAATGCAAATTTGAAATAAAATAACTGAGATGTCAATGGTTATCAATATCATTTTTTTCTAACATTTTGAGAAAAATCTCTTCATCAAAAGAAAGTTAAGAATTGTTATTGGAGCTCCTCTTTATTGGTTTCTCATTTTTTTCTCCATCTTTGAAGTTTAAATAATTGTTACAGCGGCCAAAGAAATGGACGAAAAATTCAACTTTCTTAATTGCAGAATTAACATCTTGCAGTCAAACCAGAACTATCCAATGGCAGATTCAGAGACCCCCCTCCTCCTCCCCCCAAAAAAGAAAAAAGAGCTCTGATTATAATTCTTAATTCTCCTTTGATAAAGCGATATTTCCCGAAATATTAGAAATAAAATAATATATGAATAACCAGTAACATCTAGGTTATTTTATTTTACATTTAGATTGTCAAGCCTTTCAATAATATATAATAATTTTTATTAGTATTTGCTTTCAATTGTTTAATCAAATTCTTCTATATTCAATATTACAGCCACATCTGGAATAACTACAGCAACCTCTGCAAAACGTACATCTCTTTTTTCTACTTCTCAAGTTACAACTCCCATGATAACCTCTGTAATTTCTACTAGTACATCTGGTATATTCACCACTACACATGCTCCTACTACTAGAAGGACACCTACTACACTGGCAACCACATGGTCAGTTTCTACTCCTAGTCTAACCACATCAATCAAACCTCCTGAAGCAAATTTAAGTTCATCCGTTTCAAAGAAAATAGAAACAACGTCCAAAATCTTCTCAACAAAATCAGTTTCAAGTGTCACGAAAACCTTTCTTCATAAAACATCTTCTGCAATGAAAAGTAGAATAATTCCATCAGCTTCAACAAAGACTTCTATTCATCCAACCACCACTATTCGAAGATATACAAACAAATCTACAAATACTGTATTGATTTCTAAAGCAAGCATGACAACACTGCAGTTTAAAACACAAACATCCTTTCCTATTACATCCTCTAATATCATATATTCAATTCCTACTACTAGTCTTACATCGCCTGCTAAAATACCTAAGCCTTCAACTATTCCAATAAAAACAGCTTCACTTTTTCCTTCAAAAATTCCTACATCTGAACCAACAGCCAAAGTATCAACATATGAAACTCAGACAAAAATTAGACCCACCACAAAATCCACACACATTACAACAATAACTTCAATGCCTGCAACCATATTCACATCCATTCCAGCATCAGTTTCAATACCAAATACAAGTACCACACCGAGAAAAACAACCTCTACTCAACCAAGCGCAAGAATTCCAAAAACAACATCAAACCCTGCTATTTCAAAAACATCAATCCCCACAACGAAGATCACATCAGTACCCACTATAACAGCCACATCGATTCAAAAAATAACACCAATCTCCACTATCACATCAATACCCACTACAAAAACCACATCGATTCAACCATCAACACTCCCAACTACAACAATCGCATCAATTACAACATCAATCCCTACCACTACAAAACCATCAATCCTTACAACATTAAACACATCTTTTCAAACAACATCAATCGCCACTAAAACAGCCACATCAATTCAAACAACATTAATTCCCACTATCACAACACGAGCAGTTCCAATAACAACAGAAACATGCATTACTAAAAAAACATCAAGCACCACCAATACAAAACCATCAATCCCTACTACCATAATCACATCAGTTCGAACATCAATCCCCACTACTACAGTCACACCAATTCAAACAACATCCATCTCCACAAATAAAATCACAACAATACCTACAACTATAATTACATCAATTCCAACAACATCAATGTTCACTACTTCAACAAACTCAAATCAAACATCCCTACCCACTACAACAATAACGTCAATACCACCAACATCAATTCCAACAACATCCATACCAACAACAACAACATCAATTCCCACTACAACGACATTAATTCAAACAACAAAATTTATACGCACTACCTCAACCAAATCAATTCCACCAACATCAATAACCATTAAAACAACAGCATCAATCCCCACTACATCAAAGACATCAATTACTACAACATCAATACCTACTAAAAAAACTACATCAATTCTAACAACATCTATACCCACAACATCACATTCCAGTACAACAACAACATCAATACCCACTATGACAACCACATCAATTCCAACCACATCACTACCTTCTTCAGAAACAACATCGATCTATACTACATCAATTCCAACAACATCAGAAGCCACTACAACAACCACGTCAATTCCAACATCTATACCCACAAAGACAACCACATCAATTCTAACAACAACATCAATACCTACTACAGAAACCACATCAAATCCAACATCAATCCATACTATCACCACAACATCAATACCAACTACACAAACAACATCAATCCCCACTGTCACTACAACATCAATTCCAGCAACATCTATACCCACTACAAAAACCACATCAATTCCAACAACAACCATATCAATCTATACGACCACACCCACATCAATTACAACAATAACATCAATCCCAACTACGAGGACATCAATTCCAACAGCAATATCAATACCTACAACATCAAGAACATCTATCCCCACTACATCAAAAACATCACAACTAACTACAACAACAACATCAATACCCACTTCGACAAATTCAATACCTACTACCAAGACGACATCAATTCCTACGTCAGAAACAATATCAACCCATACTAAAACAACCACATCAATTCCAACAACCACATCAAAACCAATTTCGACAACATCAGTTCAAACAAAAACTTCTATACCCACGACATTAACAAAGTCAATTCCAACAACATCCATACCTATAAAAACAACTCCAACAGCAATAAATACTATCACAACATCTATACCAACTACACAAATAACATCAATCCCCACTACATTAAAGACATCAATCTCCACAACGACATCACTTCAAACAACATCAATACCCACTACATCAACGACATTAATCTCAACTATGACGACATCAATTCCAACAACAACATCAATACTTACTACAGAAACTACATCAATTTCAACAACATCTGTACCCACTACATTAACAACATCACAACACACTACAACAACATCAAAACCCACTAAGACAACCACATCAATACCCACTACATCAACGACATCTATTTTCAAAAAGACAACATCAATACCTACTTCTGAGACCACATCAATTAAAACAACATCAATACCTACTACAGAAACCACATCAATTGAGACGACTACACCCACATCATCTCCAACAACATCAATACACACAACACCAAAGACAACATCAATATCTACTCAAAAAACCACATCAATTCCTACAACCACATCAATCCATACTACATCATCAACCTCTATTCCAACAACATCACAAGCCACTATAACAACCACGTCAATTCCAGAAACAACATCGATACCCTCTACATCAACGACATCCATCCCCACTACAACAACATCAATACCCATGACCAAGACAACATCAATCCCCACAACAGAAACAACATCAACCCATATTACAACAACGACATCAATTCCAACAACCACATCAAACCCAACTTTGATTCAAACAACATCTATACCCACTACCAAAACCACGTCAATTCCAAAAACATCAATACCCATTCAAACTACATCAATACCAACTATAGAAACCACATCAATTCAAACAACAACATCAATACCTACTACAGAAAGCATATCAACTCCAACATCAATCCATACTATGGTAACATCAATACCAACTACATCAATGACATCAATCCCAACTCTGACGACATCAATTGCAACAACAACATCAATACCTACTAGAGAAACTACATCAATTCCAATAACAACATCAATCCATACTACAACGACATCAATTCCAACAACAACATCAATCAACACTACAACAACAATTCCAACAACAACATCCATATCTACAGAAAGCACATCAACTCCGACATCAATACATACTATCACAACATCAATACCAAAAACTACATCAATCCCAACTCTGATGACATCAATTCAAACAACATCAATACCTAATACAAAAACTAAATCAATTCCAACAACATCAATCCACACTACAACAACATCAATTCCGACAACATCCATACCTACTTCAGAAACCACATCAACACCAACTACCACATCAACAACAACTACCACATCAATCCCTACTACATCCACAACATCAATACCAACATCACAACCCACATCAACAACTGAGTCAATTCCAACAACATCGACACCAAATACAGAAATATCAATTCCAACAAGATCAATCCTTACTACAGAAACCACATCAAATCCAACATCAATCCATACAATTACAACGTCAATACCAACTACCACAACGACATACATTCAAACAACAACATCTATCCCTACTATATCAACTACATCAATTTTAACAACAACATTACCCACTTTAACAACTACATCAATTGCAACAACATCAAAAAGTACTACAGAAACTACATCAATCCATACGACCACACCTACTTCAATTTCACATACACCAAAGACATCAATCCCCACTACCACATCAATTCCAACATCAATCCCTACTATAACGACATCAATTCCAACAATTACATCAATACCTACTACAGAAACTACATCAATACCCACTACATCAACCACATCAATTCTAACATCAATACCCACAACATCAACCACATCAATCCCCACTATTACGACATCAATTCCGACAACAACATCAATACTTACTACATCAACAACATCAGTACCCACTATGACAAGGACACCAATTCCAACAACATCAATACATACTACATCAACGACACTCATCTCTAAACCGACATCAATACCTACTACTGAGACCACATCAATTCCGACAACATCAATACAAACTACAGATAAAACTACAACAGCTACATCTATCACAACATCAGTACCCACTACACTATCAAAATCAATTCCAACAACATCAATACGCACAAAAACAACAACATCAATACCAACTACAAAAACCACATCAATTCCAATAACAGAAACCACATCAATGCCACCAACATCTATACAAACTACAGAAAAAACATCAAAACCAACATCGATCAATACTATCACAACATCAATACCAACTACCGAAAGTACATCAATCCCGACTATAAGAACTACCTCTATACCCCCTATATTAGCTTCATCAATTCCAACATCATTACCCACTACTAAAACTACGTCATTTCCAACCACATCAATACACATAAAAACAACCACATCAATTCCCACTACGAGTACCACATCAATCCATACAACACCAACATCAATTCTAACAACATCAATACCTACTACAGCTACAACATCAATCCCCACTAAATTAACAACATCAATTAAAACAACATCTATACCCACTACATCAAAAACATCACAAGCCACTACAATAACCACCTCAATTCCAACAACATCTATACAGACTACATCAACAACATCACAAGCAACTACAACAACCACGTCAATTCCAACAACATCAATAGTAACTAAGACAACAAAATCATTTCCAACAGCAATATCAATACCCCCAACATCAATCCCACACATAACAACATCAACACCTACTACCAAGACAACATCAATTCCTACGACATCAATACCTACGACAAAAACAATATCAATCCATACTACAACAACCACATCCATTCCAACAACTACATCAAACCCCACTTCGATTACATCAATACAAAGAACAACTTCTACACCTGCTATATCAACTAAGTCAATTCCAACAACATCCATACCTATTAAAACCACAACAACAATACCTACTACAGAAACAACATCAATTATAACGACAACATCAATACCTACTACAAAAACTAAATCAACACCAACATCAATCAAGACTATCACAACATCAATACCAACTACACAAACTACATCAATCCCCACAACATCAACGAAATCAATGCCGACTACGACAACGACATCAATTCAAACAACATCAATCCCAAGTAAATCAACGACGTCAATCCCTACTACGACGACATCAATTCCAACAACATCAATACCTACTTCAGAAACCACATCAATTCCAACAGTAACATCAATCCCTACTACATTAACAACATCTATAACACCTACATCTAAAACATCAATAACAAGTACGACAACATCAATCCCCACAACGACAACCACATCAATTCCAACAACATCAATAGCCACTACATCAACGACATCAATTACAACTATGACGACATCAATGCCAACAACAACATCAATTAAAACTACAGAAACCGCATCAATTCCAAAAACAACCACAGTCCCTACAACATCTACAACCACTACATCAACAACATCAATACCCACTATGACAACGACATCAATTCCAACAACATCAATACCTACTTCATCAACGACATCCATTTCCAAAACGACAACATCAATACCTACTACTAAGATCACATCAATTCCAACAACATCAATACAAACTACAGAAAAAACTACAACACCCACATCAATCCCAACAACATCAACACCCACTTCGACGACATCAATTCGAACAACATCCAAACCTACTACATCAATTAAATCAATTCCAACAACATCAGTACCCACAACAACAACCACGTCAATTCCATCAACATCAATACGCATTAAAACAACATCAATACCAACTACAAGAACCACATCAATTCCATTAACAGAAACCACATCAATGCCAACAACATCAATACCTACTACGGAAAAAACATCAAAACCAACATCAATCCATACTATCACAACATCAATACCTACCACCCAAACAACATCTATCCCCACTATAACAACATTATCAATTCCAACATCATTACCTACTACAACAACTACGTCATTTCCAACAACATCAATACACATAAAAACAACCACATCAATTCCCACTACGAGTACCACATCAATCCATACAACACCGACATCAATTCTAACAACATCAATACCTACTACATCTACGACATCAATCCCCACTAAATTAACAACATCAATTAAAACAACATCTATACCCACTACATCAAAAACATCACAAGCCACTACAATAACCACGTCAATTAAAACAACATCTATACCCACTACATCAAAAACATCACAAGCCACTACGACAACCACGTCAATTCCAACAACATCAATAGTAACTAAGACAACAAAATCATTTCCAACAGCAATATCAATACCCCCAACATCAATCCCACAGATAACAACATCAACACCTACTACCAAGACAACATCAATTCCTACGACATCAATACCTACGACAAAAACAATATCAATCCATACTACAACAACCACATCCATTCCAACAACTACATCAAACCCCACTTCGATTACATCAATACAAAGAACAACTTCTACACCTGCTATATCAACTAAGTCAATTCCAACAACATCCATACCTATTAAAACCACAACAACAATACCTACTACAGAAACAACATCAATTATAACGACAACATCAATACCTACTACAAAAACTAAATCAACACCAACATCAATCAAGACTATCACAACATCAATACCAACTACACAAACTACATCAATCCCCACAACATCAACGAAATCAATGCCGACTACGACAACGACATCAATTCAAACAACATCAATCCCAAGTAAATCAACGACGTCAATCCCTACTACGACGACATCAATTCCAACAACATCAATACCTACTTCAGAAACCACATCAATTCCAACAGTAATATCAATCCCTACTACATTAACAACATCTATAACACCTACATCTAAAACATCAATAACAAGTACGACAACATCAATCCCCACAACGACAACCACATCAATTCTAACAACATCAATAGCCACTACATCAACGACATCAATTACAACTATGACGACATCAATGCCAACAACAACATCAATTAAAACTACAGAAACCGCATCAATTCCAAAAACAACCACAGTCCCTACAACGTCTACAACCACTACATCAACAACATCAATACCCACTATGACAACGACATCAATTCCAACAACATCAATACCTACTTCATCAACGACATCCATTTCCAAAACGACAACATCAATACCTACTACTAAGATCACATCAATTCCAACAACATCAATACAAACTACAGAAAAAACTACAACACCCACATCAATCCCAACAACATCAACACCCACTTCGACGACATCAATTCGAACAACATCCAAACCTACTACATCAATTAAATCAATTCCAACAACATCAGTACCCACAACAACAACCACGTCAATTCCATCAACATCAATACGCATTAAAACAACATCAATACCAACTACAAGAACCACATCAATTCCATTAACAGAAACCACATCAATGCCAACAACATCAATACCTACTACGGAAAAAACATCAAATCCAACATCAATCCATACTATCACAACATCAATACCTACTACCCAAACAACATCTATCCCTACTATAACAACATTATCAATTCCAACATCATTACCTACTACAACAACCACGTCATTTCCAACAACATCAATACACATAAAAACAACCACATCAATTCCTACTACGAGTACCACATCAATCCATACAACACCGACATCAATTCTAACAACATCAATACATACTACATCTACGACATCAATCCCCACTAAATTAACAACATCAATTAAAACAACATCTATACCTACTACATCAAAAACATCACAAGCCACTACAATAACCACGTCAATTCCAACAACATCTATACACACTACATCAACAACATCACAAGCCACTACGACAACCACGTCAATTCCAACAACATCAATAGTAACTAAGACAACAAAATCATTTCCAACAGCAATATCAATACCCCCAACATCAATCCCACAGATAACAACATCAACACCTACTACCAAGACAACATCAATTCCTACGACATCAATACCTACGACAAAAACAATATCAATCCATACTACAACAACCACATCCATTCCAACAACTACATCAAACCCCACTTCGATTACATCAATACAAAGAACAACTTCTACACCTGCTATATCAACTAAGTCAATTCCAACAACATCCATACCTATTAAAACCACAACAACAATACCTACTACAGAAACAACATCAATTATAACGACAACATCAATACCTACTACAAAAACTAAATCAACACCAACATCAATCAAGACTATCACAACATCAATACCAACTACACAAACTACATCAATCCCCACAACATCAACGAAATCAATGCCGACTACGACAACGACATCAATTCAAACAACATCAATCCCAAGTAAATCAACGACGTCAATCCCTACTACGACGACATCAATTCCAACAACATCAATACCTACTTCAGAAACCACATCAATTCCAACAGTAACATCAATCCCTACTACATTAACAACATCTATAACACCTACATCTAAAACATCAATAACAAGTACGACAACATCAATCCCCACAACGACAACCACATCAATTCTAACAACATCAATAGCCACTACATCAACGACATCAATTACAACTATGACGACATCAATGCCAACAACAACATCAATTAAAACTACAGAAACCGCATCAATTCCAAAAACAACCACAGTCCCTACAACATCTACAACCACTACATCAACAACATCAATACCCACTATGACAACGACATCAATTCCAACAACATCAATACCTACTTCATCAACGACATCCATTTCCAAAACGACAACATCAATACCTACTACTAAGATCACATCAATTCCAACAACATCAATACAAACTACAGAAAAAACTACAACACCCACATCAATCCCAACAACATCAACACCCACTTCGACGACATCAATTCGAACAACATCCAAACCTACTACATCAATTAAATCAATTCCAACAACATCAGTACCCACAACAACAACCACGTCAATTCCATCAACATCAATACGCATTAAAACAACATCAATACCAACTACAAGAACCACATCAATTCCATTAACAGAAACCACATCAATGCCAACAACATCAATACCTACTACGGAAAAAACATCAAATCCAACATCAATCCATACTATCACAACATCAATACCTACTACCCAAACAACATCTATCCCTACTATAACAACATTATCAATTCCAACATCATTACCTACTACAACAACCACGTCATTTCCAACAACATCAATACACATAAAAACAACCACATCAATTCCCACTACGAGTACCACATCAATCCATACAACACCGACATCAATTCTAACAACATCAATACATACTACATCTACGACATCAATCCCCACTAAATTAACAACATCAATTAAAACAACATCTATACCTACTACATCAAAAACATCACAAGCCACTACAATAACCACGTCAATTCCAACAACATCTATACACACTACATCAACAACATCACAAGCCACTACGACAACCACGTCAATTCCAACAACATCAATAGTAACTAAGACAACAAAATCATTTCCAACAGCAATATCAATACCCCCAACATCAATCCCACAGATAACAACATCAACACCTACTACCAAGACAACATCAATTCCTACGACATCAATACCTACGACAAAAACAATATCAATCCATACTACAACAACCACATCCATTCCAACAACTACATCAAACCCCACTTCGATTACATCAATACAAAGAACAACTTCTACACCTGCTATATCAACTAAGTCAATTCCAACAACATCCATACCTATTAAAACCACAACAACAATACCTACTACAGAAACAACATCAATTATAACGACAACATCAATACCTACTACAAAAACTAAATCAACACCAACATCAATCAAGACTATCACAACATCAATACCAACTACACAAACTACATCAATCCCCACAACATCAACGAAATCAATGCCGACTACGACAACGACATCAATTCAAACAACATCAATCCCAAGTAAATCAACGACGTCAATCCCTACTACGACGACATCAATTCCAACAACATCAATACCTACTTCAGAAACCACATCAATTCCAACAGTAACATCAATCCCTACTACATTAACAACATCTATAACACCTACATCTAAAACATCAATAACAAGTACGACAACATCAATCCCCACAACGACAACCACATCAATTCCAACAACATCAATAGCCACTACATCAACGACATCAATTACAACTATGACGACATCAATGCCAACAACAACATCAATTAAAACTACAGAAACCGCATCAATTCCAAAAACAACCACAGTCCATACAACATCTACAACCACTACATCAACAACATCAATACCCACTATGACAACGACATCAATTCCAACAACATCAATACCTACTTCATCAACGACATCCATTTCCAAAACGACAACATCAATACCTACTACTAAGATCACATCAATTCCAACAACATCAATACAAACTACAGAAAAAACTACAACACCCACATCAATCCCAACAACATCAACACCCACTTCGACGACATCAATTCGAACAACATCCAAACCTACTACATCAATTAAATCAATTCCAACAACATCAGTACCCACAACAACAACCACGTCAATTCCATCAACATCAATACGCATTAAAACAACATCAATACCAACTACAAGAACCACATCAATTCCATTAACAGAAACCACATCAATGCCAACAACATCAATACCTACTACGGAAAAAACATCAAAACCAACATCAATCCATACTATCACAACATCAATACCTACTACCCAAACAACATCTATCCCTACTATAACAACATTATCAATTCCAACATCATTACCTACTACAACAACCACGTCATTTCCAACAACATCAATACACATAAAAACAACCACATCAATTCCTACTACGAGTACCACATCAATCCATACAACACCGACATCAATTCTAACAACATCAATACATACTACATCTACGACATCAATCCCCACTAAATTAACAACATCAATTAAAACAACATCTATACCTACTACATCAAAAACATCACAAGCCACTACAATAACCACGTCAATTCCAACAACATCTATACACACTACATCAACAACATCACAAGCCACTACGACAACCACGTTAATTCCAACAACATCAATAGTAACTAAGACAACAAAATCATTTCCAACAGCAATATCAATACCCCCAACATCAATCACACAGATAACAACATCAACACCTACTACCAAGACAACATCAATTCCTACGACATCAATACCTACGACAAAAACAATATCAATCCCTACTACAACAACCACATCCATTCCAACAACTACATCAAACCCCACTTCGATTACATCAATACAAAGAACAACTTCTACACCTGCTATATCAACTAAGTCAATTCCAACAACATCCATACCTATTAAAACCACAACAACAATACCTACTACAGAAACAACATCAATTATAACGACAACATCAATACCTACTACAAAAACTAAATCAACACCAACATCAATCAAGACTATCACAACATCAATACCAACTACACAAACTACATCAATCCCCACAACATCAAAGAAATACATCCCGACTACGACAACGACATCAATTCAAACAACATCAATCCCAAGTAAATCAACGACGTCAATCCCTACTACGACGACATCAATTCCAACAACATCAATACCTACTTCAGAAACCACATCAATTCCAACAGTAACATCAATCCCTACTACATTAATAACATCTATAACACCTACATCTAAAACATCAATAACAAGTACGACAACATCAATCCCCACAACGACAACCACATCAATTCCAACAACATCAATAGCCACTACATCAACGACATCAATTACAACTATGACGACATCAATGCCAACAACAACATCAATTAAAACTACAGAAACCGCATCAATTCCAAAAACAACCACAGTCCCTACAACATCTACAACCACTACATCAACAACATCAATACCCACTATGACAACGACATCAATTCCAACAACATCAATACCTACTTCATCAACGACATCCATTTTCAAAACGACAACATCAATACCTACTACTAAGATCACATCAATTCCAACAACATCAATACAAACTACAGAAAAAACTACAACACCCACATCAATCCCAACAACATCAACACCCACTTCGACGACATCAATTCGAACAACATCCAAACCTACTACATCAATTAAATCAATTCCAACAACATCAGTACCCACAACAACAACCACGTCAATTCCATCAACATCAATACGCATTAAAACAACATCAATACCAACTACAAGAACCACATCAATTCCATTAACAGAAACCACATCAATGCCAACAACATCAATACCTACTACGGAAAAAACATCAAAACCAACATCAATCCATACTATCACAACATCAATACCTACTACCCAAACAACATCTATCCCCACTATAACAACATTATCAATTCCAACATCATTACCTACTACAACAACCACGTCATTTCCAACAACATCAATACACATAAAAACAACCACATCAATTCCCACTACGAGTACCACATCAATCCATACAACACCGACATCAATTCTAACAACATCAATACCTACTACATCTACGACATCAATCCCCACTAAATTAACAACATCAATTAAAACAACATCTATACCCACTACATCAAAAACATCACAAGCCACTACAATAACCACGTCAATTCCAACAACATCTATACACACTACATCAACAACATCACAAGCCACTACGACAACCACGTCAATTCCAACAACATCAATAGTAACTAAGACAACAAAATCATTTCCAACAGCAATATCAATACCCCCAACATCAATCCCACAGATAACAACATCAACACCTACTACCAAGACAACATCAATTCCTACGACATCAATACCTACGACAAAAACAATATCAATCCATACTACAACAACCACATCCATTCCAACAACTACATCAAACCCCACTTCGATTACATCAATACAAAGAACAACTTCTACACCTGCTATATCAACTAAGTCAATTCCAACAACATCCATACCTATTAAAACCACAACAACAATACCTACTACAGAAACAACATCAATTATAACGACAACATCAATACCTACTACAAAAACTAAATCAACACCAACATCAATCAAGACTATCACAACATCAATACCAACTACACAAACTACATCAATCCCCACAACATCAACGAAATCAATGCCGACTACGACAACGACATCAATTCAAACAACATCAATCCCAAGTAAATCAACGACGTCAATCCCTACTACGACGACATCAATTCCAACAACATCAATACCTACTTCAGAAACCACATCAATTCCAACAGTAACATCAATCCCTACTACATTAACAACATCTATAACACCTACATCTAAAACATCAATAACAAGTACGACAACATCAATCCCCACAACGACAACCACATCAATTCCAACAACATCAACGACATCAATTACAACTATGACGACATCAATGCCAACAACAACATCAATTAAAACTACAGAAACCGCATCAATTCCAAAAACAACCACAGTCCCTACAACATCTACAACCACTACATCAACCACATCAATACCCACTATGACAACGACATCAATTCCAACAACATCAATACCTACTTCATCAACGACATCCATTTCCAAAACGACAACATCAATACCTACTACTAAGATCACATCAATTCCAACAACATCAATACAAACTACAGAAAAAACTACAACACCCACATCAATCCCAACAACATCAACACCCACTTCAACGACATCAATTCGAACAACATCCAAACCTACTACATCAATTAAATCAATTCCAACAACATCAGTACCAACAACAACAACCACGTCAATTCCATCAACATCAATACGCATTAAAACAACATCAATACCAACTACAAGAACCACATCAATTTCATTAACAGAAACCACATCAATGCCAACAACATCAATACCTACTACGGAAAAAACATCAAAACCAACATCTATCCATACTATCACAACATCAATACCTACCACCCAAACAACATCTATCCCCACTATAACAACATTATCCATTCCAACATCATTACCTACTACAACAACCACGTCATTTCCAACAACATCAATACACATAAAAACAACCACATCAATTCCCACTACGAGTACCACATCAATCCATACAACACCGACATCAATTCTAACAACATCAATACCTACTACATCTACGACATCAATCCCCACTAAATTAACAACATCAATTAAAACAACATCTATACCCACTACATCAAAAACATCACAAGCCACTACAATAACCACGTCAATTCCAACAACATCTATACAGACTACATCAATTACATCACAAGCAACTACGACAACCACGTCAATTCCAACAACATCAATAGTAACTAAGACAACAAAATCATTTCCAACAGCAATATCAATACCCCCAACATCAATCCCACAGATAACAACATCAATCCCACACATAACAACATCAACACCTACTACCAAGACAACATCAATTCCTACGACATCAATACCTACGACAAAAACAATATCAATCCATACTACAACAACCACATCCATTCCAACAACTACATCAAACCCCACTTCGATTACATCAATACAAAGAACAACTTCTACACCTGCTATATCAACTAAGTCAATTCCAACAACATCCATACCTATTAAAACCACAACAACAATACCTACTACAGAAACAACATCAATTATAACGACAACATCAATACCTACTACAAAAACTAAATCAACACCAACATCAATCAAGACTATCACAACATCAATACCAACTACACAAACTACATCAATCCCCACAACATCAAAGAAATACATCCCGACTACGACAACGACATCAATTCAAACAACATCAATCCCAAGTAAATCAACGACGTCAATCCCTACTACGACGACATCAATTCCAACAACATCAATACCTACTTCAGAAACCACATCAATTCCAACAGTAACATCAATCCCTACTACATTAACAACATCTATAACACCTACATCTAAAACATCAATAACAAGTACAACAACATCAATCCCCACAACGACAACCACATCAATTCCAACAACATCAATAGCCACTACATCAACGACATCAATTACAACTATGACGACATCAATGCCAACAACAACATCAATTAAAACTACAGAAACCGCATCAATTCCAAAAACAACCACAGTCCCTACAACATCTACAACCACTACATCAACCACATCAATACCCACTATGACAACGACATCAATTCCAACAACATCAATACCTACTTCATCAACGACATCCATTTTCAAAACGACAACATCAATACCTACTACTAAGATCACATCAATTCCAACAACATCAATACAAACTACAGAAAAAACTACAACACCCACATCAATCCCAACAACATCAACACCCACTTCGACGACATCAATTCGAACAACATCCAAACCTACTACATCAATTAAATCAATTCCAACAACATCAGTACCCACAACAACAACCACGTCAATTCCATCAACATCAATACGCATTAAAACAACATCAATACCAACTACAAGAACCACATCAATTCCATTAACAGAAACCACATCAATGCCAACAACATCAATACCTACTACGGAAAAAACATCAAAACCAACATCAATCCATACTATCACAACATCAATACCTACTACCCAAACAACATCTATCCCCACTATAACAACATTATCAATTCCAACATCATTACCTACTACAACAACCACGTCATTTCCAACAACATCAATACACATAAAAACCACCACATCAATTCCCACTACGAGTACCACATCAATCCATACAACACCGACATCAATTCTAACAACATCAATACCTACTACATCTACGACATCAATCCCCACTAAATTAACAACATCAATTAAAACAACATCTATACCCACTACATCAAAAACATCACAAGCCACTACAATAACCACGTCAATTCCAACAACATCTATACACACTACATCAACAACATCACAAGCCACTACGACAACCACGTCAATTCCAACAACATCAATAGTAACTAAGACAACAAAATCATTTCCAACAGCAATATCAATACCCCCAACATCAATCCCACAGATAACAACATCAACACCTACTACCAAGACAACATCAATTCCTACGACATCAATACCTACGACAAAAACAATATCAATCCATACTACAACAACCACATCCATTCCAACAACTACATCAAACCCCACTTCGATTACATCAATACAAAGAACAACTTCTACACCTGCTATATCAACTAAGTCAATTCCAACAACATCCATACCTATTAAAACCACAACAACAATACCTACTACAGAAACAACATCAATTATAACGACAACATCAATACCTACTACAAAAACTAAATCAACACCAACATCAATCAAGACTATCACAACATCAATACCAACTACACAAACTACATCAATCCCCACAACATCAACGAAATCAATGCCGACTACGACAACGACATCAATTCAAACAACATCAATCCCAAGTAAATCAACGACGTCAATCCCTACTACGACGACATCAATTCCAACAACATCAATACCTACTTCAGAAACCACATCAATTCCAACAGTAACATCAATCCCTACTACATTAACAACATCTATAACACCTACATCTAAAACATCAATAACAAGTACGACAACATCAATCCCCACAACGACAACCACATCAATTCCAACAACATCAATAGCCACTACATCAACGACATCAATTACAACTATGACGACATCAATGCCAACAACAACATCAATTAAAACTACAGAAACCGCATCAATTCCAAAAACAACCACAGTCCCTACAACATCTACAACCACTACATCAACCACATCAATACCCACTATGACAACGACATCAATTCCAACAACATCAATACCTACTTCATCAACGACATCCATTTCCAAAACGACAACATCAATACCTACTACTAAGATCACATCAATTCCAACAACATCAATACAAACTACAGAAAAAACTACAACACCCACATCAATCCCAACAACATCAACACCCACTTCAACGACATCAATTCGAACAACATCCAAACCTACTACATCAATTAAATCAATTCCAACAACATCAGTACCCACAACAACAACCACGTCAATTCCATCAACATCAATACGCATTAAAACAACATCAATACCAACTACAAGAACCACATCAATTCCATTAACAGAAACCACATCAATGCCAACAACATCAATACCTACTACGGAAAAAACATCAAAACCAACATCAATCCATACTATCACAACATCAATACCTACCACCCAAACAACATCTATCCCCACTATAACAACATTATCCATTCCAACATCATTACCTACTACAACAACCACGTCATTTCCAACAACATCAATACACATAAAAACAACCACATCAATTCCCACTACGAGTACCACATCAATCCATACAACACCGACATCAATTCTAACAACATCAATACCTACTACATCTACGACATCAATCCCCACTAAATTAACAACATCAATTAAAACAACATCTATACCCACTACATCAAAAACATCACAAGCCACTACAATAACCACGTCAATTCCAACAACATCTATACACACTACATCAATTACATCACAAGCAACTACGACAACCACGTCAATTCCAACAACATCAATAGTTACTAAGACAACAAAATCATTTCCAACAGCAATATCAATACCCCCAACATCAATCCCACAGATAACAACATCAATCCCACACATAACAACATCAACACTTACTACCAAGACAACATCAATTCCTACGACATCCATACCTACGACAAAAACAATATCAATCCATACTACAACAACCACATCCATTCCAACAACTACATCAAACCCCACTTCGATTACATCAATACAAAGAACAACTTCTACACCTGCTATATCAACTAAGTCAATTCCAACAACATCCATACCTATTAAAACCACAACAACAATACCTACTACAGAAACAACATCAATTATAACGACAACATCAATACCTACTACAAAAACTAAATCAACACCAACATCAATCAAGACTATCACAACATCAATACCAACTACACAAACTACATCAATCCCCACAACATCAACGAAATCAATGCCGACTACGACAACGACATCAATTCAAACAACATCAATCCCAAGTAAATCAACGACGTCAATCCCTACTACGACGACATCAATTCCAACAACATCAATACCTACTTCAGAAACCACATCAATTCCAACAGTAACATCAATCCCTACTACATTAACAACATCTATAACACCTACATCTAAAACATCAATAACAAGTACGACAACATCAATCCCCACAACGACAACCACATCAATTCCAACAACATCAATAGCCACTACATCAACGACATCAATCACAACTATGACGACATCAATGCCAACAACAACATCAATTAAAACTACAGAAACCGCATCAATTCCAAAAACAACCACAGTCCCTACAACATCTACAACCACTACATCAACCACATCAATACCCACTATGACAACGACATCAATTCGAACAACATCAATACCTACTTCATCAACGACATCCATTTTCAAAACGACAACATCAATACCTACTACTAAGATCACATCAATTCCAACAACATCAATACAAACTACAGAAAAAACTACAACACCCACATCAATCCCAACAACATCAACACCCACTTCGACGACATCAATTCGAACAACATCCAAACCTACTACATCAATTAAATCAATTCCAACAACATCAGTACCCACAACAACAACCACGTCAATTCCATCAACATCAATACGCATTAAAACAACATCAATACCAACTACAAGAACCACATCAATTCCATTAACAGAAACCACATCAATGCCTACAACATCAATACCTACTACGGAAAAAACATCAAAACCAACATCAATCCATACTATCACAACATCAATACCTACTACCCAAACAACATCTATCCCTACTATAACAACATTATCAATTCCAACATCATTACCTACTACAACAACCACGTCATTTCCAACAACATCAATACACATAAAAACAACCGCCTCAATTCCTACTACGAGTACCACATCAATCCATACAACACCGACATCAATTCTAACAACATCAATACCTACTACATCTACGACATCAATCCCCACTAAATTAACAACATCAATTAAAACAACATCTATACCTACTACATCAAAAACATCACAAGCCACTACAATAACCACGTCAATTCCAACAACATCTATACACACTACATCAACAACATCACAAGCCACTACGACAACCACGTCAATTCCAACAACATCAATAGTAACTAAGACAACAAAATCATTTCCAACAGCAATATCAATACCCCCAACATCAATCCCACAGATAACAACATCAACACCTACTACCAAGACAACATCAATTCCTACGACATCAATACCTACGACAAAAACAATATCAATCCATACTACAACAACCACATCCATTCCAACAACTACATCAAACCCCACTTCGATTACATCAATACAAAGAACAACTTCTACACCTGCTATATCAACTAAGTCAATTCCAACAACATCCATACCTATTAAAACCACAACAACAATACCTACTACAGAAACAACATCAATTATAACGACAACATCAATACCTACTACAAAAACTAAATCAACACCAACATCAATCAAGACTATCACAACATCAATACCAACTACACAAACTACATCAATCCCCACAACATCAACGAAATCAATGCCGACTACGACAACGACATCAATTCAAACAACATCAATCCCAAGTAAATCAACGACGTCAATCCCTACTACGACGACATCAATTCCAACAACATCAATACCTACTTCAGAAACCACATCAATTCCAACAGTAACATCAATCCCTACTACATTAACAACATCTATAACACCTACATCTAAAACATCAATAACAAGTACGAAAACATCAATCCCCACAACGACAACCACATCAATTCCAACAACATCAATAGCCACTACATCAACGACATCAATTACAACTTTGACGACATCAATGCCAACAACAACATCAAATAAAACTACAGAAACCGCATCAATTCCAAAAACAACCACAGTCCCTACAACATCTACAACCACTACATCAACCACATCAATACCCACTATGACAACGACATCAATTCCAACAACATCAATACCTACTTCATCAACGACATCCATTTCCAAAACGACAACATCAATACCTACTACTAAGATCACATCAATTCCAACAACATCAATACAAACTACAGAAAAAACTACAACACCCACATCAATCCCAACAACATCAACACCCACTTCAACGACATCAATTCGAACAACATCCAAACCTACTACATCAATTAAATCAATTCCAACAACATCAGTACCCACAACAACAACCACGTCAATTCCATCAACATCAATACGCATTAAAACAACATCAATACCAACTACAAGAACCACATCAATTCCATTAACAGAAACCACATCAATGCCCACAACATCAATACCTACTACGGAAAAAACATCAAAACCAACATCAATCCATACTATCACAACATCAATACCTACCACCCAAACAACATCTATCCCCACTATAACAACATTATCCATTCCAACATCATTACCTACTACAACAACCACGTCATTTCCAACAACATCAATACACATAAAAACAACCACATCAATTCCCACTACGAGTACCACATCAATCCATACAACACCGACATCAATTCTAACAACATCAATACCTACTACATCTACGACATCAATCCCCACTAAATTAACAACATCAATTAAAACAACATCTATACCCACTACATCAAAAACATCACAAGCCACTACAATAACCACGTCAATTCCAACAACATCTATACAGACTACATCAATTACATCACAAGCAACTACGACAACCACGTCAATTCCAACAACATCAATAGTAACTAAGACAACAAAATCATTTCCAACAGCAATATCAATACCCCCAACATCAATCCCACAGATAACAACATCAATCCCACACATAACAACATCAACACCTACTACCAAGACAACATCAATTCCTACGACATCCATACCTACGACAAAAACAATATCAATCCATACTACAACAACCACATCCATTCCAACAACTACATCAAACCCCACTTCGATTACATCAATACAAAGAACAACTTCTACACCTGCTATATCAACTAAGTCAATTCCAACAACATCCATACCTATTAAAACCACAACAACAATACCTACTACAGAAACAACATCAATTATAACGACAACATCAATACCTACTACAAAAACTAAATCAACACCAACATCAATCAAGACTATCACAACATCAATACCAACTACACAAACTACATCAATCCCCACAACATCAACGAAATCAATGCCGACTACGACAACAGCATCAATTCAAACAACATCAATCCCAAGTAAATCAACGACGTCAATCCCTACTACGACGACATCAATTCCAACAACATCAATACCTACTTCAGAAACCACATCAATTCCAACAGTAACATCAATCCCTACTACATTAACAACATCTATAACACCTACATCTAAAACATCAATAACAAGTACGACAACATCAATCCCCACAACAACAACCACATCAATTCCAACAACATCAATAGCCACTACATCAACGACATCAATTACAACTATGACGACATCAATGCCAACAACAACATCAATTAAAACTACAGAAACCGCATCAATTCCAAAAACAACCACAGTCCCTACAACATCTACAACCACTACATCAACCACATCAATACCCACTATGACAACGACATCAATTCCAACAACATCAATACCTACTTCATCAACGACATCCATTTTCAAAACGACAACATCAATACCTACTACTAAGATCACATCAATTCCAACAACATCAATACAAACTACAGAAAAAACTACAACACCCACATCAATCCCAACAACATCAACACCCACTTCGACGACATCAATTCGAACAACATCCAAACCTACTACATCAATTAAATCAATTCCAACAACATCAGTACCCACAACAACAACCACGTCAATTCCATCAACATCAATACGCATTAAAACAACATCAATACCAACTACAAAAACCACATCAATTCCATTAACAGAAACCACATCAATGCCTACAACATCAATACCTACTACCAAAACAACATCTATCCCCACTATAACAACATTATCAATTCCAACATCATTACCTACTACAACAACCACGTCATTTCCAACAACATCAATACACATAAAAACAACCACATCAATTCCCACTACGAGTACCACATCAATCCATACAACACCGACATCAATTCTAACAACATCAATACCTACTACATCTACGACATCAATCCCCACTAAATTAACAACATCAATTAAAACAACATCTATACCCACTACATCAAAAACATCACAAGCCACTACAATAACCACGTCAATTCCAACAACATCTATACACACTACATCAACAACATCACAAGCCACTACGACAATCAGGTCAATTCCAACAACATCAATAGTAACTAAGACAACAAAATCATTTCCAACAGCAATATCAATACCCCCAACATCAATCCCACAGATAACAACATCAACACCTACTACCAAGACAACATCAATTCCTACGACATCAATATCTACGACAAAAACAATATCAATCCATACTACAACAACCACATCCATTCCAACAACTACATCAAACCCCACTTCGATTACATCAATACAAAGAACAACTTCTACACCTGCTATATCAACTAAGTCAATTCCAACAACATCCATACCTATTAAAACCACAACAACAATACCTACTACAGAAACAACATCAATTATAACGACAACATCAATACATACTACAAAAACTAAATCAACACCAACATCAATCAAGACTATCACAACATCAATACCAACTACACAAACTACATCAATCCCCACAACATCAACAAAATCAATGCCGACTACGACAACGACATCAATTCAAACAACATCAATCCCAAGTAAATCAACGACGTCAATCCCTACTACGACGACATCAATTCCAACAACATCAATACCTACTTCAGAAACCACATCAATTCCAACAGTAACATCAATCCCTACTACATTAACAACATCTATAACACCTACATCTAAAACATCAATAACAAGTACGACAACATCAATCCCCACAACGACAACCACATCAATTCCAACAACATCAATAGCCACTACATCAACGACATCAATTACAACTATGACGACATCAATGCCAACAACAACATCAATTAAAACTACAGAAACCGCATCAATTCCAAAAACAACCACAGTCCCTACAACATCTACAACCGCTACATCAACCACATCAATACCCACTATGACAAGGACATCAATTCCAACAACATCAATACCTACTTCATCAACGACATCCATTTCCAAAACGACAACATCAATACCTACTACTAAGATCACATCAATTCCAACAACATCAATACAAACTACAGAAAAAACTACAACACCCACATCAATCCCAACAACATCAACACCCACTTCGACGACATCAATTCGAACAACATCCAAACCTACTACATCAATTAAATCAATTCCAACAACATCAGTACCCACAACAACAACCACGTCAATTCCATCAACATCAATACGCATTAAAACAACATCAATACCAACTACAAGAACCACATCAATTCCATTAACAGAAACCACATCAATGCCTACAACATCAATACCTACTACGGAAACAACATCAAAACCAACATCAATCCATACTATCACAACATCAATACCTACTACCAAAACAACATCTATCCCCACTATAACAACATTATCCATTCCAACATCATTACCTACTACAACAACCACGTCATTTCCAACAACATCAATACACATAAAAACAACCACATCAATTCCCACTACGAGTACCACATCAATCCATACAACACCGACATCAATTCTAACAACATCAATACCTACTACATCTACGACATCAATCCCCACTAAATTAACAACATCAATTAAAACAACATCTATACCCACTACATCAAAAACATCACAAGCCACTACAATAACCACGTCAATTCCAACAACATCTATACACACTACATCAACAACATCACAAGCCACTACGACAACCACGTCAATTCCAACAACATCAATAGTAACTAAGACAACAAAATCATTTCCAACAGCAATATCAATACCCCCAACATCAATCCCACAGATAACAACATCAACACCTACTACCAAGACAACATCAATTCCTACGACATCAATACCTACGACAAAAACAATATCAATCCATACTACAACAACCACATCCATTCCAACAACTACATCAAACCCCACTTCGATTACATCAATACAAAGAACAACTTCTACACCTGCTATATCAACTAAGTCAATTCCAACAACATCCATACCTATTAAAACCACAACAACAATACCTACTACAGAAACAACATCAATTATAACGACAACATCAATACCTACTACAAAAACTAAATCAACACCAACATCAATCAAGACTATCACAACATCAATACCAACTACACAAACTACATCAATCCCCACAACATCAACGAAATCAATGCCGACTACGACAACGACATCAATTCAAACAACATCAATCCCAAGTAAATCAACGACGTCAATCCCTACTACGACGACATCAATTCCAACAACATCAATACCTACTTCAGAAACCACATCAATTCCAACAGTAACATCAATCCCTACTACATTAACAACATCTATAACACCTACATCTAAAACATCAATAACAAGTACAACAACATCAATCCCCACAACGACAACCACATCAATTCCAACAACATCAATAGCCACTACATCAACGACATCAATTACAACTATGACGACATCAATGCCAACAACAACATCAATTAAAACTACAGAAACCGCATCAATTCCAAAAACAACCACAGTCCCTACAACATCTACAACCACTACATCAACCACATCAATACCCACTATGACAACGACATCAATTCCAACAACATCAATACCTACTTCATCAACGACATCCATTTCCAAAACGACAACATCAATACCTACTACTAAGATCACATCAATTCCAACAACATCAATACAAACTACAGAAAAAACTACAACACCCACATCAATCCCAACAACATCAACACCCACTTCGACGACATCAATTCGAACAACATCCAAACCTACTACATCAATTAAATCAATTCCAACAACATCAGTACCCACAACAACAACCACGTCAATTCCATCAACATCAATACGCATTAAAACAACATCAATACCAACTACAAGAACCACATCAATTCCATTAACAGAAACCACATCAATGCCAACAACATCAATACCTACTACGGAAAAAACATCAAAACCAACATCAATCCATACTATCACAACATCAATACCTACCACCCAAACAACATCTATCCCCACTATAACAACATTATCCATTCCAACATCATTACCTACTACAACAACCACGTCATTTCCAACAACATCAATACACATAAAAACAACCACATCAATTCCCACTACGAGTACCACATCAATCCATACAACACCGACATCAATTCTAACAACATCAATACCTACTGCATCTACGACATCAATCCCCACTAAATTAACAACATCAATTAAAACAACATCTATACCCACTACATCAAAAACATCACAAGCCACTACAATAACCACTTCAATTCCAACAACATCTATACAGACTACATCAACAACATCACAAGCAACTACGACAACCACGTCAATTCCAACAACATCAATAGTAACTAAGACAACAAAATCATTTCCAACAGCAATATCAATACCCCCAACATCAATCCCACAGATAACAACATCAACACCTACTACCAAGACAACATCAATTCCTACGACATCAATACCTACGACAAAAACAATATCAATCCATACTACAACAACCACATCCATTCCAACAACTACATCAAACCCCACTTCGATTACATCAATACAAAGAACAACTTCTACACCTGCTATATCAACTAAGTCAATTCCAACAACATCCATACCTATTAAAACCACAACAACAATACCTACTACAGAAACAACATCAATTATAACGACAACATCAATACCTACTACAAAAACTAAATCAACACCAACATCAATCAAGACTATCACAACATCAATACAAACTACACAAACTACATCAATCCCCACAACATCAACGAAATCAATCCCGACTACGACAACGACAACGACATCAATTCAAACAACATCAATCCCAAGTAAATCAACGACGTCAATCCCTACTACGACGACATCAATTCCAACAACATCAATACCTACTTCAGAAACCACATCAATTCCAACAGTAACATCAATCCCTACTACATTAACAACATCTATAACACCTACATCTAAAACATCAATAACAAGTACGACAACATCAATCCCCACAACGACAACCACATCAATTCCAACAACATCAATAGCCACTTCATCAACGACATCAATCATTACTATGACGACATCAATGCCAACAACAACATCAATTAAAACTACAGAAACCGCATCAATTCCAAAAACAACCACAGTCCCTACAACATCTACAACCACTACATCAACCACATCAATACCCACTATGACAACGACATCAATTCCAACAACATCAATACCTACTTCATCAACGACATCCATTTCCAAAACGACAACATCAATACCTACTACTAAGATCACATCAATTCCAACAACATCAATACAAACTACAGAAAAAACTACAACACCCACATCAATCCCAACAACATCAACACCATCCGTACATACTACATCAACAAAATCAATTCCAACAACATCAATACTCACAACAACAACTATGTCAATTCCAACAGCATCAATACGAATCAAAACATCAATACCAACTACAAGAACCACATCAATTCCATTAACACAAACCACATCAATTCCTACAACATCAATATCTACTACAGAAAAAACATCTATCCCTACTATAACAACATTATCAATTCCAACATCATTACCCACTACAACATCCATGTCATTTCCAACAACATCAATACACATAAAAACAACCACATCAATTCTGACTACGAGAACCACATCAATCCATACAACAACACCAACATCAATTCTACCATCAATACCTACTACATCAACGACATCAATCCCTACTAAATCAACCACGTCAATTCCAACAACATCTATACCAACTACATCAAAAACATCACAAGCCACTTCAACAACCAAGTCAATTCCAACAACATCTATACACACTACATCAAAAACATCACAAGCCACTACAACAACCACATCAATTCCAACAACATCTATGCACACTAAATCAACTACATCTATACAGACTACAACAACCACGTCAATTCCAACAACATCAATAATAACTAAGACAACAAAATCATTTCCAACAGCAATATCAATACCCCCGACATCAATCCCACAGATAACAACATCAACACCTACTACCAAGACAACATCAATTCCTACGGCATCAATACCTACGACAGAAACAATATCAACCCATACAACAACCACATCTATTCCAACAACTACATCAAAACCCATTTCGATGACATCAATACAGAGAACAACTTCTACACCTACTATATCAACTAAGTCAATTCCAACTACATCCATACCTATTAAAACCACAACATCAATACCTACTACAGAAACAACATCAATTCTAACATCAATCAATACTCTAACAACATCAATACCAACTACACAAACTACATCAATCGCTACTATCACGACATCAATTCCAACATCATTACCCACTTCAAAAACCACATCAATTTCAACAAAACCAACACCTACTACAGAAATTACATCAATCCATACGACCACACCCACATCAATTCTAACTACTACATCAATACCTACTATATCAACGACATCAATCCCCACTACATCAACAACATCTATACCCACTACATCAACATCAAATCCTACATCAATCCCCACTACATCAACAACATCTATACCCACTACATCAACATCAAATCCTACATCAATACCCACTACAAGACCGACATCTATTCAAACAACATCAATGCCCACTATTGAAACTACATCAATTCTAACAACCACATCAAGTCATTCTACCACAACAAAATCAATCCCCTCTACATCAAGGACATCGAGTCCAACAACATCTATACCAACTACACTAACAACATCACTATCAACTACAAAAACCACGTCAATTCCAACAACATCAATACCCACTAAAACAACCACATCAATTATAACAGCACCATCCATTCCTACTACAAAAACATCAATACCTACTACAACAACCACATCAATTCCAACAACATCAAACCCCACTTTTACGACATCAATTCAAACAATATCTATACCCACTATATCAACCAAATCAATTCCAACATCATTACCCACTATTACAACCACGTTAATTCCAACAACATCTATACCAACTACAGAAACCACATCACTTTTAACAACATCCATACCTACTACAGAAATCACATCAACTCCAACATCAGTCAATACTATGACAACTACACAAAGCACATTAGTCCCTACTACCACAATATCAATTCTAACAACATCTATCCCTACTATATCAACGACATCAACTCCAACAACATATATACACACTAAAACAACAACGTCAAGTCCAACAATAACATCCATCCCCACTTTTTCAATGACATCAATCCCCACAACTATGTCATCCATACCAACTACAACAACAACAACGTCAATTTTAACAACTTCAATACCAACTAGAATAATCACATCAATACCTACTATTACAACAACATCAATCCCTACGTCTACAACATCAATTCCAACATCTATACCCACTAAATCAACCAAATCATTTCTAACAACTTCATTACCTACTACTACAACCACGTCAATTCAAACAACAACAACATCAATACATACTATACAAACAAGATCAACACCAGCATCAATCATTACGATCACAACATCAGTGCCTACTGAAGAAACCACATCAATACATACTTCCACAACAGCGATCCCCACTACATCAATTCTAACAACATCTATACCCACTAAATCAACAATAACAGTTCAAACATCACTATCCACTACAACAACCACGCCAATTCCAACAACATCAATACCCACTATAAAAACAACATCAATCTCCACAACAACAACATCAATACCTACTACCAAGACGACATCAATTCCAAAAACAACATCAATACCTACTATAAAAACATCATCAATCTATAACACAACAACCACATCAATTCCCACTATATCAACAACATCAATTCCAACAACAATATCAATACCTACTACCAAGGCAACATCAATCCCCACTACACCAACATCAACATCAATTTCAAAAACAACATCAATTCCTACAACATCACTACCCACAACAACCACGTCAATTCCAAAAACAACATCAATCCTTACAGTAAAGACGACATCAATTCCGACCACATCAATACTTACTACAGAAACCACAAAATCAACGACATCAATTCCAGCCACATCCATACCCACTAAATCAACCATATCAGTTCCGACATCACTATCCACTACAGCAACCACATCAATTCCAACAATTACATCAATACCCACTATAGAAACGACATCAATACCTACTACCAAGAATACATCAGTTCTAACAACAACATCAATATCTACTACAGAAACCACATCCATTCCAATAACCACATCAAGTCATTCTACCACAATAACATCAATCCCTACTACATCAATGACATCAATTTCAACAACATCTATACCCACTACATCAACAACATCAATTCAGACAACTTCACTACACACTACAACAACATCAATTCCTACAACAACCCCCACTAAAGAAACAACATCAATACCTACTACAGAAATAACATCAAACCATACTACCACAACAACATCAATTCCAACAACATCGATATCTACTACATCAGCCACATCAATTCCAACAACATCAACACTTATTACAAAAACGACATCGATTCCAAAAACATCAATACCTACTACAGTAACCACATCAATTCCAACAGCCGCATCAATCCATACTACAACAAGAACATTAATTCCCACTACGATAACATCAATTCCAACAACATCTATACCCACCACAGAAAGCACACCTATTCCATTGACATCAATCACAACTACTACACTAACATCAATACCTACAACCACATCAATTCGAACAATAACTTCAATGGCAACTACAATGACCACATGTATATTAACAACAACTTCAATCCCTACTAGCAAAATAACCTCATTCATAAGAACTACAAAAACATCAATCCCTACTACCGCAATTACATCAATTCCAACAATATCGACCACCCTTACAACAACATCAATACCAACTACTAAAACAACATCGATTCCAACAAAAAGCACATCAGTACCCACTATAACATCAACACCGACTACAACAACCACATCAATACCCATTACAACAACCACATCATTACCCACTACAACAACCACATCAATTCCAATTGAAACTACCACATTAATATCAACTACAAAACCCACATCAATTCTAACAACAGTAACTATATCAATTCCAACAGCATCAATACCCACTTCCATACTGACTACAACAACATCATTACCCACTAAAGAAACCACATCAATTCCAACAACAAACACATCAGAACCCACTAAAACATCAATACACACTACAACCGCCACACGATTTCCGACAACCACATCAATTCCAATAACATCAATACCCACTACTACAACCACATCAATACCGACTTCAACAACCACGTCAGTTCCAACAACATCAATACCTACTACAACAACCACATCAATAGCAACTACAAATACCACATCAATTCCGACGAAAACAACAACTTCAATACCGACGACAACAGCCAAGTCAGTTCAAACAACATCAATACCCACTACAGAAATTACATCAATTCCAACGACAGGCACATCAGTACCCAGTATAGCATCAATACCCATTAGTACTATCACATCAATTCCGACAACAACTACATCAATTCCAACAACAACAATACCATCAACAACAACCACGTCAATGCTAACA
This sequence comes from Sepiola atlantica, assembly GCA_963556195.1. NCBI lineage: Eukaryota > Metazoa > Mollusca > Cephalopoda > Sepiida > Sepiolidae > Sepiola > Sepiola atlantica. Next base: position 70,873,560 of record OY744528.1, on the reverse strand, counting down.
ACATCAATATCAACTATAGAAACCAGCTCAATTCAAACAACAAGCATACCAGTACCTACTATAACATCAATACCCACTACAACTATAATATCTATACCAACTACAACAACCACATCAATACCAACTACAACAACCACATCAATACCGACTACAACAACCACATCAATACCGACTACAACCACCACGTCAATTCCAACAACATCAATACGTACTACAGAAAGCACATCAATTCCAACGACAGGCACATTAGTACCCACTATAATATCAATACCCACTACAACCACGTCAATTCCAACATCAATACACACTATAGAAAGCACATCAATACCTACCACAAAAACTATATCAATACCCAGTACAACAACCAAGTCAATTCTAACAACATCAATACCCACTACAACATCAATTTCGACAAAAAAAATGTCAATTCCAACAACATCAATATCCACTTCAGAAACTACATCAAATTCAATCGTCACTAATAGGACGACATCAATTCCAACATCAATTACAAGGACAACTTCAATCCTTACTACACCAACAGCCACATCAATACCCACCAGAATGTCCACATCAATACCGACTACACTTACCACATCAATTCCAACAACCACATCAATACCCACAACTTCTATTACTTCTATTCCACACCAACAGAGTAGACTTTCCTCATCCACAAATGCTCATAGAACATCATCATTAACAACTTATCATACTCCTTCCACTAATAAAACGGTACCCTTTTCCACATTTAGTACTACTACAACACCTTGTCTAACTCATTCAACCAAAACTTTGTCCACTCTTATCCACTCTGCTGTAGGTAGCACTAAGACCACTCCTGTTAAATCCCATTCAGTGACACTAACTTCTCACCGTCGTTCATCTAGCACCAAATCTTCTAAATTGACAAAACCTACTTACCCAACTGCCTCCATGCCAACAACTGAAATCACTTCAACTTCATCTATGGCCACATCTGTAACTGCCACTTCTAAGCTTTCAACTCTAACACCTCTAACATCACGTTTAATTCCAACTTCAACTGCAGTTTGGTCCTCAGGTATTGTGTCTGCTTTCAATTTTAACAGAAAATGCTCTTGACTTAGTTCTTAACTTGATTATTGAGCTTTTTAACTTCATTTGTATTTCGTTCATTGTATATTGTTTTTCACACTGTATATCTATAAACTTACCTTTGTCCATAAAACGATGTATAATTCTTTGCAGCGGCGTAAGTAGTGCTAGATTATACTCGACACTTGAGAGATGCGCATTCTTTTGAATTCATACTTTGTATTTTTGTATCACATAGATATAACAATAAAAATTAAAAAGATGCTTATTTTGCACATCACTTTATATTACAATGATTTTTACAAAGGGAAGAGTAATGTGGAGTTAAATCATTTCATTACAATCTGTACGGAATCATATTTGCAACGGTTACTGTAATTTTGGATGTAAGTTAACTGAAAATTGCTATTTTACGTCATTTTATTTGTCTCTTTTGTCATCAACTGTTCGTATTATTTTTATATGTTTAGTGAGTTTACTCCTGTCTGATTATTATGGCAGCAAGTTATGCATATTCTGTTTCAATGGAAAAGTGATATAAACAGTTATTACTTTGATGTGTTTCATTTTTGCTATTCAATTCATAGTTTTTAAAATGTTATAGAAAAAAATACTTGTTGCAGAAACCTGCATAGTAAATGCTTATAAGAAATCGTAGCCTTTTAAGTGGTTAATGTTTGGCTGAAAAATGACAACGAGCTAGACATTTAATAGTAAAGTCGATAGACAATGCTACGCATTTTACTTAAAGTTTGCTTGAATAAAATCTTTTAAAGATTAAGATTAAATCTTAGTGAAACGTTGTGTTTATCTGTAGCAAACAGTCATTTGTATAAATTAAAGATGGCTGCATAAATAATTCTATTCGTGTGATTGGTACCAGGTCTATTGCTTAGAGTATGACTGAAATTGGTTTGGTTTTTCATAGTGAACTTGAGGAGAGATACGCTTATATAATGGATATAAGTGAATATGCAATAAAAATAATGAATTCGAACTTGACCACAAAGCTAAAATAAAAACATTACAATATTTTTATTTTATGAAACGTATTTCAATAGAAGATAACACAATGTGAGTCAAACACTGACTTTTCACGAGTCTACACATTGTAACATGAAATCGACGTACAAAAAATTAACTTTATTTTCTTTATTTTAATCAACCATTTCTTATCTCATGAATAAAATACTTGAGGAAATGTTTATCTAAACCATTTCTACATAAAATACAACATTTAAAAAAATAGCCCCAAATGTAAACATGTTTTGCCTTCTTTCACTAGTGTGGTTCAGGTAATAATAATAAACATTTATTATCGTCAGCTGATAAACATTTTAGAAAATGTTTATCAGCTGACGATAATAGGGATTAACCTCCCGCTTTGAAACCGACGGTACTGATGTTACATTGAATTTTTGTATTTTATATATATATATATATATATATATATATATATACTGTAAATATTTTTAAGTATTGATGTGTTTATGAACCTACAGACAATATAGTTTCGTTTTTTTACACTCATCAGTGATCGCGTACAACCACCACGGTTGTACGCGATCACATGGGATCGAATACAGATTCAGTCTAGAATCACGATTATAACGTCTATGCCCACGCGGCTGCAAGAAATCGCCACAGACAGTAGCTGAAATTAACGTCCACTTACCCTAGAGGTGGGGGCAGGCGTTATTGTTGTCGATATATGCTATTTTCTAAGCTGCTTATATTTAATAGAAATATTTGTCAATCATTGATTTTTTTTTTTAATTACAATCGTGTGTTGTCATATAGAAACTTCTAACCAAGAAACAGAGAGGTAGATTCAATAAATTCATCATTTTGGTCTCTTCATAATATACATATAAAAGAAACTTAAAAGAATAAAGTATGCTAGACTCAGATGAATAGAACTCTTCTAATGTCACCTACATGAAGGTTTTGTTTTAAATTTGAATTAGTTCTACTCAGAATAAATATAGAAGTCAGATGGTGGAGATAATTGAACAGGATGAATAAAAATGAAACTAAAAAATTAGACGGATACAGGTATATACAGCTATAAATCTCTAAACATGTATCTTGAATATAGAAATCAGTAGGTTGAGAATTTGGAGTAAAAAAGTAAACAAGAAAATGAAAACAAAATACGAGTATATAGAGCTATAAATCTCTAAACATGTATCTTGAATATAGAAATCAGTAGGTTGAGAATTTGGAGTAAAAAAGTAAACAAGAAAATGAAAACAAAATACGAGTATATAGAGCTATAAATCTCTAAACATGTATCTGGAATATAGAAATCAGTAGGTTGAGAATTTGGAGTAAAAAAGTAAACAAGAAAATGAAAACAAAATACGGGTATATAGAGCTATAAATCTCTAAACATGTATCTTGAATATAGAAATCAGTAGGTTGAGAATTTGGAGTAAAAAAGTAAACAAGAAAATGAAAACAAAATACGAGTATATAGAGCTATAAATCTCTAAACATGTATCTTGAATATAGAAATCAGTAGGTTGAGAATTTGGAGTAAAAAAGTAAACAAGAAAATGAAAACAAAATACGAGTATATAGAGCTATAAATCTCTAAACATGTATCTGGAATATAGAAATCAGTAGGTTGAGAATTTGGAGTAAAAAAGTAAACAAGAAAATGAAAACAAAATACGAGTATATAGAGCTATAAATCTCTAAACATGTTTCTGGAATATAGAAATCAGTAGGTTGAGAATTTGGAGTAAAAAAGTAAACAAGAAAATGAAAACAAAATACGAGTATATAGAGCTATAAATCTCTAAACATGTATCTTGAATATAGAAATCAGTAGGTTGAGAATTTGGAGTAAAAAAGTAAACAAGAAAATGAAAACAAAATACGAGTATATAGAGCTATAAATCTCTAAACATGTATCTTGAATATAGAAATCAGTAGGTTGAGAATTTGGAGTAAAAAAGTAAACAAGAAAATGAAAACAAAATACGAGTATATAGAGCTATAAATCTCTAAACATGTATCTGGAATATAGAAATCAGTAGGTTGAGAATTTGAAGTAAAAAAGTAAACAAGAAAATGAAAACAAAATACGAGTATATAGAGCTATAAATCTCTAAACAGATGTAAAAATAAGAACATTTTATATTCTCATTCTATACAAAAATAGGTACAGTGTTACTAGGTAATAAAGGAGAATTTCCCAGGCACTTAGATTATAGCATGCGTACGTCAGAATCTAAAGATAACACAAAGAAGTGGGTTAAATGCAGGTGCGTCTATTCAAAGTATGCCTTAAAAACGACAGCACAACACAAAATAAAGAAACAAACAATTAATACATGTCCCAAAACAATTGAACGCACATAATTGTGACTCAAGTCTTAATCTCACAACAGGTATCTTGAATATAGAATTAAGTAAATTGAGGCTTTGGAATGAGACAAATAAAAAGTAAACTAGAAAATAAGGAGAATGAAGGTGTTTTTGCTGTTTTGTTCTAACTTTAGTAAAAAAAAAATTTTAAGCAGTGCAAAATTAATTATCGAAAATCAGAAGGTATTAGGGATTAAAAAAGAAAAGTGATATTAACTGTTCTCGGACTAATTTTAAAAAAGGAGAAGGATATTGGGTGTTGTAGGATAAATAATGGAAAGGTTTAAGGATATTAGGTTTTGCTGGATTAATAATGCAAGAAGGATATTAGAATCAGTAGATGAGAGGATTAGGAGGAATTGTTTGTAGATGGCTGGATCAGATGGTGATGATCATATTTGCCAACGACTTCCCAGAGAATATCTCAGTAGCCCTCTAGCAGTTCCCAGTATAAATGTAATGGATTTAAATGAGTTTATTCCTACTGCTAGAGTACTGATGGCCAATAAAACACAGCAGCTTGGAATGGCAGAAATTGCAAGACAGAGTCAGGCTGCATAGAGAGAAAAGCCAACAGAGTTTAAGATAAGAGAGTGAAACCATTTAGCGACCAGTGATTCAGGTGTAAAGGTCCTCCACATGCTGCATGACTGTAAAGACTCACCAAAATCCAAACCTATTTATTTTGGATGTCGTACGATGAGACATTGTTCACAGGGAAACAAACCAGGAGGGAACCACTGTGCCCGTGATTGCCCCATCATTCCAGTGGTGACATGTCACGTATCACTGCCAACAATAGATCTGCCGGTAATGGAAAGAACAAAAGTCTTTGTCAATACAGGATGTACTACCTACTACCATAAATAAAATTTTATTCCAGGACAAGAAATACAATTTCAAACCAACAATAAATAAACAATCATGGCTGCCATTGTGAAGACAAACCAAAACAAGTCAAATTATTTATAAAACAGTAATGTGAGCAAAAGAGAAGCAAAGAGACAGATACAGACATAGGTAGATAGAGAGGGGGGGGGAGAAAGAAAGAGAGAGTCAACAGATGACGATTAGAACGGAAGTGACGCCGCCATTACTGACATAGCGTTGCCACGAACGATAGCCAGGGAAATGCGTTGGAACAACCAGGCTGACTCACGGGGCTCGTGCCTAGACGTTGACATCCTCCGTCCAATGTCCTGAAAAAATTTAACAGTCTCGGGGCCAAGCACACCCGACGTTTCCACTGAAATTGGTTGGAAGACGAAACGGTCAGTGAGCGAGCTGTATTTTCCACGCTTCCTACTACCATACTAATGCTCTCCAATCTAGTGGATCTATGGAATGGTAGGAGCCGTATGAAGGTGGTTGACGGAGAAAAGTGAGATGCATTGTGTTGGAAATATGAGGTTGGTGGCTAAATCCAGATTCAATCGTATGATTGCAAGTATCGATCCTGTGCTGGGAATGGGTGTAATCATTCAACTTGCAGGAATCACTTTTAATGAAGATGAAGCAATGAAGTTTGATGGGAATGTTGTGCGATTCGTAGGCGGTTGCAAGTTGCGGATAATAAAAACAGTAAAGGTGACACTTGTAAAATTGAAGATAGAGACTTTTATGTAGAGTTCGATGTTAAAAAGGGCTTCCAGTGCTTAAAAACAAAGTAGCATGTTTCCATGGTTGACAGCAAGAAGAAAAGAGGGCAGCATTTGAGCAAAAAGTGGAAAGCTGGATTGACGAGGAAATCCTAACTCCATGGAAAGAAAATTTAATAACTGAAGTATTGATGGCAATGGCAACGATTCAGCCAACAATAATAAGGTCAAGCCAGTTATCGACTATCTGGAATTGAACGAGTATGTGTCGTGTCACTCAGGTGTCAAGACTATAGATGAATGTGGTGAAGCCATACAGAAGTGTAGCTAGATTACAGGGGGCTTCCTCCATTGACAATCTAAAGGGTGCATATCTTCAGATACACTTGGTATTGTGGCAAGGAAACTATGGAAATACAAGTTGGTCCTGTTTAAGGGAAAGACTTATTGCCTGACCCACCTAAGTTTGGGCTAAATGGTGCTCTAAAGGTAATTAACAACTATACTGAAGACGATGCTTGAAAAGATGAATCGTGCAGAAAAATGTGGCTATGCATAGACAACATTTTGGTGAGCAAGATCACGGTGCCTGTTCAAAGAGTCATGGAACACCTTGATAAGACCCCAGAATCATTGGAGGGTGAAACATTATTGGGCCTTCGATTACATAAAGATATGACTGGTATTCAAAAGAAGGACTGATATTCCGGAGTTTGGAAGATGTATGAGCAGAAAACTGATAGGCCATTACAATGGCCACTTAGAACGAAAGGCCTGGTCGACTGAATGTGACGTCATACAAATAGATATAGACAGCTGTGGTAATGAATGGTAATCATTGAGTCATTTTTTTTCTTTAAGTATTAGAAAAGTTTTAAAACATTAGACTTATGAAAAAAGAAGAAAGAACAAAACAAGATTAGAATCCTGTTTTGTAAGAAGAAAGAAAGAAATATGATTCTGTTCATGCTGTAATTGATACATTATTATTATTTTAAAAAATAAACAGGACTTAAAAATTAACTCTATTAATTAGCTGTTATTTCATTAGTATATAAAAGGGATCCTTTATTAATTAGCTGTCATTCCATTAAGACATAACATAGGTCCTTTGTTAATTAGTTGTCATTTCATTAGGATATAAAAAGGATCCTCTCTAAATTAGTTATCATTAACTTAGGATATAAAAGGGATCCTTTATAAATTAGCTGTCATTTCATTAGGATATGAAAGAGATCCTCTATTAATTAGTTGTCATTTTATTAGTTATGTAGAAAACGTAGGTTCAAACTTTCTAGAAAATGTAGGTGGAATTTCAAATTCAGTCATCATCAGTGGTATCAATCCTTTCAGCCTTGTACATTTTGCCCTGGAAGAGAAGTATATTAGACGTTGCAGGATTAATAATGGAAAAAATAGGATATTAGATGTTACAGGTTTAATAGTGGAAAAGAAGGATATAAAACGTTGCAGTATTAATTGTGGAAAAGATGGATATTAAGTGTTTGAGATAAATAGTGGAAAAGAAGAATATTAGGTGTTACAGGATTAATAGTGGAAAAGAAGGATATTAGGTGTTACAGGATTAATAGTAGATACGAAGGATGTTAGGTGTTACAGGATTAATAGTGAAAAGAAAGGATATTAGGTGTTATGGAATTAATAGTAGAAAAGAAGAATATTAGGTGTTAGAGGATTAATAGTAGAAAAGAAAAATATGAGGTATAACAGGATTAATAATGGAAAAAAAGGATATTAGGTGTTATGGAATTAATAGTGGAAAAGAAGGATATTAGGTGTTATGGGATTACTAGTAGAAAAAAGGATATTAGGTGTTACAGGATAAATAGTGGAAAATAATCATTATATTCGGTTTAATGTCAGTTGTACATGCTTACTTGCATTGGATAGCATTTATAAATTGACTTTCAAACTACCTTATCTCTGCCCAGGTTTTATTAATCTCTCTTTCTCTCAACTCCATTCTTATCACTTCCTCCTATATTTTTCTCGGCCTTCCCTTATGAACTAAACCTGCTACCTAAACTGTTCTACATCTATTAACCCAAGAATTCTTATCCATTCGTTTAACGTTGCTATACTATCAAAGTTTTCTGACTAACTTTTCAGGAACTGGGGAGGGGAACATTCCTCTTTCTGGTTGCTTTCCAACACTAAAAAGAGAGATATTAGGTGTTGCATGATTAATAGTTGAAAAAAAGGATATTAAGTGTTACAGGATTAATAGTGGAAAAGTAGTAGAGTCATTGATATTCCAGGATAATGGAAACAAAGGATGTTAGATTTTTAGGATTAATAATAGAAAAGAAGTAGAGTACTAGGCGTTTTAGGATTAATAATCAAAAAGTAACAGACTATTCTGTGTAGTAGGTTTAATAATGGAAAACTGATAAGATATTAAGTATTGCAGAATTAATGGAAAAGTACTGGGATATTAGGTGTTACATTATTATTAATGGAAAAGAAGATGATTAGGTGATTCAGGATTAACAATTGAAAAGTAATAGACTATTCTATTAAGTGCTATAGGATTAATAATGGAAAAAAATTTGGTATTTTAAGAATAAATAATGAAAAAGTAGTAAGATATTAGTTGTGGCAAGTGTAAAAATGTAAATTAAAGGATATTAGGTGTTTCAGGATTAATGATGAAAAATAGTAGAATACAAGATATTACAGGATTAATCATAGGGCAGAAGGATATTAGGTGCTGCAGGATTAATAATAGAGAAGAATGGATACTAGTTTATTTAGGATTAATAATGGAAAATTATTAATATATTAGGTATTGCAGGATTAATTAAGAAAAAGAAAGGATATTAGTTATTTCACGGTTGCAGGATTAGTAATATAAAAGAAAAACTATATTAGGTGCTGCAGGATTAATAACAAGACAAAAGCCTCATAACTGTTTCAGGACTATTTATAAAAATAGTCATTCCATATCCCAAATAAATAGTCTAATGCTTGCCAAGTTATTCTTCTGGTATACACATATAATATAATATTTTAGTTACATTCCAATGACCATAGGAACAATCAATCCATAACTTTCATCTGTTCTTTCAATTATTTTATCTTCATATATCGTCGAACAACCATATAGATATTCAGCGATATATGAAGATAAAGAAATTGAAACAAATAAAAGTTATGGTTATAGATGGATTGTTCTTATGGTGGGATGCAACTAAAAAAATATGTGCTCTGGAGCTTGTAATACAATTTCATTAAGCTTGCAATTTGGAACATTTTCGGATATTATAAAGAGTATATACTTAAATATATATTTTTTGTAGGAACTCATAAATATATATATATATATATATATATATATATATATATATATATACCTTTTATTTATTTTTTTTCTATATATATACATTTTATTATGCGACTCATACTAACATATCGATCGAATGATTTACCTCTCTACATAATTAACTACATGTTACCAGCATGTTACTTTTATATGCTAATGCTTTTCTTTCTATTATATATTAAATTTAACTTAATTATTTGTAAAAAATATAGTAGTAGGAAGATGTAAAGATAAGTATTGAGAATTTGCATAGGAAAGAAGAAGATATTTTTTGCTTTGCAATTCTTGTCAAGTATTCACACTATTTCTTTCTTTGAATTGCTTCTGAATATACTTATATTTTTGTATCATTTTTCATACACATTCCATGTTCTCTTTCATATAGATCATACAATATATAAAAGCTTTTTTTACTCTTTCTTTTTATTGGCTTTCTATTTATAGGAATTTTCACCGATTCATTTCTAAAAATAACCAAAAATACTTATCTATTTGAACAGTAATCTTTCATGTTTACTCATATCCTTGACAAGATGAAAAGATTTCAAACAAAAAAAAAGAAAGAAAAGAAAATACATCTTATTCTTTTTGTATTATTTTGATTATTCGGACTACTATTCTCATCTTGGTTGTTATATTCACAACGTTTCGGCCGATGTAACCTTCGACCTTCTTCAGGTGCATCTTTTCGAACTTGTGAACCTAATAGTTGAACTTCGAAATCTTTAAGTTAAACTCAGGAACCTATATGGAATTTCAAACATATAACAACTAATATGAGAATAATACAAATAATACAAATTATCAATCCTCATCTCAAATTTTCTGAAAGTTATTCTTTGTGTTTTCGTTTCTTAACACCTGTCCAAGACTAATGGACAACTTTCCCCAACTATTTCCATCTTCTTTTAATAATATGACACCGATTTTCACAATGTGTCTGCAGCCGGCGATTTCTGCACTTTATCTGTGACAGTGTCGCATACAAGCGTAAAGGTTAGACCATCTCTGGAATTCTCCAACTCTATTAGAAAGGAATAAAAGAAGACCAAATCTAAGAACAATGATCACAACATACAAGTAGTCGTATGGGAAGGATCGATACTTTGCTTCCTATTTCATTGAGTCATGACTAAGTACTCAATAAAAAAAGATATCAACTCTGTCATATAAAGTTCTGTCAACTTCTACATAGTGATCCAGTCTCCTTGACATGTTCCTTGCCTTCCTGCTGTTACAGGTGAGACACTTTCTCTTCTATATTTTCCATCTTTCTGTGTTGTCTGTCTACATGCATAAATAATGGTCAAGTTTACTTTAGATCATAACTGTGGAGAACGCAGGAAACTTATCAAGCAGAGACTTTTCAATATCTTCAGTCGACTTCATTGTCTTATTCCCTCAAATTGTTTACGCTTAAAGCTAAGTAAATCTGGAATATTCGCAAAACGTATTCAGAAGAATTGTTTCCTGCGTCTTTTCATGATCTTAAGGTAAACTTGACTATATCATAACATTTACTTCTTTTACTTCTAATTTACAGTTTGTTTCTCATCATTTTTCCAATTTCTATGCCATTATTTTGACCTTTTCATCACAATCAAAGTGTTTCCCTTCTTATCTTGCTCTCGTGAAGATGAAAAAAAAAACATCGGGAAGTTGTCTACGCCTCCCAAAATTTCTCAGAATCCTATAAAAATTCTATCTCATACAAAAATATATGTTTTAATATTCTTGGCTTTTGACTAGGAACAAAATGTAATATCTGTTCTGATGCTGCACTTAGTCTATTCTGTCATCGATTACTGAAGGAGAAATCCTTCTAGACTGAGGCAATTTAAATTTTTGTTTCAATCCAAAGTGTCCCTTTTTTTTTTCTAGCTAGATTTTCCCCACATTAAAAACCGACCTTTTGTCTAACTTTGCCCTTGTGGGGAGGCAAATAAATAGGAACATGTATGAAATAGTTTTCACAAAAATGTAAGAGTAATTAATCTGAATAATTTTTATCAAATAGGACGAATTTTATGAACTACTTTTAAGTTAAAAAAAATGAATTGTTGACTTTAAGCTGATAAAATGAAAGAAATATTGAACATTTCAAATATTTGTATTATTTAGATTATTATTTAGATTATTCAAACTTGTATTATTTAGATTATTATTTAGATTATTATTTAGATCATTCAAACTTGTATTATTTAGATTATTATTTAGATTATTATTTAGATCATTCAAACTTGTATTATTTAGATTATTATTTAGATTATTATTTAGATCATTCAAACTTGTATTATTTAGATTATTATTTAGATTATTATTTAGATTATTTGGACTACTATACTCATCTTGGTTGTTATTTTCACAACCTCTGGCCTTTTTTAGATGCATCTTTTTAAACTTGGGAATCTTTATGTCGATCTCAGGAATCTATACAGAATTTCAAGCTGAACCCTTTATTTAAGACATTGCTCTCATTCCATCAGCCATTTGTAATTCTTAGTTTCTATTGCCAGAAGTTCTATGCCACGTGACGTGTTCATGCAGATAATTCTAGTATGAATTCTGGAATATATATATATATATATATATATATATATATATATATATATATATATATATATATATATATATAATAAAATGACGTAAGAAGCCCTTTTTAACAATGCGTGAAAGAATTTATTTCTTTTTTTTCTTTTTCCAATCAATTTCGAAGTCTACAAACTTCATCTTCAGGGATGTATTTTTTTTTTTTATAAAATAAACAAACTTTTGTTTATAAATAGCATCGAGATGGTGTGACGCTCTCCGCCAAGATGGAATGGGCGGAAGTGAAAAATATTAAGAACGATTATGCCAGGGGCAAGCCGGGAGTTATAAAGATATTGTTCGTTCTTTTTTTTTTTTTTTTTTTTTTTAAGCATTGAATAAAATGTAATAAAATGACGTAAGAAGCCCTTTTTAACAATGCGTGAAAGAATTTATTTCTTTTTTTTCTTTTTCCAATCAATTTCGAAGTCTACAAACTTCATCTTCAGGGATGTATTTTTTTTTTTTATAAAATAAACAAACTTTTGTTTATAAATAGCATCGAGATGGTGTGACGCTCTCCGCCAAGATGGAATGGGCGGAAGTGAAAAATATTAAGAACGATTATGCCAGGGGCAAGCCGGGAGTTATAAAGATATTGTTCGTTCTTTTTTTTTTTTTTTTTTTAAGCATTGAATAAAATGTAATAAAATGACGTAAGAAGCCCTTTTTAACAATGCGTGAAAGAATTTATTTCTTTTTTTTCTTTTTCCAATCAATTTCGAAGTCTACAAACTTCATCTTCAGGGATGTATTTTTTTTTTTTTATAAAATAAACAAACTTTTGTTTATAAATAGCATCGAGATGGTGTGACGCTCTCCGCCAAGATGGAATGGGCGGAAGTGAAAAATATTATTACATTTTATTCAATGCTTAAAAAAAAAAAAAAAAGAACGAACAATATCTTTATAACTCCCGGCTTGCCCCTGGCATAATCGTTCTTAATATTTTTCACTTCCGCCCATTCCATCTTGGCGGAGAGCGTCACACCATCTCGATGCTATTTATAAACAAAAGTTTGTTTATTTTATAAAAAAAAAAAATACATCCCTGAAGATGAAGTTTGTAGACTTCGAAATTGATTGGAAAAAGAAAAAAAAGAAATAAATTCTTTCACGCATTGTTAAAAAGGGCTTCTTACGTCATTTTATTACATTTTATTCAATGCTTAAAAAAAAAAAAAAAAGAACGAACAATATCTTTATAACTCCCGGCTTGCCCCTGGCATAATCGTTCTTAATATTTTTCACTTCCGCCCATTCCATCTTGGCGGAGAGCGTCACACCATCTCGATGCTATTTATAAACAAAAGTTTGTTTATTTTATAAAAAAAAAAATACATCCCTGAAGATGAAGTTTGTAGACTTCGAAATTGATTGGAAAAAGAAAAAAAAGAAATAAATTCTTTCACGCATTGTTAAAAAGGGCTTCTTACGTCATTTTATTACATTTTATTCAATGCTTAAAAAAAAAAAAAAAAAAAAAAAAGAACGAACAATATCTTTATAACTCCCGGCTTGCCCCTGGCATAATCGTTCTTAATATTTTTCACTTCCGCCCATTCCATCTTGGCGGAGAGCGTCACACCATCTCGATGCTATTTATAAACAAAAGTTTGTTTATTTTATAAAAAAAAAAAATACATCCCTGAAGATGAAGTTTGTAGACTTCGAAATTGATTGGAAAAAGAAAAAAAAGAAATAAATTCTTTCACGCATTGTTAAAAAGGGCTTCTTACGTCATTTTATTACATTTTATTCAATGCTTAAAAAAAAAAAAAAAAAAGAACGAACAATATCTTTATAACTCCCGGCTTGCCCCTGGCATAATCGTTCTTAATATTTTTCACTTCCGCCCATTCCATCTTGGCGGAGAGCGTCACACCATCTCGATGCTATTTATAAACAAAAGTTTGTTTATTTTATAAAAAAAAAAAATACATCCCTGAAGATGAAGTTTGTAGACTTCGAAATTGATTGGAAAAAGAAAAAAAAGAAATAAATTCTTTCACGCATTGTTAAAAAGGGCTTCTTACGTCATTTTATTACATTTTATTCAATGCTTAAAAAAAAAAAAAAAAGAACGAACAATATCTTTATATATATATATATATATATATATATATATGAGAAAAATATTTTGAAAAACCTGAACAACGCATTTTTTTTGTTTTAAAAAATAAATTATTTATTTATTCTAAAAACTTGAATACTTTCAGCGTTAGACGCCATTTTCAAAAGTGTAGGCATTTTTTTTCCTCTTTCATTTCGTTTAATACTTCTTGATTTAGACATATTTGTCGCAGTCAAGTTAAAATTCATCTTGATGTAATGACGATTTGTGTTAAATGCCGGTGTGTGTACCACGTGGTTTACGTGGTATATATATATATATATATATATATATATATATATATATATATATATATACCGGAAGTATTTTTAAATGGCCCTAATTCTCCAACTTACATCCTAATAAGCGCTTTTTATTTACGGTTGAACTGAACATCATTCTGTTGGATTTACTACATTTTGACCATTTCTAACGCAGTCTCCATGAAATCTCTTTTTCCATCTTTAAATCCTTTGTCACCGGACACTTTGTCAACGGACATCTCTTCAACTGGACAGACTCTATATTTTGATAACCTTTTTATGCATACACTCTAACTTTCCATTACTTTATATTCTTTCTTAAATTTTTTCAAATTTTGAATTTTAGCTATTTCCCTGCCAATTTATCCATCTATGTAATTCCTCTGATGATAAAATGTTAATCTTTGAAAAGCCTAGCTTAAGGAAAGAAAAATAAACATGTTTTTATCGAGTACACCTTGCATTGAACAATCGAAGATGAAATAGATTTGTTATTCGCACATCTTTATCCCTCTTCCTTCATTTATATATATAAACGATCATACGCCAAATAATCGTTGTTTGAATTCTTGGAACTAAAACAGATAATGTTCTAATTTTGTTGATCGCAACTCTTATATATATATATATATATATATATATATATATATATATATATACTCATAGAATATGAGATATATATAATGAAGAAGTCCATGCTTGAAATGTTGATGGAATAACAAGAAGAATATTTTGGAAAACCAGAACAACATATTTTTTTTCTGTTTTTTTAAATAAATAATTTATTTTTCACAAAAAAAAATTACGTTGTTCTGGTTATCCAAAATATTCTTATTGTTATTTCATCAACGTTTCAAGTGTGGACATCTTCATTATTCAACAGCACATACACCACGTGATACACACATACCGGCATTGAAATAGAAACCGTCATAACATCAGGACGAATTTTCATCTTGGCTGCAACAATATGTCCTGATCAAGAAGGATTAAAAAGAAAAAAAAAAGGAAATTTATATTTATACTTTTGACAAGGGCGTATAACACTGAAAGATCTCAGGTTTTTAGAATAAACAAATAATTTATTTTAAAAGACAAAAAAAAATATGTTGTTCTGGTTTTGCAAAAATATTCTTCCTATATATATATATATATATATATATATATATGTCATCCACAGACAGCTGTTGCGTCGTTTCACTCACAGCTCATCAGTATGACTAGATGTAGCGAGTGCATCAACCCTGAAATTTGAAACCCGTATCATAAAGGGTACTTTCTTCACTTGTTTTGAATTACACACTTGTGACAACAGTCACTGGTGTTATAATCTACTATTTATAATTATCGGTTTCCATATTGTATTTAATTCTACATTAGGTTTAATTAAGCAACGATTGTCGCCCAACATATGTACTGCTTCTTTGAGACTCCTTTTTCGCCACCATTCTTCTGTCTATAATTTTTACTTTTTACTTCACCCCACAAGGGCAGATGGTTTCCCTTTTTCAATATAACAAACAAGATGAGAATATTAGTCCAAATAATCCCAATTACGAATCCTCATCTAAAAAAAACTCTGATTTATAAAGAAACTCATTTTCACATTTCTAAATGCTGTATGACAAAAAAATTTATGATTCATCCTCCATATTGAATAATTATGCATATTATTGTGTCTAATTATTCTAATGAAAATATCCAGTTATTTTTATTTTGTAAGAAATATTCAATTAGTTTATTTCATGTACAATCTATTACTTTATCATAGCTAATCTATAAATAGAAAAAAGAGGTGTCGTTATTAAACAATAATAACATTTTTTCTAATATTAATATTAATTTGACACTAAAATGAAAGACAAACAGAAATGTGAAACAAACTTTTACAAATCTGTAAATATTGAAGTCAACTCATTCTCTGCTGAACTATTCCCAATGGCAACGGTCTTCCTATGCACGTTTGAAATAAAGTTGAATGCACATCTGAAGAAGGGAATGTTTTCCCGAAATATTATGTTATACACAAGCTCCATTGAACAGCACTGACGGCAAGTAAGATTGTAATATAAATTTGATTTTTAATTATATTAATAAAAGGTGGAAAGTGAAAAACTCATTCCACGGAAATGTCTTAATTTGCTTTCAGTTCATGTTTATCCATTACACCTCTGAATTGTATTACCTTCTATAAATTGCTTTTATATAATTACCAATATTTTGTTATATCACAACAAATAACATTCAGATTTGTGAATTAAGAATATCAGGTTCTCACGTTTATCTTGTTGATAAGTAAAATTCATTAAATTTCTTGACATTTTTCAGAATAAGCATTGTACCATTAAATTATCTTTGTTTTGCAAAATATTCATAGTTTTTAATAAACGCTGTTTAATCTTGTGGTTTGAAGTTGACAATTATTAAATTAATAATTTTTCAAATGGCTCAATAAGGATGATGAAATGTTGGCTTGAACCTTAACTTTTAAAAGTCTTTTTTAACACATTTTTTATTTTTATCATTTTATAAATCCCATGAACTTGACGCATTTAAACATTTCCTTGTTGCATTAAAATTTCAATCGATTCCAAGAGAAGTTAAAGATTGGAAACTTGTTTTTAATAAACGGGGTTTCTTAATTTTTTTACGTGATGCACATTGCATCACACATTGTTGTCTATAGCATCAGTAACAATGAACTTGTAAAATCTCTGAAATTCAGGATAAACAATGATTTACAGATTCATATTCTGTTCAGTCTACAAAATTTAGATTTTTGAATATTAAATACATTTCTGTATTGTGAAGAGTCACACGCATTTAAATCATGTCATGTTGTTATCTTCCTAACATTCTTATTATGAAGATAAAGTTGGAATTAAATTTATTGAATTATTACTTGGAGTATTATAATGCATACATACCCCTTTCTCTATTTACTTAAGAAATAATTTAAGATCTCTCGCTCTCTTTCTCTCTCCCTCATATATATATATATATATATATATATATATATATATATATATATATATATATATATATTGAAATAGGAAAGTTAATATTTTTTTCTTTTTAAACATCTTTTTAAGAATTTAATAATAAATGAGGCTAAAAAGCTTTTAAAGCATATTCAGATGCAATATTTATTAATAAAATAGATTTTTTTTTGTCTCACGAAATTATTAGTCAAAAGGTCAAAGTGTAAAATGGAAAAAAAATCTATTCTGATTTGATTTTATTAATAAATATTGCATCTGAACATGCTTTTAAAGGCTTTCAGCCTCATTTATTATTAAATTCTTAAAAAGATGTTTGAAAAGAAAAAAAAAAGAACTTTCCTATTTTAATACACATCTCAGGTGCATGTACATTTAAAAAGTGAATGTGCCGTTATAACAACACAGCGTCCATTTCCCAACATAAGGACTTCGACAAACATACGGAACTATTGGAACTATTACAACTTTTATTCATACTCTGAAGATGCGAGGTGGCTCGCGAAATTATTAGTCAAAAGATCAAAGTGTAAAATGAAAAAAAAAACTATTCTAATTTTATCTTATTAATAAATATTGCATCTGAACATGCTTTTAAAGGTTTTTTAGCCTCATTTATTATATATATATATATATATATATATATATATATATATATATATATATATATATATATATAAACAGTTATCTTGTTTGATTTTCCAAGTCAGGCCCAAATAGCTTAAAAATTGCCAAATCAAGCTTTGTTTCTGACTAGCCAATATTACCATGTCATTGTCAGTATAATAACGTACTTCATTATAATTACAAAAAATATATACTTAATCTGGCCTAGACGATCCATATTAAGAAACATCTTTATCTAATCACCGAAAAATTCAATTGAGTAAGGGAAATAACTCTTAATTTTAATTAAGAATATCAAAAGAGTAGTCTCCCTTACAAATTCTAAATTTTTAATTTAAATTTAAATTTAAATTTTATTTTAATTGATTTTTCGTTTGATTTAACCTAATTGCAATTTTTTAAGATGTTATATTTTTCTTGCAATTAAAAGTTATTCCTCGATTTTGCAATTTTCTGCTCAATTAGAAAGAAAACATTTTTGTAAATCTCATTTTAGAACACATTTAAAACAAAAATATATAAATAAATAAATGTATGAATATGTTTAAAAAAATATTAATGAAGTGCTATAGTATGACTATTCTATTATTATTTATAATGTACTTGCAAACAAACAAAAAACGGAATCACTTGAGTGTAATAATTTTTAATCATATTTTCATGTAGAATTTTAGATACAATGATGATGAAATTTACTATGACAATTTTATTTCTAAATTTAAATGTGTTTCAATTTAAAAGAACTTTACTTGCATAAAGATTGTAATAGGCATTTAAGAGATAAATTAAAACCAATAAATAAGGATTAAACTTAACCAGACATAACTAAATTTTAATATACTGCACCGACAACAAATAATTAGCTATCTACAACACATTTAAAATCTAATGCCGGAATCAGCCTGTTGACAAACATATATACTATAAGTAATAACTACGTTTTATATACGAAAAAAAAAAAAGAAAAAAAACAAAAAAAACAACAAATAACAATAATAGTAAATATATAAATAAAAATAAAAATTAAATAAATAGAAACAACAGACAATTACATATATATATGGGTGTATATATATATATATATATATATTTAAAAAAAAAAAAATAAATAAAAAGAATCTATTTAGTTTTCCTCTGAATACTTTACTCTGAACACTTCCGGTTTAACCCCCCAGCGCTCCTGGCATTTTCTCGGTACCCGGGATTTTTCTTTTATTTATTTTTGACAAGGAGAGGAAGAAGAAAAAAAAAAAAAAATCTCTCGAAATATCAAATTGATTCTTGATAATCCGGACATTACAAACTAACACCCTTGCTGTCTAGAAAAATAAACAAACCTTTCGATCTATATCCGACTTATTTCGGTTTTGTTCTGTTTTTGTTCTTCACAGCTTCCAGCAACCCGGATCTTCGCATTGCCTTAAACCTTTTTAAAAACTCTTATTATTACTCCCAGCAATGCTTACAGCAAACTACCAATTTCTATTAATTTTTCATTTATTTTTTTACTTTTACTTACACTTACACTTACACTTGCTCTAAAAAATAAATGAATAAACTTTGTATATTTGTAATTAATTATGTTTTCCAAATACATATCAACCTTTTTTTTATTATTTACATGAAATAAGCTTAATATTGTAGTTTTAATTTAATTTTAATTTTTACTTATTTCATACATTTGCAGGTAATAATGACACAACTGGATAAATAAGAAATGGCACATGAGAAAAATATCGATGAAAATCTTACAATCAGTTTATCAATACATAAAGGGAAAATATTAAAAAGTTAGTCAAATTAAAAAGAAAATTCTATCTACATTTAAAAGTTCGAAAAATAAAAGCTTAACCCTAACCCTAATCTTTTCTAAATTTGCCCCTGGGTTTATTTATTATACTTGTCCCTTAATTATACAGCCAACAACTAGTAATATATGATAACAAATATACAGTGGGTCGTGGTCATGTCTTGAGGTGCATGATTGCGGTCGACTGAGAAAAAGATTGGGAACCACTTATGTATTTTCATGCGTTTTGCCATTTTTTTCCTATTTATTCACTTGTGCCATTTTTACCTGTGCCATTATTACTATGCACCTTCAAAAATAGTTTACATTTATCTGAAACATTGTTATTAAATAAAGATGTATTTAACTAAATGAGAGATTTAAAACACATGTAAAACAAATTTCCCAAAACATTTTATAAGAATTAAAAAAAGAAATTTTTACAAACAATTGTTTTGCTTTTTTTAATCTGCAAAACATCATAAGACACCAATTAAATGAACATTCCTCGGATGACGTAATTTAAAATGTAATTGCATTCAAACCATTGATTATTAACGGTTTAATTTTTTACAAATATTTTCTCTTTGTTCACCCAGTCTCTTTTATTCCGTAATTTCATTATTTTAATTTTTTTTTTATTTGACAGCTTTTTACATTATAAGAAATTGTAAATTAAATTTTTGCTGTGATTAAATTACATTCGTAGAATTTATTTTTTTATTTAACAGATTTTTTATATTAAAAGAAATTATAAATGAAATGTTTATTGTAATAAAATTACATGCGTAGAATTTTTTTATTTTTGTAAATTTTTATTTGACATTTTTTTTTATATTAAAAGAAATTTTAAATAAAAATTTTATTGCGATAAATTACATTCGTATAAAAAAAAAATTTTTATTTGACAGTTTTTTATATTAAAAGAAATTTTAAATAAAATTCTTATTCTGATTAAATTACATTCGCATAAAAAAAATTTTTCAATTTTTATTTGACAGTTTCTGTTATATTAAAAGAAATTTTAAATAAAATGTTTATTCTGATTAAATTACATTTGTAGAAAACAAAACATAATAGAATTTACAATACATTTCTGATCAACGTTACTTTCGACGTGAGAAATTATTTTCAAGAAAACTAAATTATTTTAGTAGTGAATTCGTACAAAACGTCTTAATTGGTAATAACTTAATAATTTGTGACGTTAAAGAAGTAAATAAAATCAAACTTTTAAAAAGTCGGGATTTAAAATAAAATGATGTCAGTTTGGGATGTTGCAAAATATTACACTGACTATAAAATCCGAGTTTATTTTGCAATGAACCTATAATAGTAAACTGGGCACCACTGTTTCTATTTTTGTTTTTTGTTTTTTATTTGGTGTTCTTTAGCTTTCTTACAACATTCACATGGCAACTTTTTTTATTTACCTCTTCAGGAGGTTAGACAAAAGGTCACGAGCTAAGTTGAAAAGCCAGTGCACTAGGATTAGCGCATTCTGGCCTACAAAAAATGCCTGAGCAGCCCCATCAGCATTCCCTGGTAGGGACGCCTCGGGCAATTAACGATAAACTAACCTCTTCTCAAAGAGAAGGTAAAGCCTGGGAGGGTGGACCTCCAGTGATTGAAAAGGACTATACTGCAACCCGACAGCAACAAAGTCACTGTCGGACTGATTGTCAAAGACAAATCCCCGACTGGTACGAAGAGAAATAAGTTAATTCAACTTAGTCTATCATCTCAACTTATGAATTCATTAATAAATATATTGTTTTGACTTCATATGAGAAAGGGACTGGCTCTACTTTATATTACGCCAGATTGTTAGCGTATGAATATTGAGTTAGTCTGAAACTGAGTGTACAAATGACAACCAACATTGATTCACAATGGCCAACACAAGGTAGACCCACCGTCGAGACAAAGGGCGATCACTCAGTCATACTTAGTTACAGGCTAGGGGCGATAACTCAATATTCATAAGCTAATAATCTGGTGTTAAGTTGTTTTGAACTAATTCCAAATTGAAAATAATTTACGATGTTAGAAGCAAATGCTACTGCATTTAATTCGTACTTTGCTTTAAAAAATATCTCCAAGCCTCTCTTTATTTCTCTTAGTTTGTTCTTGTAATTTATTGTCATGCATCTTTACCTTTGTAAAGGGTTATTTCCAACATCCTCTATTCCTTGAAAGCTCTTCGGTGATCAGGTGAATTTTTCTGTGAAGGCACTTTTTTTTGTTGTTATTATTATTAAGCTTCTAAAACTTGTTAAATCCAGAATTGTTTTGCTAGACTTGCATTGCTCTGCCTTCAACAATAGGTGACAAGAGAAGCATTGATATATGAAAATATAACGCTATATCTTTATTGTCGTGACAGTGAGGGATGGTGGGTTGGTAGGAAAAAGATGCATGCACAGGAATTAGACGGTCGATTCTTCTCGGCTCAACCAACTGCCTATATCAATTTCGGGTTGTTATTATATAACAATTTGTGGCCACCTCAAACGTCCCCATGGTACGGCATTGTCACTTTAGCCAGGGCGTTTTATTCGGCGACGGGGTTTCAATCAATTGACAATCCAACAGATTTGTTTATTATCTATTGATGATGCCTAGGCCAAATCTTGATTGCATGTCTATCTAAGACTCAAGTATAAGGCCTAAAATACTGGAAAATATGAGAAAGGGAAATATTTTGAATTATATATGAACACAGATAGAAGCCGAAATGAACGATTTATTCGATATTAATATGAATCAATTAAAGTTGAGAATTGACAGAGAAAACACAGGAATTAACATCCACATCTGTTTGTTACCTTTTCTAATGGTTGCATCACGGTTCACATGTGCATTTGTGAGGGGGGGGGGTGGCAGATAGAAATATTTCTGGAAAAACTGTGTGTGTGAGGGGAAGCAGGCCTTCAAATTATCCGACTTTAAACAAAAGTAACCCAAAATATCACCACTCTAAGTACTGCTACCAGTAATATTATGGATTGCTTTGCACGGGCGTGTAGAAGCATGGGTCTCACAATAAGCCTGGGCAAGACAAAGGCTATGTTTGCCCCAGCCACTGGCAGCCCATATCAGAAACCGGATATATTTGTTGAAGGCCACAAATTGTCTGTGGTGGATCGTTTTATGTATCTGGGTAGTGCTTTTCTGAGAAACGGATCATTGGATACTGAGATAGTTGGATGTATTGAACTGGCTGGTGTGTCTTTTGGTTATTTTGAGAAGCGGGTGTGATCACCACGCGATGTCAGGCTGGAAACTAAGATCTCTGTGTATGAGACCTGTGTTGTATCAACATTGTTATATGCTTATGACACATGGACCACTTACAGAGCTCATATTCGCCTGCTAGAGTGTTTCCATCAGAATTGCCTTAGACACTTGCTTAACATCCGTTGGGATAGCTTTTACCCCTGACACCGAAGTGTTGGAACGAGCTGCTGTTCCAAGCATCGAGTCTCGTATAAGGAAATGCAGACTTTGTTGGGCTGGTCATCTTATTCGTCTTACTGATGACAGACTGCCCAAGCAGGTGATTTATGGAGAACTAACTGGGAATACTTGCCCACAGCATAAACCTCATAAGCAATTCAAATATTGTCTAAAAGACGATTTGAAGTGATTTTGAATTGCTGTTGGAGAAGAAGGGTGGCTGCAGATAGGTCAAGGTGGAGGAAAGCGCTTTTTGAAGGCAGCTATCTTTTTGAAAAGAATAGGATGAAACACCTCCAGCACATGGAGGAAACATGGAACACCTAAGATGCCAAGCGTGCAACTTGATAACTATGTCACGTGCAGGTTTGTTGAATCACCGAGTGCATGTTTTGCAAAATCAAGCACAGACAAGAGGTAGCTTCATTTATGGCATCCCTCAGATCCTCACAACACCTGCCCCATCTGTGGTATGGTCTGTAAAAGTTTGGCAGGCTTGAAGAGCCACATCCGCGCCTCTCACTGGGAACCTTCACACTGATATCACATTGATATGCCAAAAGTGGTCATATTCTAAATCGAATAGAAAGATACCATATATATGTATTTAATTAATGAT
This sequence comes from Sepiola atlantica, assembly GCA_963556195.1. Classification (NCBI taxonomy): domain Eukaryota; kingdom Metazoa; phylum Mollusca; class Cephalopoda; order Sepiida; family Sepiolidae; genus Sepiola; species Sepiola atlantica. The sequence continues at coordinate 70,849,709 of OY744528.1, read as the reverse complement.
AACGAAATGTACTTAACTTTAACACTTTACTGCAGAATTGTCCCCGAATGGCATCAATTGAAAAACTAAAACCGGAAGAATGAACAGTATTTATAAATAATGATCGGGGATAACATGAAACTGCAGTAAAGTGTTAAAGCTAAGAACATTTCATTAGCATTTATTAAAGATATAGCCCTATTTTATTGGATATTGAGCCCTTTATCTGATTAAGATCTGCTATCTTAATTCGGTTCTGTTCCGATGTTGAGAGCTTTGGTTTCCTATATATATATATATATATATATATATATATACAGGATGCAAAAGGTATTTGAGAACATGCATTACTTTTTACTACAACAGGAATATTATTGACTTCTCTATTTCAGAATTATCAATGGCATCCCCTATAATTCCGCAACAAATGAAGAGGCACACAGTTATCATAACTATAAAGACTGAATATAGCAATTTAGAAATAGAACCATTTTTAAAAGTTGTTCGATCTTTCATTTACAAAGTTCACAAAGAGTTAAAGGCTTAAGATGAAGAGATATCGCCATTATCAAAATGTAAAAAACATTCTGGACAAACTGATAACATTAAAACATCTGAATTTATGCGGCAAGTACAGCACACCATTGGTGGTAATCCTAAAATATCCATGCAGGATAGATTGCAAAAGAACAGTGCATCAGAAAGAAGAAATGTTGTCCAAAAAGACGTCAGATACATGTCTTATGTGATCAGTAAGGGTCATTTTATGCCAGAAAAGGTAAAGGAAAATCGCTTAATAAGAGCAATAGACGCCTAAACAAATTTTTGAATCCAGCATAATTTTGTTGATCACATGATCCCCCCAACATTTGGCATCTTAGCTCTCCAGATCTCCATCTTTTGAACTACTATGTATAGAGCGTTGTCATGAAAAAAGTTAATTAGCACCCTTATAACACTAACTAATCCTGAAAATGTTCCATAGTTAGCATATATGAACAAGGGCAATCTTACACTAGTATGTAGGCGATCGTACCTTATATAAAAGCTGCTATCGAAGCTAAAGGAGACTGAATAGAATTAGAAAAACTATATTTATTCTTATCCTCAAAAACATAATTGTCTGTTTCTAAGAATCATTTTGTCTGTCCTCAAATAAGTCATGCACCCTGCATATTTTTTTTATGGAAATCGCTCCAGACACGGCATGAAGCCACTTGATGTAAAAAGCTAAAAAGATTTTTTTAAATTACCACTTCAAGATCAAAAACTAGCCAACGATAAGTGTTGGATGGATAGATTCTAACCCAGAAAGCAACAATTATTCCCCCTTTGTCAGAAATATCGCTCATGAAATGTGAGGACTAAAGGACAAAATAAGGGAAGCAAGAGTTATGAGGTTGCTGAAAATAAACCCAAGGTCAACTGACAGCTGTTTTTAACAACACTGTAACTGTAATGGCATTCACCTGGGGTAGGGTTGAGCCGCTCTAAATGAATTCATCGCATACCATGTTAATGCTGTCCATCTCTGCTGATCGGCAACTGAGTCCTTGGCATACTTCAGACATTCCCAGTTCCAGCGTCGACCACCAAAAATGTGGGGGCCAGCACGATTAAACTTCATTCATCAGTGCTCAGATTGTTAAAATAATCATCTTAATCCCTTCTCTATTTGGATGCCCCACCCCTTCCAATGGATGTACGGAACCATCACCCTTATCTATATGCAAACTACAGAAAAAAAAATTCTAGTCTTTTCAGAAATTGCTTAAAGGAGAGAAAACATGTTTGCCATCTTACATATACAGTTATTTTGTCGGATTATAAAACTCAGACCTAAATAGCATTTAAGCTGACAAACCAAACTGTGCTTCTGATGAGCCAATTTTTATTTGTTATTGTTGTACAGTGTTATTGGCAATATACTAACGTACTTGGCTATAATTTATTTTTAAAATTACTTAGCCCGACCCAGACTACTGCTAATATGAACATATTTTAAATAATCACCCAAAAATAAAAATGAACAAGGGAGATAACTCCTTTAAATTGAACAATATAATAGGAGTTGTCTACCTTAAGTTTAAACATGTACCAACAAATAAAAATTAAAAAACTAGAATGACTTCACTGCATCTCTGTCAACGCTGGGTAGGTACGGCTAGTTATTTAACATTGAGGCAATATTTTGTTCTGGTGTGAAATATATTTGCATTAGAATCAATATGAATTGTGTACACATTTATACAAAATTTGAATGAGTTTTTATTATTTCAAAAATAATTTATAATTTACTCAATTATATTTCTGCCTGATTTCAGAATATCCTTGCAAAATTGTGGATATAATGAGCTCCCCTGGATTTATTCCTAATAAAAACATCAGCTCATCAAGTAATTTTAAAGATTCAAAATTAGTAAGGCCTAAATCTGCTGGTTGGACTTCCAGCATGGATGATCAATACCCTTCAATTGTAATATATATTAATGAAGACTTACTTAAACATGGTGGACATTTGAAATTGATAAAAGCAGAAAATGTGAAAACATTTGATATTCGAGCAAGACATCTAGTGATTCCGGCACAGGTAATATCTATTAGAATTTTATTTATTTCTTTAATTACTGTTTTCCTTTGATACATTAAATTATAAAATACATTCTTCTAGGTTGGTTTGAAGAATAATTATTCATATAAATAAATCAAGAAAACATTCAATTTCTTTTAAAAGAAAGTTTCTTTGTTTTCAGAATAAAATAATAATTATGATAATAATATAAATAATATAAATAATAAGATTATGCTAATTGCATTAAGTAAAACTGTAAACCTTTTAAAGGATATAATGGAGAATCACTTATTATTTAGGAAAGTGAAACGCTTAAATAAATCAACCAATTCACATAAGACAAAAGAAATAATAGCAGAAATTTGGTCCAAACATTTTTTCGTGATTTAAAAAAAAGATTTTTGTTTAAATCACGTGATTTTTCCGTGATTTTTTAATTTTTTTTTTTTTTACAAGATCTCACGTTATTGTATGACTATTACCACTTGACAAACATTTTTTTATTCTTAGAAAAAGAATCCGTTTATAAATAAACATCAACTGTTATAATCTTAATGTGTATTCTTTTGATGAATATAAAAATTATATTCTTTTGTTTATTGTTACTTTTACACTTGTGAAATCATGGTTTTCTTTCATGTTAAAAGAAACAAAAATTTATGCACTGTTTATCTCCTAATGAATTTATTTACAAACATTAAATCAAGTTCTAGGATTCATATTTTACCCTAGTCATTAACTTAACATTTCAATTACATTTTTTTTTATTACTTGAACTACTATTCTCTTCTTCTTTGCTATATTCACAACATTTTGGTCAATGTAACTTCCAGCCTTCTTTTGGTGCATCTTTTCGAACTTGGGAACCTAATAATCTGTATGCTGCACTTAGGAACCTGTATGGAATTTCGAACTTAACCCTTTACTCAATCCACAGGGGTAGATTGTTCTCATTCTATCAGTCATGACCGGATAGAAGCGTTATTTTATGCTATCATCAGTTATCATCACCTCTAGTAAGGATTGAACCTTTAACCTTCAGAAGACTATCCACTTAGAACTGGTGGTTATCCAACAGCTTTCCTTATTATTCTATGTTTCCATATGGACAATTCTAGTATGAATTTTGGGAGCCTTAAACCTAATCTTGTCTAGATGTGTAGCAGAAACAGGATTCCAATATTCGCCAATTATTTATAGACCACAACAAAACAAGGTCTTGCAGTTTACCATTATTAACTTTATTCAAGATTGTTCGAGAGATTTACAAACAAAGGATTTTGCTGAAAAATATTTAACCCTTACAGATAATATGAATGTTTTTGAAATACCAACGTACATCCTGATGCTGAGTTTATCCAAGAAGAAATTCCCATGCAAGATAAGCCATTACAAATGTATAAAACGAAGCCAAAATAATAACTATGAAATTTTACACATCTGGAAAATATAAGAACTGGTTCAATATTAAATTTGTATTCTCAAAAGAACTAATATGTGCCAATTGCGATTGTCTTAAAGAATGAAATGAACTAACACATTCAGAAAATACAGTACTGTTAATAGTTGATTAAGAAATGTTTCAAGATAAGATAGACGGAAAGAGGAGAGCTGGAGAGTTTTATTAGCAATCATGTGCTTGAAGTATTATTAGCAATCATGTGCTTGAAATATTATTAGCAATCATGTGCTTGAAGTATTATTAGCAATCATGTGCTTGAAATATTATTAGCAATCATGTGCTTGAAGTATTATTAGCAATCATGTGCTTGAAATATTATTAGCACTCATGTGCTTGAAGTATTATTAGCAATCATGTGCTTGAAATATTATTAGCAATCATGTGCTTGAAGTATTATTAGCAATCATGTGCTTGAAATATTATTAGCAATCATGTGCTTGAAGTATTATTAGCAATCATGTGCTTGAAGTATTATTACCAATCATGTGCTTGAAATATTATTAGCACTCATGTGCTTGAAGTATTATTAGCAATCATGTGCTTGAAATATTATTAGCAATCATGTGCTTGAAGTATTATTAGCAATCATGTGCTTGAAGTATTATTACCAATCATGTGCTTGAAGTATTATTAGCACTCATGTGCTTGAAGTATTATTACCAATCATGTGCTTGAAATATTATTAGCAATCATGTGCTTGAAGTATTATTAGCAATCATGTGCTTGAAGTATTATTACCAATCATGTGCTTGAAGTATTATTAGCAATCATGTGCTTGAAGTATTATTAGCAATCATGTGCTTGAAGTATTATTAGCACTCATGTGCTTGAAGTATTATTAGCAATCATGTGTTAGAAGTATTATTAGCAATCATGTGCTTAAAGTATTATTAGCAATCATGTGTTAGAAGTATTATTAGCAATCATGTGCTTGAAGTATTCCTTTTGAAAACGAAGCTGCGCTATCACATCGTTAATATTATATTAAAAAAATGTAATTGCAGCAAAAAGAAAATTAGAAGACTTTGAGTAGGATACTAAAAATATCAGTAAAATGTTTCCAGCCTGTAGAAGAAAGTATCTTCAGTTAGTACTTTTAGCATTATCATCATAACAGTAGCAGTTCTGCAAGTGATGGTTTCACTGAGAGAAGAATTCGTAAGTTCTCTTTGTGACTTGTGTATAGAAATTAAAGTTTGATGTCACAACAAATGTATTTATGGTCTAATACACCTTGACGTTGATACAAGAAAATAAGAAAAGTCAGAGAGTTAAGGCTAGCTTAACTTTTTTCGTTTGGCATGCAAAGTGTATCACTTATGTATATAGTTTTGCTTTTTGTGGCAATAATTTCTTTCAAGAATTGAAACAGCGTAATGTGGTTGGCTTGGCTGAGACAGTAATTAGAATAAGCTGGGTGTTACTTGAAACTTACTTGTACTTGAAACAGCATTCACCCCCTTGGGTGGGTCGAGCCAGCTTCATCCATCCTTGCCCCTGCGTCCCTCATGAAGGCTAACCAAGTCTAGTGATTTGAAGTCAACAATTTGGTGATCTCTAGCCACTCGTTCCAACGGCAAACTCCATAGATTCGGGGGCCCAGTTTGGGTTCAAGGTTAGTTGGGCTTTGTTGCCTGTAAGTAAGTTGGTATATGATAATGTGGCATCTGTCTTTTATGAAGCTATGTGAACAACGCAATTTGAATATCATAACAAAATGAAAACATGGAAATGAAGTATCTGTGATACAAAGTTCTAGAAACTTCCGAATGAATAAACATTATAAATGCTACAAGGAAATATGCATATATTGACAGAATTTGTTTTTATTATTACATTAATCTGGCTGAAAAAACAAAGATGGCTTTAATATACCATTGCAATCAAAATATTAATTAAATTTGATGGAATAATAGACAAGTAAACAACATATTTTGAATATAAATAGATGCTATGGAGTATAAAGATATGCAAGCACGTGATTTTAACTTCATTATAGCAAGTACGTTTTACAAGTAGGAGAAACTTATACCCCCATGCCTAAATATTTTACTTTAATCTTGAGGAAAAAATAAATTAATACAAAAGGAATTTTAAGTATCTCTACTCTTACTAGAAATCAATTGTGTAAACAACTCGATAACAAAAGTTAAACTACCCTCGACACTATTTCCATTTTCTTTGCTTTTATACCTTTATTCTTTTTTTTTTTTTTTAAATATATATTTTTAACTCTGTATGAACGAATAGAGATACTTCCCTTTTTTCTTTTTAAGCTGGCGGTCATGTGACTCGGAAAGTGTTTTTTTAAAGGAATTAGATCAAATTACATTTTATTCTAAACAACATGCTGCAACGATCCACAATAAAAACTGATAAAACAGAATCAAATATTGATTTTGTAGTAAGAACGTTATTGATGACAAAGAAACAATAAAGAGAGTGACTTTACTTTAGATATTAGATTAGATAGAGTAGTCATTCATTTTAAGAAATACTTTTCATACTGTTGTGAAATAATCCAAGCTACCTCTTAAGGAATATAATGGACTGCTCCAACACTATTTAAAGACTGAGTGTGTGGTATTAGGGAGAATTGTATTTAGTATTGTTTATGTTACTGCCTCAAATCTAGCATATTATTTTATAGATTACTGAAAACCCTTTGATATATTTACTAGTATATCTGAACCGTCTAGGTTTCAGTATACAACACATACACATAAAAGTATGCAAAACAAACAAAAAAAAATAGTGAAGACAATCTTCCTCTTGGAATCAAGAATAATGGTTGACAGCTTTTCCATTTGTTTTATTCCCTTGCAGCCTTATTTCCTTGGCCTTTCACTTCTCTCATCTTTCCATCTTCATTTTTCACTTAAGGATGTAATCACACAAATATTCAATGAAAGACACTTCTATCTATGATTTTCTTAGGACATGTAAGTAAAAAGAATACAAATAAAAATTAAGATTACATCAAGTATTAGCTAAATATCATTTCCCCAGCTCCTTTATGATTTGCTGTTTGTTTTGTTTGCAAATACCTTAAATCAATTCTATCAATTTATTATTTTCAGGAATTTTCTACTGATGCAATTATTGATATACCAGTCGGTATAAAAACAGATAATCTAAAAATACAATTCAACAAAGTATTTTATGACGAGCCTGTAACTGTGGCCATTTCTCTATTAATTTGTATTGATATCAGCCGTAAGTATTTGCCATTTGATAAGAAACTGAACGCTGTCTCCTACCTCTGGAATGAAACCTTCTATTCTGATCTGCAGAAAATAAAACATCTTCTTCTCTTCGCACCTGTCTCCTCGTTCATTTCTTTGAAACTTTATTCTGTTTTTCTTTTTTTTCTTGTTTTTTTCCGCTAAACAAAACTATACTCTTTGGGGTTTTTTTTGGCTTTTACTTATAATATCTAACGTTTGTTTTCTAATTATTATTATTATCTGAACTATACATTCATCTAAAAAAACACACACACACACACAAACAAATCTATTGCTTATTCCGATCAATCATTTGATAACCTCTGAATTGTGCATACAGTCTATCTATATCTATATACTACTAAAACTCTGTGGATCTTGCTTGTTTTGCGTGCCGAGTGAATGATGTCACAAAATGATGACGTCATCCATTTAAACAGATGGTGGAAAAACGTGTATCATAGACGATATCATTACATTAAAATAGAGAGATGGGGATAACCGTTCACAGTTGATGATGTCACAAAATGACAACGAAAGAGAGAAAGAGAAAGAAAGAGTATTATTTACTCCTCTCCAGGAGTTAGGCACAAGGCCAGTTTTATCCTACTCCCACAAGTAAGATGTGACCCAAGGTCGGGTCGGAAAGTGGGGGTTGAAAAGCCAGCGCCCGAGAGGTGAGCACTCCTTTGTGATGTTTTATCTAAACAACCCATCTAGACCCACTGGGAGTCTAGTATACTATTAAAACTCTATGGATTTTATTTGTTTGTATGTTTATATTTGGCTGTTCCGATGGATATTGCACCCTGTCCTGTGCAGTTCTAGGAGGTCCACCCTCCCAGGCTTCGCCTCCCCTCTTTGGGGAGGAGTAAGTTTATTGCTTACTGCTTGAGGCGCCCCTACCGGGGAATGCCGACGGGGCTGCCCAGGCAATTTTTAAATGGCCAGAGTGCTCACCTCTCGAGCGCTGGCTTTTAGCCCCACTTACTCGACCCAAGCTGTGGTCACATCTTACTTGTGGGAGTAAGATAAAACTGGCCTTGTGCCTAACTCCTGCAGAGGAGTAAATAAATATATTTGGTCACCGTGCACACTGGATGACATAATAAAGCTACCATTCATCCTTTATGCTA